>OZ023336.1:32534546-32612046 GCA_964007535.1 Brachyptera risi
GATGTCATAAATGTAAATAATATCTAGATGGTGATAATAATAATAACATATTCGTCTCAACTTATCAAAATGGTCCTGACTCGAGACGTCCCAAAGTCACGACTCGTTGTGAATCTAGGTCCATTTGAAAATATGGAAATAGTCGAACTTATTGAGAATGTGTTCAATTATTATGATTATTATGATTATTATTAATAATTAATTTGATACACAATACATTAAATACATATGAGTTTTGAATGTGGTGTATCACTGGTGGTGAGAATAGAGCAAGCCATTGTAAGCATATCATTGTATATCTCATTTTGGTTCCAGGTTTTTTCACTGTTTTTATTCTGCAAATTCATGACGGTAACTCAACCATCTGTTCCTATCATCCTTGATTATAGATAGTTCAATCTGATGAATTGATTAATGTATTTTAGGTTCAACGAACATCCGATATTATGGTCATCTCCATAATACACTGCTCAAGTGAATAAATACCGATACACAAGTGAGTAATACATTATTACGATCTCTCAACTTGGTGTACAGAGAGGCGTCATTCTCAATATGGTCTCAATTGTTCAAATGCGGTACACGACATTTGAAACTCATGTATATACAATGTATTGTGTATCAAAAATGGATGAATGGATGAGTGAAGCGAAAACTCAATTCCACCATACCTGGAAAAGAAGTTTTTTCCTTTTTTTTTGGTCGTGCCCCACAGGTCAAACGAGAATTCAAAATCAGTTGAAACTTGGCATACAAAAGTGTTCTCATCTAAGTTGATACTGTATAGTTTGAGGCGCAATCGGTTGGACCACTTCTGAGAAAACTCATTTCAAAGTTTTCAAAAATCCCATAAGAATAACCCAGAGGAAAAATCTATGAAAAATATTTCCTTCGAAAGAATTCAAATTCTTAGGGAATTTTAATATGACAATCATACAGATTATTCCGAACTTTCTGATGAATGGAATTAGTCGTTCTGATGTGAAAAATATACAATCTAATCTTTTCAAATCATTTGAAGCTAGCTATTAAGATACCATCAAATCCAAGCAATAGGTGTCATCATCTAATTAAAAACGTTTAAAACAAAGCCTTCTTCATCATCATGGAAATCAATTAGGAAACAGGAGGGCAGTGACTTAATGGTTTGGATCTCAAGGTGGATATATATATATATAAACAATCCAAAGATATTCTGATATATTGTTCCTGCTCATCCATCAACGCGGAAACACATAACGCGTTTTCTTAGTGATAATAATGAATGTTCAACTGTTTCGGTTTTCATTTCAATAGCTGAAATGATGCATGGAATATTTCATTTAATCGTGTCGTAATGTCTTTTGGTGACAACACAGATGTATTATTCAAATAAGATTGAGTGTAAAAGTAGTATCGGTATGATGAGTTTGATCCAAGGCATTATGGAGTCATGAAGAATGGGATTGTATTGATTGGCCGGAACTAGAAACTGTTCAAGCGAGAAGAGTGCTGATAGAGAAGGCGGAACTCATGCAGGCATATCGACAGTAGGAAAACATGCGATCGTAAGTCGTGATAATATCATGAAATTAACTTCCAAAATCATGTAATTTCAATCGCTTCACCTTGGAAGTTGTTCTGTTCACCTGTTTTCATTCCACATAGCTTTACAGTTATCGTATTATCCACATTTTCTTTTTATATTGAATATGAATTTGATCCCACTTTTCATCCATAGCCTTAATTGGGGAACAATGATTTTGTATCAATTTTCGATGGTATTAAAAAAAAAATATATATATTGAACAATAATTTTCATCTGTTGGACTTCAAATTTGTTGTGGTTATTTGATTCAACTTCATCTGATTTGTTGTCAAATTGACTCAAATTTGTGTCGACCGCACAGAAATTTGTTTCCACTTGTTCTCCATAATTAACGTCACAAATTCACTTGGGTCAACACAATTTGAGCAAATCAATTTCTAAATTATGTTATGAATGAATATTCAAGGTTGATCATCAATTAAATATTCAAAAATTAATAATCAATCAATTGACAATTAGTAATGAGAATAAGGATGAGAAAGCAATTTGGAAATTGTTCACTCAATACAAAATTACTGAAAATTGGTAGAGCACCATAAAAATTTGACTTTCAACATTTTGGTTGATTTTTATTTGCTCAATGATTTTTGATACAAGGCAACAGGTGACTCATCAATCATGAAGCATGATTTCAAAAACCCATATTCTTCGCTGGACTAGAAATTAATATCAACATGAACATTGAAGTCAAGATCAATCTATTGTCTTGTCCTGAATACAACGGTGAAGAGAAAAACGTATCGGTTACACAACAACAAAAGTCTGATACATTAAGAGTGCTTGAGAGAATATTCAATGGAATACCAGTTATGTTCGTGATAGTTTCTGAATGGAATAAGAAATAAAAGCTGAATAAAACACCCACACAATGAAACAAAACATACAGAACATAAAACACCGACATTTCTGATACCTTCAATGATGTGTAAAATAGAATCATCACCTTCAAACCTAATAGTGTGTTTTTTTTCAGCTGTATACCTATGCAAATATTGCGATATGAGCTGAGAAGTTCTCACTCATACCATCTTATAGGTGTTCAAAATATCTGTGTTCCGTAATACCATGTTGATATATATATATATTTTTTTAATAACATCGAAACTTGATACAAAATCATTGTTCCCCAATTAAGGCTATGTGTGAAAGATAGGATCGTTTGGACGGGGCACCACAAGGGCGATCTTACCACCCCATTTTGATAATTCAAAACTAATGGTCTTCAACACCAGGACTGCGCTGTCTGTGACCCTAATTTTTCGCCGTAGATAAAAGTCTTTCAGTATTAACACACGAATGTTGATATCTTCCACTTTGAACTAAGTCTCTTGGGCAATGATTACTTTTTTCCCTTGACAGCAGATGTAAAATTGATTATTATACAAAATGCACAAATTAAATTAGTGATAGGCCTATAATGTTATAATTAAGCCTATCGCTCAACTAATTCTAATTATAAAATACTAATTCTACCACCTTCAAACTCAACAATGTGTTTTCTTTTCAGCTTTATACCTATGCAAATGTTGCGATATGAGCTGATGAGTTTTCACTCATACCATCTTATAGGTGTTCAAAATATCTGTGTTTCGTATTGCCATGTTGATATCTCATACCGTTCAAAGATAATCAAAAAAAATTATCGTTCGCTGAATCGAATTCCATGCTCTCTTAATGATGGACAATATAATATATCTTTATTGTTCATGACTAGGTAATATTGCGTACCGCCATGAAAACCGCAGCAGGTGGTTATCGTTAAAAGATCCTCCCAAACTATTTCTTCGGAATCCCTACGTGATTGAATAACTATAAATGCCAAAACACTTTCTTAAATCAGGGTGGGCTATAAAAAAATCAGAACACCATAAGTCACTTATGAGGTCATACCTCGCAGTATTAATAAATCGCGTATTTATGCAAGCCACGCAATATCATGTCTGCATACTAATTACTAGGATTCATGAGTTTGTAGGATCACTTTCCACGCACCCAGAATCAATTTGATGTTGAATATTGTTATTCAAGAACCTAATGGCAGCTTGAAATATTTATATTATTTTTATATCAAAAATCTAAAATTTTTAAATGTCAAAATGAATTTCTCAAAAAATCAGTTCATGAGAATCAATCATAATCCGTGAGTTTCAATTAGGAATAATGTGCAATCAATTATTGTTCGCTAAGAAATCCCACCAGAAGCAAAGTTATTTGGGGTTACACACTTAGTGGGCAATAAATTAATGGTGTTCACCATAGCGCATATGGGGCTCGAACCACCACCCGACTTGAGTTTAAAAAACAGTGCATTGGTTCACTGGACCAGAAGGGCGGCAGCACAAATATATGATTTTCACAAAAGTAAACGTTTCCGATATTTTTATATTACGTCGTTTGAACATTGTGATTGCTGTTTGGGTGAATGACACAAAGTGGATACTTGGTATAGCTCTGAATTGATCAAGAGATATGTATGATCGATACTGAGTATACCGATAATGCGTTGCAATTTTGCATACCCAATAATTCTTCTTACATTTTTTTGATTTTCAATAGAATGTACAAATCAACAATTGTTTGAATTTAATATTGGGATGTTATCTTAGAGTGAAGTGAACATATACATAGATGAGGAATAAGAAAACTGACTTGTTCTATGACATGAATATACCGTGTATTCATATTCTACATAATGAACGATCCATTATTTTCTTCATCATCATCATTATTACAATATATAACATTGTACGAAACTAATCGGATGATGAGAAGAAAAATAAATCATTATTATTATCTTGACATAAACAAGAGCAAACGGTGAGATCAATGAAGGTCAGAGATCAATAATCGATGAGAGAATCAATGAAATGACTGAAAAAAAACGTCACAGAAAACCATAAGAAGAAACATTTAAGGTGATATCAAATATCAAAATGATGATGATTAATTTTGATGAAAAGAGCTCAATTTACTATGTTTTCATATGAATTATATGAAAAGATGTGTGTATAAGTTGAACAGCGAAGTGAATTGAGTGAATATAACTGAAGGTATTACCTGTGATCCCCTCTCTCCCCTACACGCAATGGCACCCAAGATGCTCCAATGATGCGATCTTGTTACACATACATGTAGAGTGATCTCATTTAGGAGGGGGCTGAACCAATGCAGCTCATACATAGGTATAAATACAAGCCATCACCAGATCTAGAGCATCATTCACACCTGCAACTATCTCCTCTAGTCGACAGCATCCTTAAGGATTACATAACATATAGCAAGATGAAGATGGTGAGTAGAAAATAAAATAGAAAATACCCAGATATGAAAAATGATAATTCAGTGTTATTTCGGAATTATTTTTTTCGTGACGCTGCCAATGTGGTCATTACATCACAGGTTTCATTTTTAATGTTACCAACATTGAAAACTGTTATCGTATTTCATCATTTGAATTTACCGAATTCAAGGATTTGTGGGAATTTTTCACGGTGTCAAGGTGTAAACCTTGTGAAAAATTAATAAAAGAATTAAAAAATATATATATATAATGACAATTTTTGTCAAAATATAATGACTATGGATTCATCTACCAATATTTAATTCGAAGAGTCAATTATTTCGAAATTTGATCCTCAGTGATCATAATCAATATGTGTAAAGATGGAAATGATGTTGTTTTTCTGTTATATTTTCACAGAAATCAATTAAATAATAATCAAAATGTTCCATTCACACGAAGTCTATGACTGTTATTCCAGATACTAGTCACACTCATTCAAACAATGGAGTCACATTTTTCATTGAAAAAAGGAAGACAATATAATTGGGAATAGTATGCTACTGAGAAGTGAATGTGGGATATCTGAAAAAATATATGAGGAGCCTCAGATCCTAGTTCTTAGGGAATAGATCACGATTTAAATTGAATACTTCGAATTAAATATGTGTATATATTTCAAACTATCACACCTTGTATTCTACAGATCTTATTACTCGCACTTTTCGGCGCCGCCACCGCCGGGCGTCTGGAGAACAACTACCTGCCTCCCTCAGGAGCTGCCCAGTCCGGCGGTGCACCCGGCGCCATCCAGGCCCCGTATGCGGGCAGCAGGGGGTCGGGGGGGCGAGCGCCCACCGCCCAGATCACCAAATACAGCAACGAGAATAAGGGAGACGGCACTTACCAATACAGGTATGTGGACATTATTTACTGCATACTCTGATCATTCTATACATGAGAGAAGGTCACTGAAACGAGTGGTCGAGTGGCTAGCACACTGAACTGTTATTCAGGAGATCGAGATTCAATTACCGCCATGCTCGATCGTCCTGACACAGGTTCTCCTGATTATAATGGTCAGTACTGAGATGGTTTTCTTTACAACATACCACGTAAGACAACTTCTTACAACTCAAAAACACCTCAAAGAATAACCCCTAATCTCATATATCATTCACCGACGACAATAGCGCGTCGTTAAACAATATTCAGATGAATAAATAGGGGGAAAGGTTGTCTATACTAACAGAACAGACATAAATATCACCCTGACTATCGTACAACCTCTTCATTTCCAAGGGAATTTGAATTTTCGGGTCGAAGTTCACGGAGAGAACAAAACTACATCTTTCGAAAGCGTTAAAATCTTGAAGCTACAGCCAGTCTATTCAATAATGTTTTTTTCTTCATTTATCGTTCGGTTGACAACCTCTTTTCAGTGAAGAAGAGTATATAAACGATCGTATCGCTCACATTTATTTGAACTTTCAGAACTGAGAACAAAACATTCACTCAAGAGAAAAATTAATTCATATCAGTTTATGTATTCCGAAGGGATTATCATTCAAGAAGAATCATATGCAGTGGGCCCACCTACTCTCTTGATCATAAATAGTCGCCCCGTACTCTATATTGACATGATCATGAGTGAATAATCAAATACAACGGAATGAATATCCATGACATTTTGTGGGCAATTAAAAATAGCATATTTGATATCAGTAGAAAAAAACACCTCCAAGAATATATCAGTCGACACATGATTTGAATTTGATATTTATTTTCAATACAAGAAATGAAAAAGAATAAATTTGACCAGATGAATACAATCTTGATCATCAAGCATAAAAGCCTTTGATTACACATTATGTGATATCAATCGAACAAAACACATTTCCCTGCTTATGAAAATCAGCACAAATTCGAAGCACATAATTCAAAATAAAATTTGAACGACGACAAGAACTACTGAAGAATTAAAAACATCCGAGAAACAAAAGTTGGCTCAATTTTTTTCTCACACATTGAAATTGTATTGCACTGATGAATTAAATTTTTTTTTCTTTTTCTTTTTTTTTTTTTTAATAACATCGAAACTTGATACAAAATTATTGTTCCCCAATTAAGGCCAAATATGAAAGATGGGATCGTTTGGACGAGGCACCACAAGGGCAATCTTACCACCCCATTTTGATTATTGAAAAGTAATGAACTTCAACACCAGGACTGCGCTGTCTGTAACCATAATTTTGAATTATGAATTGAATATAATATGATGAAATTCAGCATGGAATGATCTGAAGGATCTGAAGAATGGAGAAATATGGGAGTATCCATTTCCATCGTCCCCAATATTGTTTCGAAAATAGATTCCGTCGGATAAGCCTGACCGAGTAAGAAGTTTACAATATACCCAAAAGTTGTCTTGATCATTCTTCATTGAATTATTGTCACCATCATCATCTGATATGTATTATAAGCTATTGTATTTGTATGTTCAGTTACGAGACGAGCGACGGCACCAGCCAACAAGAGAGCGGCTACCTGAAAAACGCCGGCAACCCCGAAACGGAAGCCGTCGTGGCCACCGGATCATACTCCTTCACCGGCGCTGACGGCGTCCAATACACAGTCAACTGGATCGCTGATGAGGGCGGCTTCCGCGCAGAGGGTGCTCATTTACCCACCCCACCCCCCACCCCTGACGCGATCCTCCGGTCATTGGAGCAGAACGCTGCTGAGGAGGCTGCTGCCAGCAAGCAGACCGGATACACGTCAGGACCTGCTAATGCTTATGTGCCACCCACCAATCAGCGACCTGCTAATGCTTATGTGCCACCACGCAACCAGCCCAGTTTCAACAAACAGTCGGGATACAACTACTAAGATACTCTCTTTCATCAAGTTTTGAAAAAACCTGTCCACGAAAAGACGAAAATTATATCAAAATCGAAACCATACTTCAATTGTATATATATTATTGATTTGAATGTATTATTTATATTTATGTGATTTTATAAATCGAATAAATAACTTATAACAGACACAGTCATGTTATTTTCATCTATGTGGAATTGATTTCATTCCAAATCCTTTCCAATTCAGTCTTCATTCATCGAAATATACACATATAATGAATATACCGAAGCCAAAATTAATTTTGGTGTTGACATGTACTAGGAAAACGCGGGATGCGCGTTGTTAGACGAGCTTATAGGGGTATAGAAATCTAGAATGAAAAATAATTTGTCAACCCAATCTACATCTACAGACCTTGGATCACTCCGAACGTTCAAAAACCTTACGAGAATCAGTTATGTCACGGCCTTCCTCTTCATTCATTTCAATCGTTTTGAATTAATTGGTGACACTTGTTGCTATAGATTTAATTGGTTCCCGTAATAGCCTAAATTGATGGGAAAATGCTTTATAAATGCGTTTTCTTCGTTATTTCTCATCCGATTGATGCGAAAAATCTCTCAAAATGTGCTTAATAGTTTCCTTTATATTCGGCGAAAATTTGAGAGGTCTTGAAAAATTTTGATTTTTCAAGTATTTTCCTCCGGGTTATTCTAATGGGGATTTTTGAAATTTCTAAAATTCATAAAAAAAAAGTTACTACCCGATAATGCCACAAAACTATACAGATCTAAGTTAGATGAGGAACCATGACGAAAAAAAGTTTGAAGTTGATAGCTGTAGCCGTTTGACCTGTGGAGAACCGACAAAAAAACATAAAAACAAAAAAAACAAAAAAAAAACAAAAAAAAACATAAAAACGAACACCAATTTTTTTCAGTATGTCAAATTGAATCCTCGCTAAAGCTCGTCCAAATATTGTGACCAAAAACCATCTCAACTCGGAACTCTCCAAGGACAACAGTCACCATGACCACAACACCAGGGAATCGTCAAATCTGTCACACGAATACTGCAGACTAACTTCTACTGCCAGGGGGATCGTCCAGTCGGGAAGAAGTTGCTTCAACCAGCTACCAACTGATATGAAGCTTCTGGGAGAAGAGTTCTACGGTGGACCTCATACATTTCTCATGTTGCACTGCTTCCATGGTATTGATGAGTTTTCATATTATTAGACGAGCTTTAGCGAGGATTCAATTTGACATACTGAAAAAAATTGGTGTTCGTTTTTATGTTTTTTTTTTTATGTTTTTTTGTCGGTTCTCCACAGATCAAACGGATACAGCTATCAACTTCAAACTTTTTTTCATCGTGGTTCCTCATCTAGCTTAGATCTGTATAGTTTTGTGGCATTATTGGATATCAACTTTTTTTTATGAATTTCAGAAATTTCAAAAATACCCATTAGAATAACACGACGGAAAAAAAATAAAAAAATTGTATTTGAAAAAAAATTGAAATTCTGTATGAAGTTGAATAACATCTTGGTACACATTTCTGGGAATTATCAGCTTGATCGGGTGAACCATTTTGAAGAAAAAACATGAAATGTGCTAAATTGGTACCACTCGAAGCCGTTTTTACCCATTTATAACTAAAATGTTACCCAATTGGTGAATGTAGGCAAAAGTTTGGCGAAGAAGTCGACATACTATTACTTTCCGCTCGTCTAACAACGCGTATATAGCGTTTTCCTAGTTCAACATTCAATTCAATCCATTATTAAATACCATATAAATTGTCTGGTACTGAACCTGGTCTACACACATTCATATGTGTTTCTATGGAAAAACCATGAACATGAAAATGAATGAATAAATAAAATGAGAAAATATATTTTTGCACATGCCGAAAACTCAAAATATTGAGGAACCGTAAGTTTGATCCAATCAGATATAATGAGAATACTGCAAGAGTGTGCTCGTTTTTTCCGCTATTTCCGGTCAACGTACCGATCAACATGTAGGGCGGATTGAGCTTTTCTCAATCATAGTGAGCTGTCACTCAGCAATACATCTGTCCAAAGATTGATATCGAAAGATGGTTTGATTGATAAAAGTACGATCAAGCCATTCTCCATCAAGTTGTTCTACTATGAACCCGACCCACACAATTCGGAAATCATTTTGGTTCTGTCGGGCTGATTAAAATTATCAATGAAATGTGACATAAGTCACTCTCATTATGAAAGGCTCAATTGACCATTGTGGATCGTCCGCCCTCGTGATGTCACAAAATATAAAAACCAATCAAATAGACAGTGAAGCAGGGGAAAATAGGGAAATAGCCGATCAAGTTATCTAAAATTTTCCCTGCTTCGTATAAGTCACGCCCATCTACATTGGTCAATTGAAAATGAAGAATCCTGATTTTCAAAGTTCTTGAAGTCATGATAACTCATATATTTGGATTACTCGAATTCAGCAAAATTTGTGCAAGGCATTTTGTTAAAGTCTGGTTGTTATCAACTCTGATCCGTTAAAAACTCCCACAACATCCGAAAATCAAAATCGGTTATATGTAATGTGGACAAGATAATGGTCATATGTGATTATCCCTCTTATTTAGGCACGGTATTACCAAGTCCAGTTAGTCTTGATCTGACAGTTCAAACTTGTTATCACCATGTTTACCTACGCTATATGTTTTCACCAACTCTCAGATAAATACTCACTGGCCTTGGTAATATTGAGCCTTAGTGTTATTCATAGTTATTCAGTGGTTATTCTCAATTCCGATTCTTGCACACGGTTTGTACTCCTCACGAACGTGTGGAGAGTAATCGAATTTCATTCAATCAATGTCAAGATGTGTAGTTCTTTCGTGAATGAATGAATATCAGGGTTTTAAGGCGCATCGACAGCGAGGTCATTTAGCGCCTGTCAAAACAAGTTGCTGAATAACCAGGTAAGTATGTACTTCATGAAAATATCTCGTATATGTTGCGTTTGATTGGTTGAAATATAAGACGAATTCAATCGAAAGTGGAAAAAGTGGTCATACGCCATGATTATACACGAATCTATTCGGAATATATGGTTTAAAGAGTGAACTGAAGGCAGTTCCATACTTCTAGAAACTAGGAATAATTATGACGTTGAGCTTCTCTCAAATAAAATATGATCTTTTTTTTTCTTTTTATTGGTCACATACACTGATACAGGAAGAAAAACAAAACTACAACAGAAAAAAAACCTCCACCGACTGAAGGCAGTTTCATACTTCTCGAAACTAGGAATAATTACGACGTTGAGCTTCTCTCAAATAAAATATGATCTTTTTTTTCTTTCTTTTTATTGGTCACATACACTGATACAGAAAGAAAAACACAATTACAACAAAAAAACATCCACAAAGCCCTTCAAAAAAGGCTTAACTGTGGGTTAAAATGGTGAATTATAAGTACAATCGTTACCACAACGTCACAAAGAGACTGGTGTACTATCGATGCTTATCATTGGTTAATATTAATTGGTGGTCTTTGTTGTCCTTTTTTTCACAATGAGTGACGTCACATCAAAGATGCCCACAGGATTGGATGAACAAGCTAATTACGTCACTTTTTTTTTCTTCTCCAATATTTTCGACAGCAAGAAGACATCCTCAGGAAGAATGATTTATGTGCAATGAAGAAATTGATACATCAATTAGAAAATAGAGCGAAACCACAGAATGAATATAGTTTTCCCCATCAACATCGAAACTTGGAACAATATCATTGTTCGTCAATTAAGGCTGAACATAGAAGTATGATAGTTCGGACTGGGTACAACATGGACAATATCATAATTGATGGAAGAATAATTGATAGTGAAAAACTCAATCAACAAACATTTTCGATCTTGAATTGATAATTTTAAAGATCTAATGACATTCAAAACATATTTATTAGAATGAATGAATATCAGGGTTTTAAGGCGCATCGACAGCGGGGTCATTCAGCGCCTGTCAAAATAAGTTGCTGAACAAAAATAAAAGGTAAGTAGTGTTATATAAGGGTGCAGGTGAAATTTAGATGTGGACACCTCAATATGTGGAACTAAGACTAAACTATTACTAAAGACGTTATACACTTATTTGTTAAAACCGAACATGTGTGTGCTGTAAAGGGTCACAACCATGAGACTAGAATGAGAACGTTTTACTACTTGTTCTCACTTTTTATATTTATTGGAGGAAAGAAAATTTCCAACCTAATTATGATCTGGATATTCTTCCATGACCGAATTTAATTTCAACGGGATATCAACGATTGTACATTGATGTATGATTCGATTGTTTGAATATATATGTGGATGATTCGGTGCAAACATTGTTGTTTTTCAATGATTGTTTCTCAATCATCTTGGCATTCAATAGAATGGGAAATTAAACAATCATTGCACATTCAATATCGGAATGTTAGTAGGGTGTGAACTGAAAATGAATATTGATGAGGAATATCTCCCGATGAACATGAACGTACAGTGGAATCAAAGATCGATGAACAAATAACAACAACAACGAAAACAATGAGAAAACAAATGTGCTGTGATAATATGTAAGGTAGGAAGAGTAACGAGCGAATTTGAACGAATCGAATCTGTAGGTCTTTTATATCATTTGCATTTGTATCTGAAATAATTTTTTCGAATATTTTTTCATTTTTTTTCTTATATTTTATCCAATATTCAATATTTTCTTCGACTTATTTTTCACGACAAATAATAAATTACAATATTGAATTTTCCAATCTATGGCATAATATTATCATTGATTTTTTTATCAAACACTTATGTATTGTATTTTTGCTCTCTTTATTAATCTGTTATTCTCATCATCATATATATATATATTTTTCTGTGTCTAATAGGCAACCTTCTGTAAGGCAGAGTCTTCATTTTTTTCAATAATGAAGAATTTATATAAAATATTTATCAGTTCCATTCGATTATTAGGTCCCAGTTCACTCATATGAAAAGTTGTGTGTATAGTCTAAGCAGCAAGAGTGAATTGAGTGAATATAACTGAAGGTATTACCTGTGATCCCCTCTCTCCCCTACACGCAATGGCACCCAAGATGCTCCAATGATGCGATCTTGTTACACATACATGTAGAGTGATCTCATTTAGGAGGGGGCTGAACCAATGCAGCTCTAACATAGGTATAAATACAAGCCATCACCAGATCTAGAGCATCATTCACACCTGCAACTATCTCCTCTAGTCGACAGCATCCTTAAGGATTACATAACATATAGCAAGATGAAGATGGTGAGTAGAGAATTCGCAGATATTGAAAATGTCAATTCTTTCGAATAAATGTCTTCATGTTATTAGAGATTAATTACATAGTTGTCTTTTGTTCTGTTCTACATTTTCATACGAAGTCACAAATATTCCATTCATTCCAAAGTTACGTCAAATTATTCTACAGTTGCGCTGAAATTACGTATTCTAATTATAATAATGAATGAATATTAGGGTTTTGAGGCGCATCGACAGCGAGGTCATTTAGCGCCTGTCAAAATAAGTTGCAACAAAAGGTGAAAAGTGTGATATAAATGTGGAAGTGAAATTTAGATGATATAAATGTGGAAGTGAAATTTAGATGAGAGAACCTCAATATATATTAAACTAAGACTAAACTATGTCTAAAGTGTCTAAAGACGTTATACACTAATTTGTTAAAACCGAACATGTGTGTGCTGTAAAGGGTCACACCCATGGGACTAGGATGAGAACGATTTATTACTTGTTCTCAGTTCAAACTCCCCCTCAAATAGGAGTGGAGGAACGACAAACCATAATATATAAATATATATATGTTGGAATATGGTTTGAATTAAAATATTCCTGATGTCTATCCCAAGAGATCGGCATCAAGAATAAGTATCAAATGTCAAAAAGCAGTATACTGGTCAAAGATGATTGCACAAACAACGTCATCTTGAACGGACATGGAAATGTCCTAATTCGGGCAGTTTGAAAAATGATACTGGTAACAAGACGACTTTATCGTCTAACGAAGATCCACGAGCATGTCAAATGAGATCCAATAGCTTCGATAATCTTAAGAAGCTGAATAAATTATAATAATATCAACGTGATAAGCTGTTATCAATTCTCATCATTCGACTGAAGTGGATATCGGGAACTAACGTCAGTATTTTGATTCGTGAGATACCTGTCAATATTTCGAGAAAGAGTCGATATTTTCAATATTCCAACCTTCCTGAGCTGAAATATCAATCAATATGTGCAGATATGAGATGAATGTCATTTTTTCATATATTCGAGAATTAGTTATTCAAACTATTCCTCTGGCGAGAGCGAAAGCATGGTCATTATATCAAACATGAAATCGTATCCATATCAATTCTACCTCTATGATTTCGAATACTTGTCGAACTCATTGAAAAAACGAGATCAGATTTTTAAAAAAAGGTAAAAAAAATTGAGGAAGGATGGATTGAGATTTTGCATCTTCTATTAGAAAATTGGACAGAATATTATTGAGAACAGTACGCTATTTGTAGTGAAAATTGATTAATATATGGGCAATATCATATGAAAAGTCTCAAATCAGGATTTTTATAGGTTGAATCAGAATTCGATTTCCAAACTTTGAATAGAATAATTTCATATATTTCAAACGATCACATCTTGTATCCTACAGATCTTATTACTCGCACTTTTCGGCGCTGCCACCGCCGGGCGTCTGGAGAACAACTACCTGCCTCCCTCAGGAGCTGCCCAGTCCGGTGGTGCACCCGGCGCCATCCAGGCCCCGTATGCGGGCAGCAGGGGGTCGGGGGGACAAGCGCCCACCGCCCAGATCACCAAATACAGCAACGAGAACAAGGGAGACGGCACATACCAGTACAGGTAGATTAGACATTCTACACAGCACATCTGTTTCCATGAAAGAAGGTCGTCTACCAATAGAAAAAACACAAAACATCTCATCGCCGTTTATTTGCTATAGCCATTTTTTTGAAGTAATATGGATATTCAGGTCGAGATTTACGAATGAAACTGAACTACATCCTAGAAAAGTGTCGATACCTTGAAGTTTCACTGAGCGTACGTAATTTGAGTTCGTGTGAATATTTTATTGGTAGAAAATCATCTTCTTCTATGGAAAGAATGATAACGATCATTAAAATCACATCCATTCGAACATCCAGTACTGAAACGTTACACTCACACATCAGTAAATGGAATTTGTATTGGTGAATGTATTTGTAATTTGTGAATGTGAATGTATTAGGGAATGTTTTCTTGGAAATTGTCTGGCTCAAACTGACTTCGACAATATGTATTATCCAATTGCTCTTCCAGATAAGTCCGCCCTAGTCCACTGACATAATTGTGTGCGAATGATTCGATATAATAGAAACCATGTTCCTAATATTTTTTGTACTTGATATAAGTTGAGAACAATATCTTCAAACACACAAAATTTGACACATCAATCATGATTGATATTTCTTTCACTACGAGAACTGAAGAAGAGTAAGTTGATTAATGAATATTGGGGTTTTAAGCATCGCCATTGCACATCGACAGCGAGGTCATTTAGCGCCTGTCAATTGATATAGCTTGAATTTAACCCATTATCAAGCATAATAGCTCTTGTATCACAATAACATTAATGTGCTATCCGTTGAACAAAATAATTTCACGCATTTAACATTTGACACATATGTAAAGCACATGATCTGAAATTGAGATCTGGTCTACCACAAGAACTACCTACCGGTAATTGAGAATATACTAAAGTTTGGAAAAACAGAAGTCAGCGCAAATTTGATTCAAACATGATGAAATTGTATAGAACTGCGGAATGGTTGCAAAAATTCAGCATGGAATAATTTGAAGAATCCTGAAAAATGGAGCAATAGAGCGTAATTCAAATCCAAAATACCGCAATATTGATGTGAAATTAGATTCCGTTAGATGGACCTAATCGAGAATGAAGTTTACAATACGCTCAATAGTTGTGTTATTCATTTCTCATTCGATTATTATCATTTCAACATCATCATCATCTTCATCATGTCTTTATTGTACAACACGATTGTATTTGTATGTTCAGTTACGAGACGAGCGACGGCACCAGCCAGCAAGAGAGCGGCTACCTGAAGAACGCCGGCAACCCCGAGACAGAAGCCGTCGTGGCCACCGGATCATACTCCTTCACCGGCGCTGACGGCGTCCAATACACAGTCAACTGGATCGCTGATGAGGGCGGCTTCCGCGCAGAGGGTGCTCATTTACCCACCCCACCCCCCACCCCTGACGCGATCCTCCGATCATTGGAGCAGAACGCTGCTGAGGAGGCTGCTGCCAGCAAGCAGACCGGATATACGTCAGGACCTGCTAATGCCTATGTGCCACCACGCAACCAGCCCAGCTTCAACAAACAGTCGGGATACAACTACTAGGAAGCTGTCTTCCATCAAGTTTTGAAAAAACATGTCCACGAAAAGAAAAGACGAAAAGACGAAAAGAAAAATGTCCACAAGTCCGAAGTATATCAAAATCGAATCCATATTTAATTGTATATATTAATAATTTGAATGTATTATTTATATTTATGTGATTTTATAAATCGAATAAATAACTAAGTAAACACATAGTCATGTTCTTGTTATCCATGTGAGATGTATTCCATTCCAAATGCACCTCCAATCCAGTCCAATCATTCATGAAAATATTCATGCCGTGGCCAGAGTATGGTATTGTGAACAGATATGCAAAATGCAAGGGTTATGGCATTTTATGTAGAGTTCATTTCGAAACATGTTAAACACTCATCATTTTCAGAAACCACGAGTATAATCCAACCATTGGTATATCATTAAATTGGTGGAAAAGTGTGTTTTCTTGTGATTTTCAGTAGACAATAGTAGCTGATTGAGCTTCTCAGAATAGTGAGCTGTCACTTCTCAACATATCCATTAGCCCGGCGGGCACCATTTTTCCATGTCCAAAGATTGAAATAAAAAATTGACTGACCCCACATCAACTTGTTTTTGCCATTTTTGCCAATGTCGTGTACATATATTGGTTCCGTTTGCCGATCTATTGGCGACCAGTATTTTTCTGATTAGCGTGTAGCCAAGTTTTCCTTCTCGATTGTTAGTTGGTGTCGAGTTGAAAGTACTAGGAAAACGCTATATACGCGTTATTAGACGAGCGGAAAGTAATAGTATGTCGACTTCATTGCCCAACTTTTGCCTAAATTTGCCAATTGGGTAACATTTTAGTTATTAATGGGTAAAAAAGGCTTCGAGTGGTACCAATTTAGCACGTTTCATGTTTTTTCTTCAAACTGGCTCACCCGATCAAGCTGAGATTTCTAAGAAACGTGTATCAAGATGTTATTCAACTTCACACAAAATTTCAATTTTTTTGAAAATAAGTTTTTAATTTTTTTTTCGCGGTGTTATTCTAACGGGTATTTTTGAAATTTCTAAAATTCATAAAAAAAGTTGATATCCGATAATGCCACAAAACGATACAGATCTAAGTTAGATGAGGAACCATAATGAAATAAAGTTGGGAATTGATAGCTGTAGCCATTTGACCTGTGAAGAACCGACAAAAAAACATAAAATGAAAAAAAAAAAAAAAAAAAACATAAAAACGAATACCATTTTTTTTAAGTATGTCGAATTGAATCCTTGCTGGAGCTCGTCTAATTATTGAGTGTTCAGCCTTATTAATTATTCTCTCGCAGTGATTAATGCCACGTTCCTCCTCTTCCATTCTGCTCTCCTGGTAGTCACATGACGAAATATCCATTCTTTCCACTTTTCCAACCCAAGTGTCGACTTATAAACATGCGTCCAGATTCAACGCCCGGAGAAAACTACAGCGAAGCTACTCATTGTAAGTCATACGAAACCTTTCATTCGAACTTTTCAAAAACAGTCCACTCAAATATCATTTCAAACGTCTGACGTCATTCTTCATGACGTGCGGCGTCAACACCTTCAATCAACATTGAGGATCGGAGGTAAAATCACACAAAGCAAACTCAACATTCCGAAGAATGAAGTTTTTTTTTCATTAGTCGCTGATAATGGACATTCATACATTTTCATGAACAATATATGCGTGATGAATCACAGAAAATCAAAGATAATGATATAACAGTCACTTGATAAACATGAATTTTGAATTAATCATTTCAGGTTCAGTGAACATTTGCAGCATTTCCATAAAGGAGAGAAAAATCTTCATCCTCTCTCATCCACGATTATCAACGATCGTATCCTTCTCTCATAATATAGAACAAGAATACACAGATGATTTCTGACAAAACGTCATGCAGAAACAGCTCAATCATGAATTTAATGATGTAAACATTCAGAGAATGAAATCGCAACTTAGGAATAATAACAAGATGGCGCTCTCCAAACTTTCCTCATACTCAGAATATGATATTTCTCAGACGAATTCCTGACTGACGACATGAAACGATATGATCCACTTGAAACGATATGATCCACATGAAACGATATGATCCACATGAAACGATATGATCCACATGAAACGATATGATCCACATGAAACGATATGATCCACATGAAACGATATGATCCACATGAAACGATATGATCCACATGAAACGATATGATCCACATGAAACGATATGATCCACATGAAACGATATGATCCACATGAAAACGAGAATAAACTCATAGAAATGAACAAGAAAGTTCGACTACAATTCAAAAACTCATGTGGTAATGTGTTATTCTATCTTACGTGTTATGTCTTATGCGGGCTTCTATACATTGTTTTTATTTCCTATTTTTCATTCTTCCTCAGTGTATAATAACAAACACTGTTACATGACTGAAATTGAATTAATCATTCATCAAATTGGATCCTTCCCTAATTCAAGAAACACAATTTCTTTATTTAAATATCTTACATTTTTTTAAAGGGTTTAATCTATCTATATCAAAGGTGTGTGTGATAATGTGAACCATGTACATAAGTGTGACAAATGTGAAAAATGGAAAATGTACATTCTTGAAACTGTTATTCCTCATGTATTATGTATATAATGAAATGATACTTGATTCTTGTCTGAAATTGTGTGTTGATTTGTGACTATTTGTATCTTGCAATTTAGGAGAACATCATATTCATAGTGTATATAGTATCATATTCGTAGATCATGGCCCAGTACAGAGAGAAAACAAAAGATTCTGCATTTTCTTCTAGTATTCATTCACAACAAATTTTTCCAATACTCTTCATGAAAATATATTATATATATATGAAATACCCTGATAAACATCATTATCATTATTCCCATGGAGGAAGAGACAGTTTTGATCAATAAAACATGTACAATTGTAGTTAAACCGGATGTGAATTTTGTTGAGATGATATTTCTGTCGGGTTAATTGTTGACATACCAACTGAAAAGTTGGAAGCAAACAAACCAATACTGGAGATATGATTGGAAAACAAAATTTTAGGGCCATTATTGTCCACTTCCAATAAAATTGTTCTAAATCTCTTGTAACAACCATATTAGATATTTAAGACATAGAAAATACTTTCAGGTTATCTCTCATTTGACACTCAACAAAATAACAATATACGTAGTAACCGTGGCAGCTACACTGAGCAATAATGTCATATCAAATTTGAACAAACCATACGCAGTGAATACTAGTTTACAGCTCATAAGTTGATGTGAAAAGTTCATAAGCTCCTGCTTTACCACTGAGGTGAGATTATCATCGAGTAGATATCGATTTACCAAAACAGAAGTAGTGTCAGCTTCTCTGAGGGTTCTATCAGAACTGAAAGATATAAGTACAAACATGAATATATAGATGAACAACCAAATACAATATACAACAATTTTGTACAATTTCAAAAATTGTAAGTCAGTCGTTCCATGATTCATGATTGCGACTACAATTATGTTCATATAGCCAGTAATTGCTATCAAGAGATTCAATGAGAGTATTAACATTCTAAATCCAAGATATGAATTTATAAGAAACGATAATTCATACACTTTTTGGTAAGTTTTACGTAATGCTAGAATCTTTTGTAACGGCGTCATCTTGTTTTGTATCTTGAAAGAATTTTCACTTCTTACATACACAATCGGATTAGGATAACTTCGATTTTTTTGTTTAGGTTTCATCTTCAAAAAGATTGCTCGTTTCTTAGAGATATTTTCATATTGATGAATATCTTCCGTATCTTCTGATAGAATTCTGATAATGGTATTAACTTTAACCAGTTCTAAACGTAGAATCCAGACCATATTCACATATTGAAGGAAGTTGATGTAAGCTATGAAATTAATTATGTACTCTGATAAAATACCTATGAAAGATAAAATAGTCCACTGATGAAATTCAAGGACAACAGTTAAAAACGATAGAAAGATAACGGATAATATTTGAAGCCAGATATATCTATGTCTATTCGATTTTTCATTCATATTCTGATCTGTTATTTCATTTAGCTCCGTCAAAGTGATATTGAATTCATTGAGATAACGGGCGGAGTTTTTAATTGATGATAACACAGATATTACCGCTCCGGATGCAGAAACAGTTGACAACAGATATCCGACAAAAACCAATTGTTTGACCACAATGTTATCATAATGCAAATTGAGAGTAGATATCGAAATTTTAACAGTTACAGAAAAAATAAATGTGACAAGACAGACACTATAAAATATTCCAAAATTCGACGGTTTGAATTTAGCCGTGAATGGTGCTAGTCCAAATGCACTACTCAGATGATATAATGGTTTATATGCGGATAGAATATTGAGATTTTCAGACATGATGTGATGAAATTTTCAGATGAGAAATATTTCAATTTCTTCACGCACACTTCAATGTATGTATGTGTTCGCACACCCACATGAGTTGTGAGAAGACTCGATTACTTAGAGGATACTCATGTAGAATATTATATAAAACACCAGTTTTCAATTACACTAGTTTGAATTTACACTTTTTTTAAAAACTAGTTTGTAGTTACACTAGTTTGTAGTTACACTAGTTTGTAGTTACACTAGTTTGTAGTTACAC
Organism: Brachyptera risi; assembly: GCA_964007535.1. NCBI lineage: Eukaryota > Metazoa > Arthropoda > Insecta > Plecoptera > Taeniopterygidae > Brachyptera > Brachyptera risi. The sequence goes on from OZ023336.1 coordinate 32,555,416, forward strand.
TAGTTTGTAGTTACACTAGTTTGTAGTTACACTAGTTTGTAGTTACACTAGTTTGTAGTTACACTAGTTTGTAGTTACACTAGTTTGTAGATTGTAGATCCACAGTGGAACTCATGAGAATATAAATCACTCAATTTGAAAATTATTCAAAGTAATCATGTTCCGGAATCAGTTTTACACATCCCTCATCAAGGCCAACAACAGCCAACAGAGAGTAAATATTTCACTTTTTCTAAAAAAAAAATATCTCCCGTATCATTATTTCACAACAATTACATATTTATATCATCGGAGAAGAATTAGCCAACATATGAAATCAGTGCTCCATCTTTATGAAATACCTTCAACGGGTTATTTTGTGCCAACTCATTATGTGCCTCATCTTTATGATCTTCATATTCATCTTTATTTTCATTTAATCGTGATCTTTGACGCATAGAAAATATGTTTTTTATGTATTGGGTTCAACGATACACTCCACTGATAATGAGATCTATTGGCGTCGGTGAATGATATATAAGATGATAGGATGATGAGAGGAGAGTCAATTTGATAATTTGTTTTCGTGTATTGAGAAGGAGTCGGTCGTGGCCTGCTGTGAAGGAACAATCCCAATATTGACCTGGACCTCAGAGGGAATTACAATGACCTGTCAGGATGGTCGACCGTGGCGAGAATCAAACCCCAATCAACTGAATGGCGTCTCAGTCTATTAACCACTCGACCACACGTCTCAGTTATGGAATGATTGATTTGAAACACTCTGCCGTTAGGTACACAGTCGGAGTGACACGACTGTCACTGTCAACGGATAGGCACACACTGAATACACATACACATGGCCGTACACGACGAATTGCTTCTATAATAATATGTATCGATCGATGCTAATAGTATTGGTTCTCGGTTCATAATAGAATGAGTGAATATGTGTCGAATTATGTATGATTGAGATTGCAAATTAAGTAAGTAAAATTGTCACATGAACGAGATCGTTAAAATAGGCCGCCTGTAACGTCAAACAATTCAATGCATGTTGGAAAATTGGCTTCTCATGAATGAATGAATACTAGGGAAACGCTATATACGCGTTGTTAGACGAGCGTAAAGTAATAGTATGTCGACTTCTTTGCTAAACTTTTTCCTACATTCGCCAATTGGGTGACATTTAATTCATAAATGGGTGAACACTGCTTCGACTGGTACCAATTTAGCACATTTCATGTTTTTTTCTGAAAAATGACTGACCCGATCAAGCTGAGAATTCCCAGAAATGTGTATCAGAATGTTATTCAACTTCACACAAAATTTCATTTTTTTGAAAATAAAAATGTTTTAATTTTTTTTTCGTCGTGTTATTCTAATGGGTATTTTTGAAATTTCAAAATTCATAGAAATGAAAGTTACCACCCGATAATACCACAAAACTATACAGATCTAAGCTAGATGAGGAAGCATGATGAAAAAAGTTTGGAGTTGATAGCTGTAGCCGTTTGACCTGTGGAGAACCGACAAAAAAACCTAAAGACAAAAAAACAAAACACTAAATGACCTCGCTGTCGATGCGCCTTAAAACCCCAATATTCATTCATTCAAAAAAAGAACATAAAAACGAACACCAATTTTTTCCAGTATGTTAAATTGAATCCTCGCTAAAGCTCGTCTAAATAACTTTCATTCTTCATGATAAAAAAGGCTGAGTTACAATAGATATGAGTGTGGTTCAACTTTTCGAGACACTCAATAGAATAACCATGTAAGTAGCGATTGTAGCGGCTACATTCAGTAATAATGCCATGTCTATTCTAAACACACCACATGCTGTGAAAACTAGCTCACAGCTCATCAGTTGGTAAGAGAAGTTTTGCAGCTCCTGCTTTACCACTGAGGTGAGATTATCATCCAACAAATATCGATGCACCAAAACTAAAGTTCGTTTAGCTTCATTGGTGACATTTTCAGATATCATAACTATCATTAAAAACATTGAAACATTAATTAGGATCGAATAAAGAAAAATCACCAGATCTTCTAATTTGAAAAAGTTAGTTTCACCTGTTCTGTGATTCAAAATGGTGAGCGTCATAAGATCGATGTATCCAGTGATAGTTATCATGAAATGCATGATCAATATCAGCATCCTAAATCCCAGCGATATATTAACAATCGATGTTAACTCATAGATTTTCTGATAGATTCGACGCAAATCAATTATCATCAGAAACTTTGCATTTGGATTCTGCACGTGAATGAAGGATTTTTCAACTCTCGGAAATTTACCTTCACGGTGAGAGATTCTTTTTGACATCATATTCAAATTTTTTTTTAGTTTTGATTCCGTTTCAAATAAATCAATCCTCACATAAGGCCTTCTAGCTTTTGATACACTGACATTCGACAGAGTTTCTAAAATGCAGTTGACTGTATGAAGTTCAGTTTTCACAACATGTAACAGATACCAGTAATTGAAAACCGTGCCAAAAATGATAGTAGTCACAATAAACTTATACAAACTATGTAATATATCAATGCCGTTATATGTGAGTCCAAGATATAGATTTATGAATATCACCATTAAAAACATCAATACTTGGAATCGAATGTATCTATCTTCATATGGATTCACATTTATATATTTCTGTGATAATTCATTGATATCCATCAGATGTGTTTTAAACATGTTCAAATAATACGATGATAATTTAATCGATACTAATATAGCTGAGATGACTACTAATGCACCATTGATAGTAACCATCACACCTACAATAAGCGTCGGTATCAAAGACGGTTCAATTTTCATCAAATCAATTATACTCATCACTGCTGAAACGGATGGAAAACAATTGAATACAATCAAAAGAAGACTGTAACACATATCAAGTTTAGTTGTTTGCAACTCGGTTGTGAACGGTGCCAGCCCAACTACACGGCTTAGATAATACAATGGTTTCAAGATGGAAATTGAATACGTTTTTGAATTCTGCGGCGCCGTCATGATTAGCTTGATTGGTCCATATAAATATATATGTATCAGAATATTCGATTTTGGGTTATTATTATTATTATTATTATTATTTATTTGAAAGTACAATTGTGTAACTCGTACACGGTGGCACAGTAAAATAACCACATCTGTTTACCATATGAACTTAATTAATTATTATCCTCTCTTTCTCACTTTCACATTCCAAAACCCTTCTCTTGAATTTACCCAAACTCGCTTCTTTTACTATGTCCTCCTCATAAAGTTTATGAATGGAACGAACGGGATTTCGACACAAGTACGTCTCACCAACCAAATATGTTCCATGAATCAATCACATTTTGTCATGTAAATGTTTCAGTAGTTACTTGTACTGAGCAAATTCATTGATATATAGAAGTTTATTATCGTCAATCATTATATGATGGATACTTTTCTTGAACACGTATCATTTATTGGGTGATAGCTATAATTATCCACATCTATAATTTGAACCATAGTTTATTGTTTTTCAACACTGGCTAGGCAATATTATATGAACCACCAAAGAGAAATTCAGTGATACCTAGATTAGAACCAGACAAACCAAGTCCTATCAAGTCAAATATATTTGTAGTAGTAGTGGAGTCAGACGTTCAAAAATTATAATTTGTTTGCACTATTGATTAAATATTGAATAATGACAAAGCTGTTGTACCGGTTAATACGTTTTAATATTCACAAATGGGTCGATTGAATTTTTAAGGAACGTGATAGAATGGAGGTGGAATATTTACTTGATCCGGAAGAGTGATTGATCGTCTATATTTGAACAATTCACAGAAATTACGATAATATTATATTTGAAGAACATTATTTCATGGCCCTCGTCATAATAAGAGAATGAAATGGCATATGAGATGAACCAATAACACTTCAGACCTGATATATAGTCATAAAGTCAGCAGAGAAAATACATATTGCGTGCAAGCTGACAAAACTGAAATAAAATGGTTCAGTTCTGACAGCTGGAGTAATAAGAAATGATAGGTGACAAGAGACGAGATATGATAATCAAATCACAAATACAAAGAGAGAAGAAAACAAACACTCAAATATTGACGAGAAAAATCGTATCAACAATTGATGAGTAGTGATTGACCCGCCCATAAACGTCACAAAACAGAACATCTAATCAAATGGGCTTTGTTATGTGGGATTAATGACATTCACCTATCAGAGTTTCTCTAAATTCCCACATGAAGTATAGATCCAAGTGACTTTGGCGATTAGCCACGCCTATCACTAGTGGTCAATTAATTGAGATTTTCAAAAAATCCACCATAATACTTCTTCGTTGTGGATGAAAGTTTTTTTCAGTTTACAGAAAGTCCGAAACACATCATAGGTATAAATCGCTGTTGTGATCTATACGGACATCACCAACATTGGTACTGAAAACTAAACACACGAATGTTGATATCTTCCACTTCTGAATCACGTCTCTTCAGTAATAGAACAAAACAAGTGACCATCATTTCTTATTTACTAGTTTGTACTTTCAGTTAGGATCGAACAAGTTGAGTGTGACTCTATTGTATGAATACCATGCAAAATACATTTGATGCCTCAATTAAATTTCATGTTAGTTCCATTTCAGATCCCAATCATACAATTAACAAGTGAACAACATGATAAAAACAAGCGAATACATATTTTCTCACAATATTTCTGAAATTTTCTGTGAAAACCAATACTAAAAAACCTTGAACATGAAGTTTGTTTGAAAAATAATCGAAAATACGAGTGATTGTTTCTGGATTAAATAGTAATCTATTGTAGAAGCTCACAAAGTTGTTTCTTAACTAAGAACTGACCAGAGTTAGTTCATTTTTGTTTAATAAGCAATGAAGCAGATTTAGCATAGCCTCATTAGAGTCATTGTCTCCTTATTTATTTATAGAACGGAAGAAAACATAGACAAATGAAATAAATAAAAAAAAATCATAGAAAATTCACTGGATATGAATGAATAAGAGAGAAGAGAAAATAACTGAAGTATGCGTCAAATGTTTTTTTTTTTTTTTTTTTTTAATAACATCGAAACTTGATACAAAATCATTGTTCCCCAATTTAGGCTATGGATGAAAGTCAAATGTGCAAACGGCTATTGAAATTTCAGAAAAATTGTGTTAATTGAGAACACATTTACATAAAACAAGTGACTCAATATGACCAGAACGAGTTGAGTTTGAAAGAAGATAAGTTTTGGTAATAAGTAGCTGGTTGAATACTTTAACTAAAACTCAATAAAATAGCCATGTAAGTAGTAATTGTGGCAACTACATTCAGTAATAATGCCATGTCTATTCTGAACACACCACATGCTGTGAAAACTAGCTCACAGCTTATCAGTTGATGAGAAAAGTTTTGCAGCTCCTGCTTTACCACTGAGGTGAGATTATCATCCAACAAATATCGATGCACCAAAACTAAAGTTTGTTTAGCTTCGTAAGTGACATTCTCAGATATCATAACTATGGCTATAAACAGCTGAACATCGATGACGGGCCAATAGAAAAAAGAAACAAGATTTTCGAAATCGAGAACCTCCGTTTGATCCGTTTTGTAATTTAGAAATGTGACACATATGAGATCAATATATCCAGTGATATTTATCGTGAAATACATCGTTAGTATTAACATTCTGAAACCCATCGATATATTAACAATCGATGTTAATTCATAAATCTTTTGATAGATTCGGCGCAAATCAATTATCATTCGGGTATTTCCGTCAGAATTTCGGATATAATTATGAAATCTTTCAAATTTCAAAACATTACTTTCATGAAGTAACGTTCCATCTGGAATTGCATTTGAAATGGTTCTCAATTTCGACTGTGCTTGAAAAATACGAATTTCTGGACCAGACTTTCTACTTTTGAATGAATTATGATTCGATAACTTTTCCAGAATTATATTGGCTGCTATGAGCTTTGATCTTAAAATATATAACATATTGAAATAATTAAAAAACGAGATAAATATTATGATATATACACTATTCCAAAATATAGTTCTAATAAAAGCAATACTAGGACCTGAACTAGTTATATATAGTGGTAAACATAAGGAGGTGAGAATTGTTAATACTTGGAACCAAATATATATGTATTTATATGGATGAATATCTGTATATCTACTCAATAATTCATCGATCTCTATCAAAATCGTCAAGAATTTGTCAAGATAATGGGCCAATAATGTAATGGATACCAATAGACCAGAATTCATCACTGCTGAAGAAATAATGGTCACAATCACACCTACAACAATTGTTTGTATTGGAAATGTTTTGTCAGCTTTCATGAAATCAGTGAGATTAATCACTTCTTGAATTGCTGCATAACAATTAAATGCAACCAAGAAAAGACTGTAAGAAATGCCAATCCCAGTTGTTTGAAACTCAGTTGTGAACGGTGCCAATCCAACTACCCGGCTCAGATAATACAGTGGTTTGAGAACAGATTTAATCTCCGACTTTGAACTCTTTGACACTGTCATAATTACTTCGATTATTGTGGAAAGTTAAACCAAACGTTTTCCTGATAGAAATAAAAACAACACCTTAATATATAGGGAATATGAACATTTTTGAATCTGTTCAACTTCTAATTTGACAATCTACGATTATAATTACAAAGTGAATCGTAAATAAATTCTACAAAATGAAATAACTAAGATTCACAATTGAAATGTTTCAGTAACAATAACTTAAAATTAATCAACAATTGAATTGAAATGTGAATATTCTGTTATTGTCTGCCCAACAACCTGAAATCTGGGTTATTACTTATTCGATATTGCAATTAGATGCAAATCAACAGTGAGAATGCAATGACACTATTTGGAGATCGCAGATTATTCTCTTCCGTATTGACAAAATCAAAATTTCCATCACACACATCTAAAACGACACGACATTCACTTGACTCAATATAAGTTGAGAAATGGTAATCTAAACCAAGGTTTGAAAATCAGTATACATCATAGTATGCTCTACAAGAACTAGTCCAGTCAAGACAAATATCCTCGAAGTAGTCTTCACGAGAATGAAAAATTTTGACAACATATGACGTATGAACTATGGACAAAATTCAAATATAGGCTAATAGAATTACGAAACGTTTTCTCAAGATAGTCTATTGATATTGGAGACGTCCACAATCTCTATCGATCCAGTTATTGAATGTTCTATATTTGTGAACTGATGGTATGGTCAATGGTTTTTGTAATCCGCAAATTGGTTTGCTGAAGTTTTCAAATAACAAGGAGAGCGCGAATGATCAATAAATGTATTTGTGTGAGAGCGAGCATCGATTAAATTGTTGGAGCAATGTCAATGTTGTAATATCAAATCGAGACCATTTCATGACACTAGAATAATGAAATGATGGATCAATTATTTCGTGGAAGCAGAAATAAGAATGTCATAGATGGATGAAATGAACGTGTTAACATAAACATGTATATTCAGGGTTTGTAGACACGTTTCTGATTTCGAGAACAGATTATTGAAAACAACATAATCATCGTGAATTGATTTTATTGAGAAAAGATGACAATACGATAAATATCGGTGATTGATTGCATGCATTCATGAAGAAATGCTGTTCAATACAAATCCTGAGCCTAGGTAATGGTGAGAAGAGGAAGACAACGACCTGTGGTAATGTGCGATCGTTATACCTTGGAATTTGCTGATCTGTGAAGACACAGCCCATGAGAGTCGTCTCTCAAAATTTGTCTTGCCATTATGTGCCGACTATTCGGGTTGAATTTGGGTGGCCGCTTAGCTCAGTAGGTTAGAGCCAAGATGCATTAGGGGTTGCGTTGGTTTGCCGCCGGCACGCGAGTGAAATAAGAAGTATCTAGAACTATAGCTATTTACGACAGCTATAGATAGCTATAGTCCTAGGAAATATGAAGATCCGCAAGATCCGACGTGGGAAAATATTCATTTTTGAGAAGAATGGGTGATGCATGGAATGATTCAAATGCAGAGATGATATCAGGGAGACAAAACTCAAGTGCGAAGGTTCTTAGAAAAAGATTGCTAAAAAGTCAAAAAGAACAAAGATAATAAATTATATACTAATTTCTTCTTACCCTTCGTCATTCATCATCCTTTAATTATATATATATAATTGTTCACATTTTTTGATGAGAATACATTTTTTTCATATTTCTAGATTGGAATATCAGTGTAGTGTGCTTATTGTAATTGAAAATGTTGTTGTCTTCGCCACCGTCTATGACATTCGTGAGAGTATAAAATAAATAAATAAATAAAATGAAATAAATCTTCCAGGATTTTAACTCTTATACTGACGAACAACCCTATACTCAGATAGCGATATATACATAGATGAGAGTGGACGTCACCGATAATTAATCTTGACCCAAGATTATCAATTTTGATTATTGAAATCGGTCAACAACCCTAATTTTCCCGGGCTGATAGAAAACTAGGAAATGAATTCATCTACAGCACAAAAAATTGAAAATGAATAGTAAATTATCATCCATTATATAACAAAATGTCTATATACAGTGTACGTCTCACCAAAACATATAGGGAAGTGACCTTTTACCCGCTACAACACTAACTATTGAATAGAACAAGAAATATGATTCACAAATTAAATGTTACAAATGTGCAAGGTGTTAACCTATGCACTTTCAAATCCTCCTAGTTACGACCTCACATGAATGTATCAAGAGCCTGAGGTGCTACGAAAGTTGGTTTTATCTATTGATTAAATAAGACGTTATGGGAGAGAGAAAAGTGATGTATAAATATGAACAGTTTGTGTGATCTTCCCACAGTCTAGAAGCCACCGTTCTTAGGGTTCATATGTGGATGAGATGGCACAGCTCAATATGTTTTCTGTTTTACCGGTAAATATTATAATTCATAGTTTTTCGTGTTAATCAATTTGATGATGTCAAAATGATTCATAGTGAACAATTTGTCACGAGGAAATGTAGCAAGTGGAATATTTCATGACATTTCTAAAATTTCAATGATTGAATATTGATATAATAAATCATTTTCAAGTTCATGAACCCTCTGGGGTGACAGAAACAGTTTGTATATGAAATGATTCATATTGAGAATTGAACGGGAAAAATTTGTTCGGAAATATGGTTCAGAATTAGGAGAAAATAGCTGACATAAGAATTCAAAATTCGAATAGAAAAATGTCATCAAATTACATCGATCGTTCATGTGCGAAATCTTCCATCTAAGTTTGTTCGTACACGCTGCATGAGAAAATAAGTGTTAAAACCAGGATATATTTTATCTAAATTTGGGATTGAATTTCGGATACATTTTGCATGTATCCCCAAGCGTGGACTACTTTCCACAGCATGTTTACTGACAGCAAAATCGTCACAACACGAGTGAAGCCAGTTGACACATAACTAAACAGTTCTGCGTTTTGAACAGATTATGACCATACTACTTGACTGTCAAACAATCATAATACGTTACAAACATTCACGCTGTGTGTTGATATCATCCGATCAACCCAATGGGATATTTTTATCTCATTGTGTACGGGGCCAATTAGAATGATTAGAGACAATTCAAATCAAATTGAAATAAAATCAAACTGAAGATTGAAATTTCATTAAAATGGATTTCAAAATAAGAGGCAAATTGAGAACATTTTTTTTTTCTAATAAAATCGAAACTTGATACAAAATCATTGTTTCCCAATTATGACTATGGATAAAAGATGGGATCGTTCAGATGGGGCACCACAAAAGCGATCTTACCACCCCATTTTGATTTTGATTTAATTATAAAACAAATTATAGTTTGATTCAAGATAAATTAACGTCCTGTTCATAAAACTTCTGTCGAGGTTATAACTAATATAATAAGGGAATCGAAGCTGCAATAACCCAGCAGAGCGAGCTAGCAACATAGGATTCATTATAGCCCGAGGTCATAATATTTCCCGATGAAATAGATACCGGAGATGTCGTTCAGAAAACAATAATCGATGAATAAACCTACAAGTGTTATTCATTTTTCAGTTACTGATCGTCGGGATGCTGATTTCCACGTCATCATCAGCTCCTCAGGGAGAAGAACCGATCCCAATCATCAATTTCGAGAACGAGATCAATTACGATGGTGTTTACAAATACAGGTAACATTATTTTCTCACATGATGACTGATGTTTCATAATTTAGATACGAGAAAATCCTCTCAAATTGATCATCAAATGTCGAATTGTCAAATAATTATAAAAATTCCATTTTTAAAATTTGAAATAATTATTCAAGTTTGAATTCGAAGTGATTACTATCATACGAGTAAAGATTTTTCACTTGTGATCAAAAGGTTTCGATAATTGTGATCCATACAAAAATTTTATACGATACGATTACAAGGTTGAATAAAGACAGTATACTGATGAAAACAATCCATTTTCTGATTGGAGTTGAAAAACGATAAGATAGCTGACGATCTTCTCTATCCTCAATACACTTTGATTGTGATATATTACACTGATCTATATATGAACTGAGTTATCAATTCAATGAGTGTATAGTAGAGACTTTCACCACACTAACGGAGCTTTTTCCGTGTGTTTCAGTGATTTTTTCTGTTCACACTCTGCACAGGTTATACGATATAACTTATCAGTATGATACTACTTATGAACATGCTTACTTATCCAGCTTGAAGTCAGTCTCAGAAATCTTTGTAAAGTATCAATCCGCTAACCATAAGTTAAGGTGAGGAAATAACATTTCAGTAATGGTGATGAGAAACAGTTCGGTGTCACCATGTATAATTCACTAGTAACTATTATTTCATGTAACTGAGCCTTATAGAACAGTGATTTTTGTGCCAAATCGGATAAGATTCATCCAATCATTCCATTATATAAAATTCAGAAATAGTCACATAAAAATGTGTAGTATACCAATCCGAAATACAGAAGAATCCATCTACCAGTTGTTACACTGCCAATAAAGTAGGCATGACGACACAGGCGGTGGATAGGAAGGAAGGCAGTGAGAACAACAATAGGCTTCTGCCAAGTGACGTCAATCATTGTTGAAAGAGACAGACAACAATGTCCACCAGTTGGAATTGACCAATCACAATCTTTGGTAGTCCACCAGTTCGCTGTATTGATATAGTAACTATTGTTTGTCATTTGTCACTTGACAGAAGCCTATAGGCTAGATGAATAAAAAGGGGGAGTCCATTGTTGTGGATTGCTAAAAAGAGTCGGACTTTTGCAGTGAAAGAAAACTAAGAGAACCGGAATATCAAATAGAAAACTAGAAAGTGAAACATTGTAATGTATTGAAAGGAAATGTAATTATATATATCTTCTGATAAATCGTGTTATTCTGACAATATATCCCCGATAAGAGCTAAGAGGACCGTGTTACAGTTTTGAAACAGCCAACGGGATCGTCCAGGAAGAGTCTGGATACCTCAAGAATCTGGGTGGTGAAAACGAAGCGCAAGTTGCTCAAGGTTCATCCAGCTACACAAGTCCCGAAGGGATACCAATCCGACTGACTTATATTGCGGACGAGAACGGCTTCCAGCCCCAAGGCGACCATCTGCCGACTTCACCTCCGATCCCAGCGGCGATCCAACGGGCACTGGAATGGATTGCAAGTCAGCCTCCCCAACAGTCATAAGTATTTTGGAGGTGTTTGAAAATGGTTTAAAAAAAAAAGCAGTCGCTCTTTCATCATTTTTTTCTCCTTTTTTCATTGTTATCAATTTTTCACATGGATAATAAATACATTCAATAGTGAAAAAAATTCACAAAATGATTGAGAGAAAAAATATATAATATTCTGTATATTTTTCATTTTCAATTTTTATATTGATTAATGAGAGGGGGAGATTAAGAAGATGTGAATTTAATTGATGTATAGAGTGGCAACTATGAATTGAGAAGAAAGAAATAAGAATAGTTCATATATTTCCGTGATTGTTATATTGGGTGTATGGCTGAAATGGGGAGAGCAGACATGACATGAAGTCAAAACATCATGATGCAATTATGGAAGTGATTTATAAATGAATGATCATTTGTTTGTTTACCGTGAAGGTGACAAGATAAAAATGATTGAAAATGAGAAAATTTTACATGAGCAGAAAATTCATCAAATTATATCGAATCAATTATAATTGGAATGATGATTTGATCGAATAAAGATTCATCAAATTATATCGAATCAATTATAATTGAAATGATGATTCGATCGAATTCAAGTTCTTGACAACAATCTGATCAGATTTCATGTCATATATATACATTTAGATTTGAGATTTTCCACATTTCAATCTGATATTCAGATTTTAGAATATTGATGTGTTTCACATATATTTGAGACATGAGAATGACGAGAAAGAATTGAAGAAATGTGGAAATATGGTTCTATTCTTGAAACCATCGATTTGAAACCGTCCCACTTCTAATAATGATAAGAAACATACAATTGAGAAAATGAAAAAGGAGGAAAAAGCATTGAATATTGTTCTCATTTGAAATGTTCCACTATTATTGTATCGGAAATGGAAATGAAGGCGAAGAAATTGTTCTCATATTGAGAACAATATGAATTGATCATGTAAGACAAATTAAAAAATTATAACCATCAACATATTTTTGTTCAAATTATTCCACTTTCCATATAATTCACATCTATACATACCTGGTTGTACTTGTGTAGTATCAGTATAAATTCATCACCATGTATTGGTTATTCACATAATTCGAATCTTACACTGAGATTGATCAGAGCCAATGAAATACCTACCTGCAATAGATAAAATAACAAAGCAACAGATCCTGAATGGATATCAGCTTAAAGAGTTTCAATAATTTACATCACAATTCCATACATAGCGAGTCAGAACTTCTACCAGATGCATTATTTGCCCTCTCTCCTGGCCCCACCCCTTTTCCAAGTGAACAATTGGTATTCAGTTGATATACTCAATCCTTTCGACAAGAATCCCCTGCTGAAAATGTAGATTGATTCGCATTCATCACTATTATATTATACCATTCAACAAAATCAGTTACTATATCAAATTGTTGATACTTGATACACTTTTGATTTTCTAAAAGAATGGATTATTTCATGTTCAACCAGCCTCATGCATTTTCCATGAACAATTCGAGAAGTATTTAGTATGATTATGTTATAACAAATAATGACAATTTGTTGTAATTTTTATGTTATGAGTCATTTTCATCTCAGTTTTTTCTCACATGTGTATGAGATATATAATTCACATATGCATTTCCAAATACCTTTGTCATGAGGGTATCAATTTTTTAAACACAAATTTGAAAATGAAAACCATTACGCGGATATCTTTATTCAGACTCTGTCTTTCATTAAAAGATTGCAAAAACACAGAATAAAAATCAATTAATTAAAATATAAAACAAATTATCAATAACGACATTTTAGAGAATAACAAAATATATATAATTTGACTGGGTTTGAATAAGAAAATGTAGAAAAAACATCATTATCATTAACAGAAATTATCATTAACATTATTAAATATTGCTCCTGCCCACCCTGAATGAGAGCATGAACATTGACGAGAGTTAATGATTTTTCCTTCAGCTTTCTCTCTATTATTTTTTTCTCAAATGCAAATGTTTGAATTGTTCACAAGCCCTAGAACTAGCACCTCAAGATGCATTGCCAGTCAGACGAGTGAAATTGCTGATCATTAATATTTGGCTGGTGGAATCGCCTTCGTGATATTCCATCCAAACGATCCTACCTTTCATCCCGAGTCCTGAATTGAGAACAATGACATCAGATCAAGCTTTGATGTTTATTGACAAATCTGATTTCTCATGGCGTCAATTCTCATTTCGAAATACATAAAATGATTAACATTATTGGCAACGAACACTTTTGAAATATTTAAATAGGATAGCCGATATTGAATTAGAGGCTCCCATCACTTCTTGTTTATGGAGGAATAGAATAATTATCGAATGGAAAGAAAAAAGTGATAAAATATCGTAGGAAATACTACACTCTATTGAAAATACGATAAGAATAAGGAAATGATGGCATCTTCATTTTCTCCTTATACAATTTCTCCTGGATATCAAGAACACAAACTTGAAAATCGAAAGATACTGCAATTAGTTGATAACATTGAGAAACATTGTTGTTCTTCTCTCTCATCAAAGAGTGACTCACCGGAGTGGAGCCTCACTCACGGTTTATGTATCCTTCAAGTAGATATATCTCCTCTTATTCCTAATTGACGGCCACTTCTTCTACATCTCTGATTTGCGGGTGGCAGTATCTACTATCACAGGGGCAAGGTGATTATGTGGATTGATGCACACCATCAAAGTACTCTCACAGCGTTCATCCCTCGCGCCAGTCCTCCACATGTTATACACCTTTATTATTCCTTAACCTTCATCTGAGTATATATCTGTATTTCAATTGGCTGTGATCACACAGCCTACTGATACGCAGGATTTTCTTCCCGATATGCTTTCACTTGTCTCCAACGATGAATTGAATGAATTATAACATGGGGCTAGTGTTGGAGAATTCATCCTAATGCCTCCAGAACTCTTTGTGATTCAAAACTGATTATATTTGTTTATAGCCACAAGACACAGAAAAAGTTTTCTGCAAATAGAACGTCGCAAGATGAGCATCTGGAGAGAAGGAGTCACAACAATCAAACAGTCACGGTATGTAAGTTTTATTCGAAGTTATTTAACTTCATAATCAATGAGTCACTTCTCAAGAACAAATTAATGAACGCAGTTAGTAAAAAAATGAATATATATATATCATCAGGGATGAATTTCGTGACCGCTTCTTTGATAAATTATCCAGTTGCTCACATCTTATTCATCCGTTTTATGTTTGAAGTCACCTCTGTCATTTTGGATCGTTTATCTCATCTTCATCTGGATCGTTACAGCCTCATAGACTAGACCCTGGAGATACTAAGAATATCCCATTTGTCAGGTTGGACGAAGGATGAAGAAGTATACTCATGACTGAAACGAAATACCAACGTAATCGTGACTACCAACGTAGGTCTCCAATCTTTTCTTGGTAGATCCATTCGCCTCTGGAATGATCTTCCTCAAGAAAAAATGGAAACCTTACCTAAATCCTCGGCTTTTAATACTATTTCATCAAATCTATAGTGTTACATTCCAATATGACACCTCTACTCTTTTGTTTTACACCTTTTAGTTTACTCAGATTTCTTTTTATAAACTATATTTAATTTATATTGACATTGTTGAAATTAAGGACCATAGTATTTAAATCAACTGCCACCGGACCAATGGTCCAAAGCTGTAATCTATAATAAATAATAAATAATAATAAATAAAATGTTGGATCTGATTTTTATGGTTCAGTTAGCAGAACAACAAAAACCACTATTCTTCTTTCCGGTGTTTAACATATAGTGAGTATATTGTACCAATTGAGTAGTTTGTATTGAATTGTACCAATTTGTTACCAAAAAACGATAACATCAATGAAGAGATGAAACTTTTGATGAGAGTCGTTTTGGGGCTGAGCAAAAAGGGTGGCTGCTCGAATCGTCGAATTGGTGGCGCTCATTTGTGACATTCTAAAATAAATAATAATATATGAATAAATTCTTTCTCATTCACATTATCGAATGGAGTGAATGTTATTATTCAGATGACATTGTTATTGAATGATGGATTAATTTGGTGTTCTATTTGCCTGAACATCAATTCAGAAAAACTAGCCTCTCAAGTAAACTGAAGAAACCATTCATCAGGAATTTCGTATTGTTCCGAAAATTGTTCAAAGAAGAAAATTGAAATATGTGAGTGCTAAAATGACACAGAACGACTCTGCAGTTACAATAACTGTGATTGGCGAATATCAGTTGAGAACTTTTAGTTTTATGAGAAATCAAGTTTGGGATGATTATAGATCCTATCTGAAACACCAGAACCATATTTGAAAAAAGTGTGTAATTTCAAAAATTTGTCTGCGGGGCTAGAAGGGTGCTTACCCCTTGCCTTCCACAGATCACCAGCTTTGCCTGTTCAACAGTTGCACAACTGTTATCATATGACATTTAATTTTACAAACTAAAATCGCCCCCCCCCCCTCTCTTATGAACATAACCTGGATCCAACCCTGCAATTCAAGTTGAAAAAGTGACAATATTGACAACGATACAGTTTGGAGTCATTATTTTCAGATGAAAAAAAAGACGGAAACATTGGTGAGAAGGACAGAAAAGAGCATGCAATTATTGCGGAGAATGAAGAAGTCGAGGGACTCTAAAATGTCATGCTCCGAGGTCAGAGTAACTGACTTGATTCTGGTTTCACAGCCCACCCTGACCCAAAACCGATTGGTCACTCAAAATTTCGATAATCAATTCTCAAAATATAAACTGTGAGGACTCAGTAGATGTTGATGTGTGGTTAGGTGGATTTCCTAAGACCAGATATTTTACAATATTTCACACTTTGAAAGATTGAACAATAATAACATATCATCATATTTGCCTTGTTGACCTTGGCGGACATCATTCAAATAGAACTTCCTCATCTATTTCCGTATATGGCGATCATCACGGCTCAAGTATTGTAAGCATCTAAATGCAGTGGATAATGTTTTCCTCGCTGATTTTGAATAACTAACGTCTATTTGAGTACAATTGATTGGATTTCACATTGCTTCAAACTTGACACATGCTATCAACACATTGTCGTTGATCCCAACATGTCGTTCATTCATTCTTAAGTCCAGTTGTGGTAACATAAAATGATCAATCAAGCCACATTAAAATGCCTGCTGAAGGAAAACTATTGACATTATTCAAACTGGAACTGACATCCAATATGCATACCATCTCTACGCACAGTCTATATAAAAAAAGAATTTAATGTGTGTAGATTAGATTGAAATTATTATGATAATAGATCTGGTGAGATGAATTCGAGATCACCACAAATGTGCAGAGCATTGTTATTTCTCAAAGTTGATCTCAAATGATAATGACGAAGAATGATGTATACTCACACAATATCACTATGGAGAACTAGACGACAACTTTTGGTTTTGCATTCGCCTTTATATCAGAATATTCACATGGGTGATTTTCTCAGATTTCGTGGCATGATAATTGTGTGAATTGTTACTGTAATTTATTGATTCTAGAAAAATGGCAGTTCATGATTGTTACATAATCATCCACAGTCGATAAATGCATCGTCAATCGACAAATATATCATTTGTCATAAAAATTCACTTCAGTTTTCACTCAAATAATCTTGACTTCAATATTAATCAAATTGAATTTCAATTTAGTTCAGATGGGTCAATGATGATAGGGCTGATCTGTTGAGTGGGAAGCTCGCTTCAGTCTATTGAAAATATGATATGATAGGAATAAGCCGGACCTCGTTCATCTCAATATGAACCACTAAACTATCTTAATGATTATGATGATTATTGTTAGCTTAACGACCCCACCAACAGCTAGGTTACACGGGGGTACGACTGAGCAGATGATAATGAAATTATGAAGTGATGATCAGTGAAAGGACATTTACAAAAACACATTACGGGACTCTAACCCACCCTCAACGGTGGCTTCAGTTTCTGAAGCGGTGCCTCAGCTGACCGAGCTACCGAAGGTGGCAAACTATCTTGATTATCAGCGGAGAGTATAAAGAAAAATCTCGATCGAGATGTTCGATCAAGGCGGGAATAGAACCAAGAACTCCTGGATGACGGATCAGCCTGCTACAGATTGGACCTCTCGTCCCTCTAATGGACTCATTGCCTGAATTGACCATACTAGTGGTAGGCGTGGATAATCGCCAGGCCACCTAGATCTATACCTCATGTGAGAATTTAGAGATACTCTGATGGGTAAATGTGAAATTTCCCACATAACAAAGCCCATTTGATTGGATGTTCTGCTTTGTGACGTTTATGGGCGGGTCAATCACTAGTCGTCAATTCTTCATAGTGATTCATGTGATTTCTTGATTAATAAATACGAATATTTCAGATCATTTCTTGGAAATATATTATAATTCATCAATATGTTTATGAAAATTCTGTTATCCACGGAAATGTTCGTCTCACGAAAAGAGTCTGCGTCAAATGTAATTATATAAAATCATCATTACTTCAATTCATTCACGGTATATATTTTTTTGGTGGGGGGGGGAAATGGTTCTCTCCATTGCACCCTTTCTCATTTGTCATGAAAAAAAAATAACATATTCTTGAGCCAACTCTATCAAATGAATCAATACAAGATTGGAAAATTTGAAACTTAGCTAATAGACCTCCAACTACAAACTGGTCAAGAAGAAGGCCAAAAAAAAAGCAAAAAAAATAACATATTCTTGAGCCAATTCGATCAAATAAATCAATACAAGATTGGAAAATTTGAAACTTAGCTAATAGACCTCAAACTACAAACTGGTCAAGAAGAAGGCCAAAGAAAAAAAAGGCAGAAAAATAACATATTCTTGAGCCAACTCGATCAAATGAATCAACACAAGATTTGAAAATTTGAAACTTGGCTAATGGACCTCAAAATACAAACTGGTCAAGAAGAAGGCCAAAAATAAAAGGCAAAAAAATTAACATATTCTTGAGCCAACTCGATCGAATGAATCAATAAAAGATTGGAAAATTTGAAACTTAGCTGATAGACCTCAAACTACAAACTGGTCAAGAAGAAGGCCAAAGAGAAAAAAGGCAAAAAAATAACATATTCTTGAGCCAACTCGATCAAATGAATCAACACAAGATTTGAAAATTTGAAACTTGGCTAATGGACCTCAAAATACAAACTGGTCAAGAAGAAGGCCAAAAAAAAAAGGCAAAAAAATTAACATATTCTTGAGCCAACTCGATCGAATGAATCAATAAAAGATTGGAAAATTTGAAACTTAGCTGATAGACCTCAAACTACAAACTGGTCAAGAAGAAGGCCAAAGAGAAAAAAGGCAAAAAAATAACATATTCTTGAGCCAACTCGAATGAATGAATGAATATTAGAGTTTTAAGGCGCATCGACAGCGAGGTCATTTAGCGCCTGTCGAAATATGTCTCGATCGAATGAATCAATAAAAGATTGGAAAATTTGAAACTTAGCTAATAGACCTCAAACTACAAACTGGTCAAGAAGAAGGCCAAAGAAAAAAAAAGGCAGAAAAAATAACATATTCTTGAGCCAACTCGATCAAATAAATCAATACAAGATTGGAAATTTTGAAAGTTTAGCTAATAGACCTCAAACTACAAACTGGTCAAGAAGAAGGCCAAAGAAAAAAAAAGGCAGAAAAAATAACATATTCTTGAGCCAACTCGATCAAATAAATCAATACAAGATTGGAAATTTTGAAAGTTTAGCTAATAGACCTCAAACTAAAAACTGGTCAAGAAGAAGGCCAAAGAATGACAAAATGGAGTTCGAACCACGCCGACTACACGACGTGGAAATGGAGAACTTGTTCAATGGCTACAAGCTGCTGGGTATTGATATTCATTCACTATTAAACCATTCACTATTGAACTATTTTGCCCCGTCCAAACGATCCTATCTTTCATCCATAGCCTTAATTGGGGAACAATGATTTTGTATCAAGTTTCGATGTTATTAAAAAAAAAAAAAAAAAAAAATTGAACCATTCACTATTATTCCATTTACTATTCAACTTTGTATGATCACCGAATCTCATATCAGGGCAGCTTCACTTTTGGCTGTCATCCACTGTCATTTTTCGATACTCTATTCAAATGTTTCAAATCTATTCAAATGTATTTCTATTCAAAATGTGTATCCATAGACACATCTTTTGTTTGATACTTGAGTTCTTCCGACAAATTAACATTATTTCCAGTTAAAAAAACAATTGTAAATAGTTTTGATAACAATCGACCGTGCAGGATATATTATTTCTTGAATATTCTTCTACATCTGAGAGTTGTATATCGATTAAGATTGATATTTCTTCAAAATAATTGAAATCGAACCAGTTTTGTTATCGGTATCAATTATTAAAATGGATTTATGCTTCGGAGAATGATGTCTTTTGAAAGAATATGAATATAAATATCATTTTTCATATATCAGCATATTGTTCACTCATCTTCAATCTATTGATGATGGCCACATAAATTATAATTGTGTACGATTTGAACATTATTGAGAAATATCAGGCAATAGATGGAAACACTGAGTTGTCTAACGGCTCACTAAGGTTTAAAACATTCATGATTAAATCGAAGGACTTCATTAAATCAGCGTAAATAGTATCTTGTTTTGGTATATTAGGTTATTTCATCGAGATGTATCGCCATATACCAAGTGGAAAACGGTTATGTACCACTGAACTTAGCCTGTGTGAATAAGACATAATAAATATTCATCAACTTGGAAAAGTGGACAATCTACTATTTTCAACTTTTATCCTCAATTGGGGAACAATGATTTTGTATCAAGTTTCGATGTTATCAAAAAAAAAAAAAAAAAAAATTCAGGAATATACAGTATTGCAAATTATAATATCGATCAATGATACACAATTCAGTGCATTTTCATACATTATTCAATGCCAAGGATTTTAAAATACCATTCAAATCAACATCGAATGTGAATGAGAAGGATAAAATATGAGCTCTCATCTTGGAACAGCATGAATTACGGAGTGATTGCACCCATTTTGATCACCAATATATATTTTTGTTGCTGTTAAGAAATTTCAGATAGTACCAAATTACCCAACATATTCAATGTTACAAAATATTGAACCTGATTTTTCTCCTCAATGCATTTTAGAATTATCATGATACGATCATAGTGATGTCTTGTTAACACTTCATTTCTGTGGTTCGTCAAATCTCTGATTCCACATAATTTTCAATAAGGAATGTCTGGTGTGGATGAGGATAAATCTGGTCATCAGATCACTTAAGATTAGGCCTAACCCAAAATCTTGGTGAAAAAATAAAGTAGCATATATGTCATATATCTGAATTTGTATGAATATATACAGATATGTATGAAATCACACTTCTTCTTTTTAGAAACAACATATTTTTCACTCAAATATTTTGATTGAGCTACAGACTCCCTATATGCCACTCCCATGTACTATATTGAATATTAAATATTATACATTTTCAAATCATCATCGGATTCTGTCACGCAATTGTGCATACATTATGTTTCCATGGCAACAAAGTAATACTAATAAGTACAAACTGGAGGGGAGTGCATTTCACTTCCAAACGACAATCAGGTATGGGATATTGTAATGATCTGCAGTTCCACAACGAAATCCACATCCAATGAGAAATGCCAACAATTGACCGAGCAATAGCAAATCATTCAGAATTATTGTTCCTGTGGGAAGGACAGTATTGTGAAGAAAGACCAAAAGAGGACTGGAGCGAGTCGTTTATCTGTGGGTAGCATGGGCATATGGCGTGGGCTACTGAGGAGACAGAATATTCCCGTATAATATTGGGAAAATGAATGAAAATAATAGAAAGCATCGATAAGATTGGAGACTATCAATAGAGAGAAAAATCAGGAATACGTCGTAATATTTATGAAAGGAATTTCATATTGAAATATTCAATAATGTGGAGAATTATGATGGACGTAAAAAACAATTTTCCTCTCTTCCGAACCAGAATTTGTAGGCCTATACAGTGGAATGTTCACAATTTACAAATGTTACAATGGTCACAACGATTCTATATCTATATATTTCCGATTTCCGATTCTATGTCTATATATTACTCATTTCACAAGTATAGAATGAATGAATATTATAGTTTTAAGGCGCATCGACAGCGAGGTCATTTAGCGCCTGTCGAAATAAGTTGTAACAGAAGGTGAGAAGTGTTAAATGAAGGTGGAAGTGAAATTAAGATGAGAACACCTCAATACATTGAACTAAGACTAAACTATGTCTAAAGTGTCTAAAGACGTTATACACTAATTTGTTAAAACAGAACATGTGTGTGCTGTAAAGGGTCACACCCATGGGACTAGGGTAAGAACGTTTTATTACTTGTTCTCGGTTCAAACTCCCCCTCAAATAGGAGTGGAGGAACGACAAACCATTAGAGATATATGGTGGAATATGGTTTGATTTAAAATATTCCTGATGTGTATCTCAAGAGATCGGCATCAAGAATAAGTATCAAATGTCAAAAAGCAGTACACTGGAAAAAGATGATTGCACAAACAACGTCATTTGAACGGACATGGAAATGTCCTGATTCGGGCAGTTTGAAAAATGATACTGGTAATAAGACGACTTTATCGTCTAACGCAGATCCACGAGCATGTCAAATGAGATCCAATAGCTTCGATAATCTTAGAAAGCTGAATATGGTATCTATCGATTTTGAATTATTCCCTAAAATCTTTGACATTGTGTTTTCCATACGAAGCTGTCTCCTCAGAGCAGTATATTTCTGACACTCGAGTAATATGTGTCGAACAGTTGAAATCTCGTTACAAATCTCACATCTGGGGACGATTTTATCAGGGGTGAAGAGATAGGAATGGGTTAAAAGTGTGTGTCCCACTCGCAGACGAGTGAGAACTACTTCCTCCCTCCGTGAACCTCGGATTGAAGATTCCCAAGCACTAACAGTTGGCCTAATTTCTTCCAGCTTGTTGTTGGTCTCCCTGTCCCACTCTTTCTGGAAACGAGATTTGAAAAGTAGTTTGAAATACGCCTTGAAATCATTGAAAGGTACTCTCGGGTTATCAATATCTTCTTTCTCCGTCGCTTCTTTGGCAGCCCTGTCCGCCAACTCATTACCACCAATCCCCACGTGTCCAGGTACCCAGCAGAACACTACACTGACATCCCGCGATTCAAGGGTGGTCAGGAGTGTCTGCTCTTTCTGGACTAGATGGTGAGTTGGGAAGATCTGAGTCAAGGCTTGGAGTGCACTCAAAGAATCGGAACAGATCAACAAGTATAGAAATAAGTGTGCACATCATGTATTTATAGCGGTACATTGATGCGGCATGAAAACCTCATCCTTCTGTAGATACAAGTAGAAGTCATCTGAGAGACATCAAATATAACCCAGTTTCTCCCAAGTATCAACTGCGTGAGGTCAGAGGAGAATTATTCATATATTGCAAATTATATAAATATACCAATGAATGAATGAATATTAGAGTTTTGAGGCGCATCGACAGCGAGGTCATTTAGCGCCTGTCGAAATAAGTTGCAACAAAAGGTGAAAAGTGTGATATAAAGGTGGAAGTGAAATTTAGGTGAGAACACCTTAATACATCAAACTAAGACTAAGACTAAACTATGTCTAAAGTGTCTAAAGACGTTATACACTAATTTGTTAAAACCGAACATGTGTGTGCTGTGAAGGGTCACACCCATGGGACTAGTATGAGGACGTTTTATTACTTGTTCTCAGTTCGAACTCCCCCTCAAATAGGAGTGGAGGAACGACAGACCATAATAGATATATGTTGGGATATGGTTTGATTTAACCATATCCTGATAGACATCAGGAATATTTTAAATTTTGGTGAACCCAAGGTGTCATGTGTGATATAAATATATGATTTTGATCAATATTCATAACGGTATGATTGGTACAAGCTGGAGAGTTATGAGGGCTGAGAAACCGATCTGTGCTCATGGATTCCAACTGAAGTTTCCTGGTGAGAACACAAGCATGTCAACAAACATTCTGAAGGACAATTTGATTCAGTCTAAAGCTGACCTTTCATGAACGCGGTATTCGTTCAGCGAATTCACTCAGCGGTTTCCCAAGCTGCCATGATTATTATTATTATTATTTATCATAACAGCTCAGGAATCATTTATAGAGTAAGTAATAATTCCAGTGGCCGCTATTCTCAATAGTTAAAATAAGTATACAGCAAGATTGTACAGCAGTTTGACAATTTCAAAATTAGGATTGAAGTTCTGAATTGATAATTATACAGCAGATTTGATCATTTCATTGAATATTCTTTTTTTTACTCCCATTTTGTGCCGTTTATGTGATTTTATGGTATTGTTCATGGATTAATCTCAGCTTACGAAAGAGTCTTATGATCGTTCATTTCTGTTCATCGTCATAAACACATTTCTTCGTATTACCTCACACTTGCAATGTCTC
Source organism: Brachyptera risi (assembly GCA_964007535.1). NCBI lineage: Eukaryota > Metazoa > Arthropoda > Insecta > Plecoptera > Taeniopterygidae > Brachyptera > Brachyptera risi. The sequence continues at coordinate 32,579,664 of OZ023336.1, forward strand.
TATTTCTCACATCCATCACACTTCACTCCCCGTCTACAAAACTCCCTCACACTCCACACATTCGTCTCCTAACTTCATGCATTCTTTGTTCGTGCAATTCTTATTCGAACCCATTTTATTTCAGTATCTATTTGAGAGGCTGCAGGCGCTCTACACGGACTCGTTGTTCGCTTGCTTCAGACTCGAGTTTAACATGCATCGTGTGCTAGGCGCCACCCGTAGACTAGCCCGCCGAACTCAGATTCACATAAACGCTGTTAATTACCTAGCTCACACTTCTGATATATTTCACATTCTATGTTTTTTTTCGGTATTAGAAAATATGTATCTAGGTTTTCGTAAATTAGAAAATTTTCCATTTTCCATTTGAAGAATTTGAAAAATCACAAATTTTTGGTTCGAAATTCTGTATTGATGGTCCCCCTCGTTTTTCAATTACTAACAGAGGAGGTTCATTGTTGAATTGGTTTGAAAACTATTTGATGATTAGACATATTGTAGTTAAAATTGGAGACACTTTGAGCGTCAGGAGGAACATCACAACGGGCGTACCTCAGGGCTCAATTCTTGGACCCATATTATACCTAATTTATGTTAATAACATGCCTAATTTCATTGGTAAATGTAAAATATACATGTACGCAGATGACACTGTATTGCTCTCCTCTCACCAAAATTTAAAAGTAGCCGAGTCATATCTACAAGAAGATTTTAGTCACTCACTTTCATGGACTCACGATCATGACCTCGTAATTAATTCAAATAAAACCAAACTGGTACATATTTGCTCCCCATTTAATAGAGAAAAAAATTTAACCATCAATACGATTTATCATTCTTATCAATGTTTACATGGCTTGAGCAAGGGTGATAATTGTTCAAATTGTAATACAAAAATCGAAAATGTATCCAATTACGTTTACTTGGGTTTAACAATTGACAGCCATTTCACATGGAAACCTCATATAAATATTTTGTGTACTAAACTCCGGTCTTGTGCATTTAAATTATACACACTCAAGTTCATATTACCTTTTCAATTGTTGCGTACTGTTTATTTAGCATTGGCTGAATCTTTAATTTCATATGGTATTTTAGCCTGGGGGGACGCTTCGAACTCACATCTACAACAAATTATCAACCTCCAAATTAACATGATAAAATGTATAACACCCGATCAGGTGAAAAATACGATTGATAATGACATTCATACATTATTTCAGTATTGTAATATTCTCCCCGTCACTTACTTATTCGATTATAAATTCATTCTAAAATATTATTACGACCCTTCTTTCAAAACATTGAATGACCATGAAGCAAACACTAGATATAGGCTCCTTGGAAATTATAATATTCCTACTTATATAAATAAATATGGTAAACGTCGTCTCGAATACGCTGTACCTTCCAAATTTAATCAAATTCCTCCAAGTTTACGTAATTTCGATTCTTATAAAAATGTCAAATCAGAAATCAAAACATGATTGGTCAATAAAATAATTTAGGCTCTATTAATTTCATATTCCCATAGTAGACCTTATATTGAATCCTTTTGTTATAATTTCGTGTAGGTTTCTGTTTTAATACATTTATCATTATTAGTCTCGACTTACATTCAATCAGTCTCAATTTACATTGCCAATACTGATGTATTTCTGTGTATTGTTGTACTGATAAGACATAAGACTCCAACATGATATATATTTTTTTTTCTTCGGCATTCACATCATTCATTATTCATATTACTGACATCATGATATTGTTATATTTTGTTCATGTAATCATCATCATGTCACCCTCTATATAATATAATGCAATCATATTAATTATTTTTCGATGCATCAGAAGTCATCTCTCTTGTTTAGTTGTTATTATTATGTTCATTTTTCACATTAACAATATTATTATTCATTCATAATGTACACAATTATGCCAATTTTATTTTTCAGTAGTGTTTTGTTCCTAATATAATGTATTCATATTTACTATTTCTCGATGCACCAGTTAAGTTATTTCAAGACTCTTGTTCAGGTGCTATTATTATGTTCATTTTTCACTTTCACAATATTATTATTCATTCATAATGCAAAGAAGTATGTCAATTTTATTTTTCAGTGGTGTTTTGTTCCTTGTAATTTTTTTTGTGATAGTATATTCTCAGGTATTTCTCTTCTTTTTTTAAAAAATATTGTTCAATCTAAAAATTAGATCTCTCACTTATGCTTTCATAGTTGCCACTCAATTCATCATCATATTTACATTTTCTTGATCACCTTCTTCATAAATTCTTCATAAATTCAACATAAAAATTAAAAAAATATACAGATTATAATATTCTTTGTTTCTCCCACAGTCAAGTCTTCTTTGAAGACTTTGTGGATTTTTTGACTGCCATGTGTATTTTTGTATGTGAAAAAAAAAAGATTAATAAAAAAAAAAAAAAAAAAAAATGCGAAAACACTCATATTGATATCACAAAAATTACGGCCGTGAGAGTTTGCGGCGTGAAATACGAGCGCCTGCGGCCTCTTAATTCTGTTGAAAACCTTATCCAGCTTTTTCATCTTGACACCTTGCTTATTCTCTCTCACGATAAACCATCTTGTGAGCTTGAGTCTGAATTCAAATCCAATATACCATAATAATGAAGAAAAAAATATCTTGCCATGATTTAAAATACTTCAACCCGAATGTCACATAATTTCATCTCACTTGTGATAGCTTTCATATTGGACACAAAACGCTGATTCTCTTCTCGAAATTTGAAGAATTATTCGAATATCACTTTCATTGCACACACAATATGATACCGAAGAGCTAACATTTAATGAAATATACTAATCATACCAGTGGAGTAGATATGTCGACTTCTGAGAGCGAAGAACGAAATTTGGAATGATGTTATATCAGAAAAGTTGGTGAAGCTGATGTTGGTAATAGATTATTTTTCAGTGATGTCGGATTAACTCAAATTGATTTCGGTTTTTTGTCAAGTTATAATATATTTCGAAATATTTGTCGATTACAACATCATATTGTTTCAACTCTCATATCATTCAAATCAACTGGATTGATTGAAATGATCATCCAAAATAGTACTCGAAAATTGAACAATGTGCGTTCATCAGAAATTCTTGATCATGCATATTATTCGAATCTGACGTGAAATCTCTTCAATATCACATAGTAGTTAGAAAATGAATCTGAATTTATTTCAGATGATATTTTCGTAGTTTCAAACGCTACAGAATGACATCTGAATCAAAATTGGAGTATTGTATGAGGAATCCTTCTCACATAGGCCCTGACTAATTCATTTCATATCTGTAATCAATGTATCTATATTATTCTCTTCTCCCCTATCTCCTCAACCTCATTCACAATCTGAATGAATGTCACGAATCACATCACATAGAGTGAATAAAATGGCACGCTACAATTTGTGTCGACTATATTAAATGGGTAGAACGCTATAACATAAGAAATTGAAAAAGTGAACATTAAATCATAGTGATGAAAAAATCTCATTTTCCGATTATAAATGAGCTCCAAAAATATTGATCACAGATAGGATATAACTCTGTATAATTCGAATTGATATGTTGAATAATTTATCCACGATGAGTATATGTTTCTATTTCAATGAATGGATGAATATCAGGGTTTTGAAGTACATCGACAGCGGGGTCATTTAGTGCCCGTCATAATAAGTTGACAAGGGTGCAAGTGAAATTTAGATGGGAACACCTCAATATATGAAACTAAGACTTCAATAAGACGTTATACACCAATTCAATTATTCCATCAGAATGGTCATATAATCTATTTTTATTATTCATCAGCTACCGAACTGGCCGCTGCATCCGGCTCTGTGAGGAATCTTGGTACGACGGACAAAGCTCTTACAGTCCAAGGATCTTACAGCTAGATTTCTCCTGATGGCACACCGATTACAGTCAACTACATTGCTCGACGCTACCGTGCCACTGGTACTCACTTTCCTCGGTTCTCCATTCGACAGAAACATCAACAAATTAACCATCGCAACTGTGTTTATTGTTCAATATATTTTATTCCTATTGAAATTGAACTACATTTATATTTATGGTATTCACATTTCTCTTCCGAGCATAAAGCATTGAATTCATTATGATTTGACTTCATGATGATAGAATGAAGCGATGTGAGAAATTAAAATTCAATATCAATATATTCAATCAATACTTATCCTGAAAAACGAACAACACATAGAAGCCCACTGTGTATTTTGGTACACTCGCTTCTATATGTGCCACTATTATAAATAATTAATATTTACGAAGGAACACTCCATATCAAACATGCATACAAAAATGAGGCAGATGATTAGGTCGAATTTCATCACATTTATTGCATAGAAAATGTATTGTGGGAAATAGCCATGTTCGAAGTTAGTGATCATTTTGTATGAGTGAATACAGAAGCAAATCATAAGCTTTTCATGATTCGAAAAAAAGTCACATCACTTCACTTTCTGTTCTCATGAATTTCCTATTTTTTAGACTTATCCAACAATGGTTCATGAAAATGGAGATATACAATAATATATATTTGTGAGTTGATCAGAGACAATTGACAGGAACCGCTTATTTCATCTTAATTTCCCATTTTTGGATCAATTAGAAAATCACTTGAAGGTACAATTTGAACAATCTCATCTTTTTTCGGTAGATTGAGTTTACCATCTATACCAAAATTCGACTTCACAATTGATCTCATTGACGTATTAACTGGTATAACTTTTATTGCATGGTTCTGCAATGGATGACAACCCCTATTCACCGGCCTACTAGTTGGTGGTTCGACTGGTGAATAAGAACGGTAACTGGGACCATACATTCTCCTGTCAATTTCTCTGTTGTTACCCGAAATTATGTACGGGTTATAATTATTAGGGACCCATTTCCGCTCTTGTATTCTAGGACTGGGATATAACCACCCACCATTATTCCTTACTGAACCAATCTCGTTCCTGGGGACTTCATTCCGGGTACCATATATAGCATAGGGATAGGGATATCTCGGTTGATAAGTGTGATGATGAGATTCAGGATAGTCAGGAAATGTCGGCATATCGTGACGTGGTTTATTGGCTGGTGATGAATTTGTTCTCCTATTGAAATTTTGGTCAGATCCACATTTTGGTCTATATGTTGTGGGATTCTGAATTTTACGTGTTACTCCCTTAAGACCAGGATAAAGTGGTACCACAGAGAAATCATAATTTGGAATAAGTTTCCGTAATATTGGTGTTTTAAATGTGGTAGTTTGATATGGTTTAGTATTTTGACCATCACCAACTGTGATCCCCTTTGTACCGGGTTGAATAGGTACAAATGGTAATGGTTTGAATTCTTCTCCATCATCACTACCAGATATATTATAGTTCGGTTCGAATGGATTGGTACGATGACAGTTACCTTGTTCGTCACAAAACGTACCAAACTCCGAGATTATTTTACTTTTTGTGATACAAGAACCATTTGTGCATTGTTTGTGTTGAATGATGAGAGGCCTCGTGATGGTTTCTCTGGAGGTTTTCACCAAGGCTGCGCTCGCACTGGGCTGGTAGGTCTCGGGTTTCGCTGTCGCGCTTTCAATGGCGGTTCTTGAGGTTGGTAATCCAAGTTTGCCGTCAATTTCAAATCCGTTTACTAGAACGAAAGATATGAGTTCATTTCTTAGATAAATTTGAAGATTTTAGGGTGAATTTCTGTGAGGTATGATGGTACATGTGGACTCTTGATTATTTGGATGTTTATGCATCAGTTTATTATTATCATTATTTATTCAGTTTTCACTGTACTGGTACATCATGACGCTTATATAGATACTATTCCATTGAAAGAAATGTGCTCCACTCATATTTTTGTCATTATTGTTATCATTCTTATAATATGTATGTCTATCTGTTGAATGTATTATTTTATTATTTGTCTCAGCTAGCCCGCACACAAAGTATTATCCTTGCGCGGGCTTCACACATAGAAATTTTCATCACTGTTTTGTATTTTTATGATTGTATTCTGTTTTTCATGTATCATGTGTGAATTTGATGCATATTAAATTGAATCGGAATTAAAATTGAATTGAAATTGAATTGAATTGAATTGAGAAGGGTTGGAACCTGAGATGAATTTGCTAGAGCCAGACACAAATATATTATTCCATGATCCTTCCATTCGAGTAACAGTTTAGAGACGTTTGTATATGATACCAGTTATCATGAGTGTGATCAGATAAATGATAAGATACCCATTCGATATCACGGTATCATTATTATTTTCTCGGTGAATATTTACAACATTTTTCACAACACAAAAAAAAGAAAGTATATATTTGGTTCACACGTGAATAGTTTTATTCACATTCGAATCTACTCACATTCTGTACACTGATATCTACAGAGGATACTTCATGAATCACTTTCGTATTAATTCGAATGTATTCTCATTCCTGTACATCACATTTATCAATATCAGTTAATTCTATCTCTGAATCGATTATATCAATATTTCTCACAATCACTTTGAAAATAATTCAGATTTCAATCCTATGAGCATTTTCCACATCAACTGATATTAATATATTGATTATCTTTTCTTTCGATATTTGGTACCAGTAGAGAAAAGCTTACATCAAATTTGAGCCCAGTTTTTGAAGAATTGCGATAGTGTACCGCTCATAATGTATTTGTACAAGAAGTTGGCTCTATTCACACCTCATCTGAATTATTATTTCATTTCTGTGTAATATTCATATCACTATGGTATCTATCACATATCTTAGAATGATATATCACTCAATATTTCCTGATTGGAACAATTTTTTTTTTATTACATCGAAACTTGATAAAAAAAATCATCGTTTCCCAATTAAGGCTATAGATAGAAGATGGGAACAAATACTGATACAAATATCCAGAGACTGTTTGAATGTTATATTCTATGAAAATCATTCAAATGAGAATGAAATGATGAAAATTGAATGATAAATAACAAATAATGAATGGTAAAAATTACGCATTTCAAATTTCGCATTATGAATTGATGAAAACTTCAATATTATTCGATGATTCCCATATACAATCTCTCATATGAGAGCTATGATCAGCATTTGCATCGATTCACACCAAGTGTGAGGGTTTAGTGAAGTTCTATTTATTGAATAGTAAATACAAACTTATTGAAACTTGAAAACAAATGACGCGAAAAGCTACTTACTTTAAAAGGACTGAACAAAAACAAAAGCTCAAATTGAAGAGATACAATACAAATATTGGACTATTCTCGTTTCTGGAAAGAGCTACACGCCTTTGGAACAAATTACCAGCAAATAAAATGACCAGCTTCCCTAAATTTCAAGACCTAGAAAATATTATCGAAAAATTAACAAATTTATAGAACATTATCATGTCAATTACTACATAACTACATTACTTATTATTACCACCAGTGTGCAACCACCAAGGGCGTGACACAACTACATAACAAAATGTGATCATTGTGTAGTTGTCCCAAAGTTGTTCTTAATGAATAAATTGAAATTGAATTGAATAAAAATGTTGCTCCTACCAATGTTGAGACATGAGTTCGCTAGAAGTACTCCAAGCAAGAAGAGAAATTCCGTCGTGAACATCTTGAATACGTGTTTGTTCTCACAAGCACTAACTCACTGCGACTACGTACAAGTGAATTAATAATATTATAGCGAATATGACAAGGTGACAATGATGGTTTGCATGAGACACTGCACCGGAAAGCACTCATTATCAGAGAGTTTTTCTTCTATGAAATGAAAAAAAAATACTCCATTAGGTGTACGAAGATGACATTGAGAAAGATGGTCTTGAAAAATGTTATGCGCACATTATTATAGAATGGAACTCATCAAATAACAGAGAATGTTGACGAGAAATATGAAACATTTTCATTTCAATTTAATTAATCAATACAATTAATCAAACAGAATACATACACAGACAATAAAAACATAGATGACCAAGAATATAATGAATGGAAATAAACTGTATGAAGTTGTAATTAAGGTTTGATGAAATATATGCGAGATGATTATTTGGATGGGCAAAGCGAAGACTCAATTTCACCATACCCGAAAAAAAAGTCCTTTTTTTATTCATTTTTTTGCGCTCTACAGGTCAGACAAAAATTCAAAATTAGTCGAAACTTGGCACACACAAGTATCATTATCTAAATCGATACTGTATCGTTTTGAGGCGCGATCGGTTAAACCACTTCTAAGAAAACTCATTTCGAAGTTTTAAAAATCCCATGAGAATAACCCAGAGAAAAATATTCAGGAAAAATATTTTATCCGAGAGACTTCAAATTCTCAGCGAATTTTAATCCAATAATGATACACATTATTCCGAACTTTCATTCAAATCGAATCAGCCGTTTCTATGTGAAACAAAATATAATGTGATTTATATAAATCATTCAATGCTATTAAGATACCTATTAAATCCAAGCTACAGGTGACACCACTTAATTGTAAACGAATAAAACAAAGCCTTCTTCATCATCATATAAATTGATAACGGAAAATAAGATGGCAGTGATATAATGGTTTGGATCTCAAGGTGTATATATATATATATATATATATATATATATATATATATATATATATATATATATATATATATATATATATATATATATATAATAACCAATCCAAACATAAGTTGATATGTTCCAGCTCATCCATCAACGCGGCAACACATAACGCGTTTACCTAGTATGATGATAATTTGAAGTCCGCGTAAGAACTTAACTTCTTACGCGAGCTGAAATGAAAGAAATCATTTTCCATTCAGTTTCTTTTTGATCACACTGAAAGATAGTCTAGTATAGAGGTTACTATTAATATAGGGAGATAATCATGCATTTTTTGGTGCTCGAATTTTTCTTCATTATTGAAAATGACTATTGTTGAATGAAACAGTATAAATTGTAATTTTCATATACTAGTCAAACGCGAAATATGCGTTGTAAGATGAGCGAGATATCCTATTAAGGTATAAAAGTCGTTGAAGTAGTTCTACCCTTGCTACTTTATCGACTCTGGTATTCTACACACCTTGATATCTGAATAAGCTATAAAAGTCGTTAAAGTAGTTCTAATCTTGCCACCTTATTGACTCTGGTAATCTACACACCTTGACGCATATAAAAAATACTTCATTGTTGGTCAACTCTTGAATCTAGAAAGCAGTGAATCTCAACAACTTAATTCTGTCACAATTTTTATGATATATTTGATGAATATTATCAGTTATTTTTATTTTTTTCTTCAAAACGACTGATCAGAATTGCTTAAAAAATCGTAATAATGTGTAAAATCCATGTTTACACATTTAGAGAAAATTTCATCCTATTTGGAGAGATTTTATTTTTCAACATTTTCTGCCCAGCCAAATCTCATGGGGTTTTTAGAAACTTTGAGATGATTTTTCTCAAAATCGGTCTGACCGATTCATTCCAAAAACTATACAGTTCTAAGTTGGATGAGTTTGCGTGTACAAAAAAAGTTTCATGTTGATCAGTCAACCCTTGCGACCTGTGGAGTGCTTACAAACAAAAAAAAAAGAAAAAAAAAAAGAAAAAAAAAACACACAGACAAAGCCCTATAAGAGTGGGATGGAGACTTCGCTACGCTCATGAATGATAATTCCAAAAACTGTGAAATAAGTTGATAGAATAACGAATTGACAATGATCAATTGATATAATAAATGGATTGATAAATATAAATTGATGAAATTGATAACACTTATCGATGAATAATGATTTCAGTGGACTGGAGACTTCTATCTGCGCAAGAAAGTATTGTCACAGGCAGCACAGTCCTCTGGTGTCATTCATCCATTTTTTATGTTCTGTGAGGAGGGAAAATCTTACACAAGACCTTTCATTTAATTGAAATGGAGTGGTGAAGATAACTCTTGTGGTACCCCGTCCAAACGATCCTACCTCCATCCGTAGTTCTATTTGGGAAACAATAATTTGGCATCAAGTTTCGATGTTTATGAACAAAGAAAAAGAAACGCAAATATATCCCCAATATTCATGACCAGTCAAACAATAATCACTAATTCCCTCCTCAGATCATTGGAGATACCTTGAACTGGCAAAAGTATGGAATAAGGATGCCTCAAGTTTTGGCACTCCATTGGTGGACAGACAAGTAATAAACTCGTAACTTATAGTAACTGGTCAAGGTTTCGCGTCGACTAAACCCAGTGGCAGAACCGCGACCGAGAGGTGGGGTGGGGAGGGGCAAGGTGGGGTGGCAAATATTCATCCGACGTGATTGAAAAAGTAAACTAAGACTGGTGAATCGCAGCATAAACGTTGTCAAATGAGTGATTTAGGTTTATTCATGTTAAATGTAATGGAAAGTTATACCCACACCTCGATTTTGAAATCATTTCCTAGTCTAATCTAATTCCTAGTCTAGTTGTTGCTCATTTTTCAAATCTTTCAATGATATAATTGGTTCCCCTTATGATTTTTATGATGATTTTTCCATTGATCTGATGAAACTGAATTGATTTTCTTCTACAAAATATCTGATTTGATCAATTTAAAAGTTCGAAATAATGTGAAACAATCACATTCCACCCAAAAAATGAATGTTGAATGAATAAACTTGAGAGCTTTGTCAAGTTAGCTGGAGTGATCTTTGATAATTAGACTTTATTCATTTTCGAGTAGTACGGTAGCAAAAAATCACAGAAATAACAATTTACATATAAGAATTCAAAAATGAGATGATTATTTAACAAAAATGAAACGGCGAGGTTCAGATACATGAGTATCTGCTCTTCCACCTAACCTTACGAGTTATGACTAAAATGCAAATGATAATGTGATGAAAAGAACTATGAATATACAAATGGAAAAAAAACAAGAAGAGCTGACAGATTAGAACTGAATTAAACATGATTTTTCAAAATTACCTCTGAATTTTGCTTCACTGAAAGTTGTTTTTTATATGATAATTTAAAGATACCCAGAGATTTATGCAAATATTTGATCAAAAGTTTTGTCTGTAGACAACTGTCGTTCATCAACTGAGTACTTGTTACGATAAATGTAACATATCGAGTTTTAGTGTTTGTTCTAGTGTCAATAAATGAGCTCATGATATATTTTGACATTCACTGATACTTTTAATGTACGGAATGGACATATTAGTTCTCAGTTCCGTTACTAACCATCAATTCACGAACAATTCACATGTCATCATTTCACAATTGATTCGGCGTAGTTTTTCCAATTCAATATATCAAATGTATTCAATTCATTTTGGATAGCCATAATCATGCTACAACTCGGAATACATCCAAAGACGTCTCATATTCTAGTTGGAATTGAAATAATTTTTTGAAAGGCCAATTAATTTTTGAAATCACTGTACTCGGTGCATCGCCATCGCACCTTATAACAACTATACATAAGTACAACTGAACTTAAAACAACCTGAGTTAACTCAAGCTGAACAGTTGTTTAAGTTCAACTGAAATTACAATTAGTATGCATTTAATTATCCATAAATTATGATCAGGTGTGAATAACTGAAAAATTAATTCCACTTTCCTATTTCAGAGTGGTTTAATCCCATATAGTGAGCATTTTATTCTACACAACTTGGGTGAGAAGTAATGGAATAAATCAATGTATTAATGTATAGATAACTTGTTTCACTAATGTTATAGATAATCATTGCATATTCACGTTTCATTTTTGTAGAATTATTGTTCAATTTCAAATTATAATGCGAGTTGTGATTTATGTAATACCAAGTTTAACTCACTCTATACAGAAATTAATACACTCTAATGGTGATAATAATAATAATAATAATAATAATTATAATGATAATAATGATAAATCTCTCTGAATTAAACCTTTCCTCAAGCTACCCTCGGTAGCTCGGTCAGCTGAGGCACCGCTTTAGAAACTGAAATCACCGTTGGGCGTGGGTTCGAGTCTCGCATAAGGCATGGGTTTTTGTAAGCGTCCTTTCACTTATCATCACTTCATCGTTTCATAATCACCTGCTCATTCGTACCCCCGTATAGCCTAGCTGTTGGTGGGGTCGTTAAGCAAACAATAATCACCATCATCATCTTTCCTCAATCGCAGTGGACGTCAAAATCACCGGTTTATCATTATATATTGAATTCATCTGCAATTATTTTCAATTCAATTCAATTCATTTATTCATTCCTTGAGCACATTTTACATTCTGTATTAAAAGTACATGCTATGAAATAAGTCAATATAAAATTACATATTCAAAATCACAAACTTTTCAAAATTTCATGACTGAAGAAATGTTCTGTAAAATAAATGGTATGCATTGAATGAATTGAATTAATGGAATGAATGGAATGAATTGAATGAATTGAATGAAATAGATCATCATACTGCTCAATATCAAGAATTATCAATAATTATTTCAACACATCTTTGGAAAGTTGAAACCGATTCCTTTTTTGATGAAATGGAATTCCAAATTGGAATTAATTACCATGCTTCAGTGTCACCTGGAAGAAGACGACCAGGCATGTTCCAACATCTGAAATTTAAAATGGTCAATAATCACTCAACCTTAATTAGAAATTAGGTATACTCTATTTTCACTAATTTCAGTGAAATGCTATAATCGAATCAAATCAACGATTTTTGTATGAGTATCAGTTGTGAATTCACTTGTATCTTCCACATTGCTTGTAAGACATTATTACTGTACAAGTTTAAACATCCATATAGAATACGAAGTGCATGTAAAACCACTCATTTGAATGATCATGTGCCGACGTTTTTTAAAAGTGAATTAAACTAGTAACATTTACAAGCTGAAGAACCTCCAAGTGGCTTCTCCCTTTTCTGTTGCAGAGTAAGTTATTGGCATTACGCTTGCCCTTGGAAATATGGCCGGAGTATACCATGCTGGACATTGTCGTATGGTAAAATCATACAAGTTATAGGACGACAAAATTAATCGTCTGGTCTTTCGAATCGCATCTTTTTCAGTATAAAAACGGCGGGATGATTTTGTAGAATTCACTTTTCTCACGGCATTTGCTTCAGTTGGTTCACCTGTGCAAACACATATCAACATGAATACTCTGGTAAGGATATTTTTTGTATTCATATTTTCATCGATCTTCAGTGAAATAAAATTTGTATAGAGTTTGGTGAATACATTTTGATAGCGGAATATTTTTCATCAGTTCATAAAAAAAAAAAAAATAGTGTGCCTCATTGTTTTACGATATAGGCTTTGTACGGATTGTGGCGGGAAAAATTGTTTGGCGTCTAACTTTAATAACGAGATAAATGTGGCAAATAACTATTACATAATCATATGTTCATATATGAATCGACGTATCTCAGTTTTTGTCGTTGTTATGCGACCAATCATGATAAAATTCACACAATTTTTAACCTGCTGTTCTACAGATTTCAAATATCACTTTAGGACCTGAATAATTTGAGTTCAGCGTTAGAGAAGATGAAATAGCATATCAGGCGATAAACGAAGAATAAATGTTGAATAATAATTTTCATAAGTGTTCAACGAACTCATCAACTGCCAATCTGAATATAAGCCTAGAGGTACAAAATACACAGAAAAGAGATGACAGTACAATAAAATAAGTTCACAAAAACTCATTTCCGACTTGAATTCATTTTCTGAAGCGGTATCTTAGCTGAATGAGCCACGGAGTCGATGATTAACTTCGATTACAAAATATGCTGAATTTTTTTTCTTGCTTGATGATTACTTCAATCGAAAAATTAGTATTTTCTATCAAATACTGACTTTTGATTGCACTTGTAGCTAGCCCAACCCAGCATCATTATTATTTATTCTCATCGTCCCCATTATTATTAGCCTGGAACCGATCTTGTCTGATCGGGATAAAATGGGTACGCCCCGAATATTAGGGTCCACATACACCAGTACTGTTGTACATACATTCCGTTTATGTTAGTAGCATGTTTCTACTCTTTGTTTCTCTCTCCAACTTTCTAATTGTAATTATTCTCTCAATCATCCTCCTTCATCCATTTATCAACACAGTCCATCTCCACATTCATTCTCAATTTTGAATTCTCTATAATAACATCACATCTAGTCCCAGAAGATCTTTGCCATTCGAAAATAACACATTCAAAAACGACGTTCCGTGGATTTCGTATCTGATCATTTCAATAATTCCAATAATTCAGTATATGTCATTCCATAAAACAGTTATTTGAAATACTTGCATAACTATATCATTCGTAAAATATGCAAAGAGGTGTCATAAACGAGAGAATTTACTAATATGTATACATAAAAAATTGTTATGCAAGTTAAATTGTTGGGTGCAGTCGATGCAAGTATTAAAGCCGACAAACCACTTCAAAAACTTGTTTTCTGAGTGGACGAATCATACGATTAATGAAATTACAATTCGAATTCTCACACTGAATGTGAGAAATTATTGTGATTTTCCGAGTGGTGAAATAATGTCGTGATGAAAGAAAATAAGAATACAATTCTAAATCTCTCATTAATATGAACAAAATAAAGAACCATCAAGTATATATATATTCGAAAATTCAATTAGCTAGGACCGCGCCTGATCAAATTGAGTGGGTGAACATATTTTTTGCTGGAATATTGAGTTGTGATATGAAAAAGATGTGAGACAAATATAAATACATTCTTGGGTGTGCCTATCACTATAATTTCATAATCGTATTTGAGAATCTACATAATGAATCTATTAAATGCATCATCATTACGGCTAAGCTGGTTATCCTCTAATGCATGTCTGACATACACAAGAAGAACAACCAGACTATAGTTCGATATATTCACCGTTCATGACTCTGGGACTCCTGAAATATGAATCTCATCCGGTATATTCGAAGCTTTTTTTTCCTGGAAACACTTGCAATATGCATATTCGTGTTGAAAAATGGTGCATTTCTGCATCCTTCGTGCATATAATTATGTTTTGAAGACTATTTCAATATCTTGTGTATCACGAATAGACATTATGGGAACCATTATTCAAACTATATCATTAAATGAATATTGTTTTTTCCTCTATTTTTTTTTTCTTCCATGTTATATATGATGATATTGGATATCATATATATATATGAATATATATATATATATATATATATATATATATATATATATATATATATATATATATATATATATATATATTCATATTATCAAATCTCACTATCTCATGTTGGCAATCACCCATGATTGAATCTGAACTTGTACATTGATAAACATGATGCAAGTATTTTTTTTAAGTTTTTCAACCACTAAACCTCAACTTACACTTCAAGTACATATATAATGATGCACATTTCGACTTTTCACCATATCATCACCATTAAATGTACTTTTCGTTGGATGATGTTCTATTAATTGGCTGATTGTTGTTCTTGATGTTCTCAGATCGTCATCATGGCCGTTCTCGGTGCCTCAATGGCTCTGCCTGCTGCTCCACCATCAGTCATCCTCAAGCAAGCCCAAGATGTCAACCCAGATGGCTCATACCAATACAGGTACAATAATCAAAAGATGCGTACCAAAACTTGGAAGCTTGTTATCGCTTATTCCCTTTCCCCTTTGAGAAGAGGATGAATCATAACCCAACCATATCACTAATTTACTGAATGAATGAATATTAGGGTTTTAAGGCGCATCGACAGCGAGCCCTGGGTGTAAAAATTGACGCAACTCCTGGCCGACTTAACCAAACTAGTTTTTTAATAAATCGTCCAGGCTCATTCTTTGGGCAATGTTCAGAAATCTGTGGTGCAAATCATAGTTTTATGCCTATTGTTTATTGTCAAAATCAGTCAAGACTTAGTTCGATATTTCTTTGGTGCTCGTAGTAATGAAAAAATAAATCACGGATAAAAGAATGTATTTGGGAAGCAAATACGGTAAATTCAGGGGGCACATGATTTGTCAGGAGAAGATTTAAGGTTAGGAACACAACTACTGGTGGGTCTATGAGAAGTGTTCGATGTTTGAAAGCTGCATTGAGTGTCTTTTTGAATTCATAAGATTTTGAAATTGTCCATTTTGGTGGAGAATCCTCTTCTATTTTCTCGGATTAAGTTCACAAACGAGAGAAATTGAAAAAACAAAGAGTGTCAATTTCATGAATCCAATGATGATGATAATAATAATGATAATAATGATAATATAATATTGATGAGGATAATATTATAATCAATATGTTTGTTATTGATTTTTTTTCAATTTTGCTACATATCCTTGAGTGGAAATATAATTGTCCACAGCCCAACTGAATCAAAATGTGATTCGACCGTGAGATTGATCATATAAATCAAATATTCATATTAACATACAATAACTACGTGGAACTATTCAAATCAGTTTTTTGAAGGATGTTGAACACAACATTTGAAACAGTATTTAATTATAGTTAGTTGCATCTTGATCAAGTTGAGTAAAAACATTGGCAAAATTTAACTGACTCAATTCAATTCAAAAGAAATTCTAGACCCACGTTATCATATTAACATTTATCAATTTGAATGATTATAACGAGCTTTGTTTCTAATGAGTTCTTCCAATTCAATTTTGAAATTTCAGAATTTTTCCAAATTTTTCATAGCTTCTTGTAATTCATCAAACGATTTTAATTTCTGGTAATTAGAGTTCACCCGTTCAAATTTCAACAAATATTTTTGTGAATACCAATCCCCAATTTTTCTAGTGTCAAGATTGTGAATTCGACTCGATTTTATATCATTGTGAATTTTCTCTTAACATCATCATTGAATATCTTCAAAAATATCTGAACAGAATAGTGTTAGGATTCCAGAACGGATTTTATTGTCCAGATGTGTCGAAAATACGAGCATAACACGTGTACTATGGTATTGATATAAGTGAAACATAAAAATGTATGAATAATTATGAATACATGTTCATAAAAATGTGATTGTGATTTTGTCCATCAGTTACGAGACCGACACCGGCATCATCACCCAAGAACGCGGTCAGTTGAAGAACGCTGGCCAGCCCGATGAGGCTCAAGTTGTCCAAGGTTCCTTCAGTTACACCGCTCCTGATGGTATGCACTATATGCTCCTACACTATGTCCAGGTTTTATATCTATATGAGTGAAAATATGAGCGTGGTCATTTCATCACCTTCGAAGTGATCATGTTTATCATTCAAATGATGAATTAGAATCTGAAATTCAATGTGATTATATTGTTAATCATATGATCAATATGATTATTCAATTCAATTAGAATATGAATTCAAATGATTTGAAAGAACGGTAACATATTATCTCATCACAAAACATTGATTTGCGTTCCAAAAAAACTTTACATATCAACAACGGGGAATAATGATTCAAATCAGAATTACTAACCACATCGATTTTTTTTCTGGTGAGAAGTGAGAGTGACCCATAGTTTGATGGAACGCTCCACTCGATGAAGTTTATTATTATTTCAATCATATCAAATAAAATCAAAATAAAATTAGGAATATCATATTTTATGGTGAAAAAATGAATAATGAACAATCAAAAAGACGAATGACATTGATCATGTGAAGAAATTTTGAGCTCTGAATCGGATAGGTGCACTTTTTAAGTGAGTGGGAGTTAAAATGAGTGTTCTGAGACTGATGGAATAGTATATTTGTTCAATTCTATCCCAATCATCAAGAATGTGAAGCGATCAATCAGATTTGAGTGAGTAACAATAGAGATTGAAAAGTATTTCATCGATTCAATCCGATTTTATCAATTAAAATTATCTGTCAGTTGATGATAAATGATTAATTTTGCATTGACATTTCCGTCAATCTAGAAATCCCAGCAGATTTACTCAAGCTTGAATAATGGTAGTGCACACCTCGTGCGCATATGCTCATTTTTTCCCACCCATCACTTTTTTCTCCAACTGCATCCTATTATGTTATATGAGTACAACCATGACATGCGTTACATAACTCATACAAGTACATTTCCTTATGATATAATAAGAAACACGTGTTTTTTCACAGATTAAAATAGTGTTGGTTTCTGATTCTCGTTATTAAAACATATTTCAGAACTAGAATTAGAATGAATATAGTGCTATATATGATCCCCATTACTCGATGTTGATAAACTAACATATCAATTGTGGAGTTTGATGAGTCGCTCATCACAATTTTTGTGTTGTTGATTATGGCCGAACAAGAAATAACATGATATCAAATAGAATGTGATTTATTTCGCTCATTTAGGATACATCAATCCAGCCAGATGATCATACCAGTAACATAAAACGTTTAGGAAAAGATGAGAGATTTTTTGTATCATTTTTTTCTCGAAATTTATTCGCAGATCAAAATATCATTGTTATTTATTTTTATTCTCATAATTGATATTTTTTCCATTGACCTTTATAATTATCATCATCGATAAAGGAAAGAGGATTCAGAAAATACATATGTTCTGTCGAATTAAATCAAAATTCATCCTATCGATAACATATTGAATTGATAAGATGGATCACTCAATCAAAAGTGAACTCTTGATGACTGATAAAAAACCAAACTCATGATTCAGCTTCAATTGTTCAATCATGAATATTTTTTTTTTTTTAATAACATCGAAACTTGATACAAAATCATTGTTCCCCAATTAAGGCTAAGGATGAAAAGTAGGATCGTTTGGACGGGGCACCACAAGGGCGATCTTACCACCCCATTTTGATTATTTAAAACCAATGAACTTTAACACCAGGACTGCGCTGTTGGTGACCATAACTTTCCGAATATCATGAACATATCATGAATATATAACCAGTATCACCATTGACTTTTGAATATGAATCCATATTCCACAAATCTCAAAAGACATAATAATCCATCTAAATATTTGAATATATAAAACAGACTTGTGAATCATTTCAATTCCAGGAACCCCGATTACCGTCACCTATGTTGCCGACGAGAACGGATTCAAAGCTGAAGGTGCCCATCTCCCCCAAGCTCCTGCCATCCCTGAATTGATCCTGAAAGCTCTCGCTTACAACGCAGCTCATCCCGAAGAAGATGTTCAGCCTCAACAGAAGAGAAGGTCTTAGATAATGACGACAGGTAGCAACACTAACAAGACTTAGCGATGGAATGAATAGAATCCGTATCATGGCAGTTGAAGAGTTTTGTCGGTATGATAAAATATATCGATACACTTCTATTACCATATACTGTTAACAATTTTTTTAAATGTATATAAAAAGCAGATAGTCAACGCAGAAAAGTGTTATTATGATAATATTGTGAACTGAATTTATATACCAGTGAATAAATGAAGCAAATTTTATAATAATTATGTCTCAATCTGATATTGGTTTTACTTTGAACCTTCATCTTCCTCTTGAATTGATCATTTCCATCGACTCCGTTAGATGAGCGCAGCGAAAACCTAATTTCACTGTATTTGAAGATACATTTTTTTTCTTATCCGGACCCTTATTCCTGAGATTATGAGATAAGATGAGTGAAATGAGATGAGATTATGATCTCATTCCACTTTTTATCTCAAATCTCAGCGTTTTGCTATTCCCGAGTAGAAAAATCGTGAAATATGAAATGGAATTATTTTTATTAAATGAGAGATACCCTTCAGGAGGCTAGCAGATTCAATGTTAAATGGCAGCCGATGAAAATGTGAACAAATGCCTCACCTAGTTAATCACTCTAGTGGCAGTGATGCAAAACCATTTCGAGTGCTATGCATAATATTTTAAAGCACACTTTAACATTTCACTAATCAAATGGGTGGTGAGATTTTCAAGTGGAATGTAAAAACATGGAATGGGAAATAATAATTTCAGGAATACCAATCAGTCATTTTCGGTGAGATTACCAGAATTCCACCAGAATAATCTCATCTCATAATCTCATAATCTCGAGAATAAGGGTCCTGATCTGTTTGCGCTCCACAGGTCGAAAAAACACACACATTTGTATGAAACTTGTCATGCACATATGTGATTATCTGACTCGATTAGGTATGGTTTTGAAGAGTCATCGTTGAAAATCACTTTTGAGAACACATTCAGGGTTTCCGAGCATGCACAAGAATAACCCATCAAAGGGTGAAAATTGAAAAAAAAATCAAATATGGATAGATATAATTCCACAAAATAAGTGAGCACAAAAATGATGAATCATATTTAAAAGTTCCATTTTAATCGGAGAAGTCGTTTCGAATGAACAAAATTGAAATCAAAATGAAGTTTTAGCAACTATTGAGAGAAGTGAGATATAGAATCATTCAAGTTGTAAGAATATTTTGGATGAATAGAGATGAAACGAAAGGCTTATAGTTGTGAAATCAATTCGTGTGTATATCCGATGACGACTGTTGACAGCCAGGTTATAAGGGGATAAGATTGAGCAGGCCAAAATAGAACTATGGAGTGATAATGAGTGAAAATCATTCACAAAAACTCATGCTCCATGCAGGGCTTGAACCCACGTCCCACAATGACTTGAGTTTCTGAAGCGGTGCCTCAGCTGACTGAGCCACGGAGGACGGCGTATGGGTATACTTTTCCATCACATTTCATATTTGTTATACGTCATGCCGCTCATCCTGGAACGCACATGTCGCGTTTTCCTGCCTTTATCATGAATACATACTTGTATCTATTTCGTTCATGAAAAATGATGAGAAAATATCATTATTATTATTTATAATTATTAAATTAATAATTATTAATTATTTGCAATTTCCTGTGGTACTGATGCGGTGATTCTCTGATCTTCTTCAGAAGTGATATAACCACAAAGTTTGAATAAAGATTAGATAAATTGAATGAATTGATGAACCTGAATTATTTACAATATTGAATCTGAACTGAACCAATTGAAGATTTCTCCCAATTTAAATCATCGCAAGAATATTATGGGATATTATTGTATTATTGAATAGGTACAAGGGATGAAGAAGGCGGGAAGACCGAGGACGAAGTGGATGAATGGAATGGTAGAGGCCGTGGAAGAGAGGGGGGAATGTTGGAAGACGATTGTAGAAGAAAAGTGGTGGGAAAATAGAGAAAGGTGGAGGGAGTTGGTCAGAAGACAGGAAGAAGGAGAAGAAGGAGATTAAGAGGGGGGAGTGCCAGACCTGGCAAGTTGACTCTGAGACACCCAGCTGCCCTAGTGATATGGTGGGACAACCCACCCGCCGACCCAATTCAGTTTGGAACCGGAGGCCAGATACTTATTATTATGATTATTACTAGGAAAACGCTATATACGCGTTGTTAGACGAGCGGAAAGTAATAGTATGTCGACTTCTTTGTCAAACCATTTCCCACATTCGCCAATTGGGTGACATTTAAGTTACAAATGAATAAAAACGGCTCCGATTGGTTCCAATTCAGCACATTTCATGTTTTTTCTTCAAAATGGCTGACCCAATCAAGCTGAGAATTCCCAGAAATGAGTATCAAAATGTAATTCAACTTCACACAAAATTTCATTTTTTTTGAAAATAAAATATTTTCATTTTTTTACCGACGTGTTATTCTAATGAGTATTTTTGAAATTTGTAAAATTCATAAAAAAAAGTTATCATCCGATAATGCCACAAAACAATACAGATCTAAGTTAGATGAGAAACCATGATAATAAAAAGTTTGTAGTTGATAGCTGTAGCCGATTGACCTGTGGAGAACCGACAAAACAACACACACAAAAACACCATAAAAACGAACACCAATTTTTTTCAGTATGTCAAATTGAATCTTCGCTAAAGCTCTTCTAATTATTGCATTAATTATATATTATTGAACTCAATTTTTGAACTCCATTTCGTGAATATTTGTATCACTCATACAAATATGTTTTCCATACACCCTTAGTGGGATTTATCCTGATTGGTAAATATGACTGTAAAAAGTTTTGAGAATGAAGAAATATAATTTCAGCATACTCAAAAAAAAAACGATAATTTTTTTGGCGCTCCACAGGTCAAACGTGAGAAAAAAGATCGATTCATGTACGGATTCCATCATCTGACACAATAATTCATAGTCATGAGGAGTAAAAGTTGAAAGAATTCATGAGAAACCTCATTTCCGAATTATGATAAAATATCACCCAGGAGGAAAAATGGGGGAACACAATTTTACTTGAATAAATTTGAAGTTCTTCGGAATTGAAGTATACGAATTTCACATATGATTTTGAAGTTCTACATAAATCGGAAGAGCTATTCAAAATGAACATTTTTCTCTTAAATTGATGGATGGAAGCTTCAATAAAACTTTTGAGGAAATCGCCAAGTAACCAATCACCAATTGAGATCAACTAGATCAATTAGAATCAATTAGATCCAATCAGATCCAATTAATCAATCAGAACCAATTAGATCATGGAACGATCGGATGAAATTATGGGTAATCAGGAATGCAGTGAGTTTAAAAGATTCAGAATCAATGTGTGTTGGGGATACATCAGGAGTGATTGATAAGGAATAGCAATTTCCATCAAATTTCATTCGAAATCTTGCTCATCATACAACGCATAAAATGCTTTATCCTAGTTTTCATACGCATCAATCCAATTTTCAATTCATTCCATTCATATTTCTATTTCAAATCACGTCCATATGTTGAAAATTTACCATGCTTATTCAGATTACCAGATGAAATGAACAATGTGGGAATTCAATCTAAGCTATGTGAACTATAAATATTATGCTGTGTGGAAAAAAGTAACAAAAATAATGGGCTACAGATCGAGCATTGCTCATAAACCCACTAAAATCAATCTTGCTCTTGCTGGGTACAGATGCACAGAGAAGTAAGATGTCACAAGACTTCCAAGTATCTGTGAACAATACCACCCTACCCGTTGCAGAACATGCAAGAAATCTAGGACTGACAATAGACAAGAAACTTAATTTCACTAATCACATTCACAACATTCGCAAGTCCAGTTATCACAAACTCAGATTATTACGGCCATTCAAGTCTCTTCTTCCATCTTCGGCAAAATTAGCTTTAACTGAAGCTTTAATTATCTCCAAGCTTGACTATTGTGACACAATATATGGTCCTAATCTGAGCTGCGAGGATGAGAAAGAAGTACAAAAAATTCAGAATGCATGTATCAGATACTCATACAGCCACATCAAACAGAGAGACCACGTCACTCCAGCAATCAGAAAAGCAGGTTGGCTCAAAATGAAAGAAAGGAGACAGCTTCACATAATTAATACCTCCCACAAAATTCTAAACACTGATATACCTTCTTACCTGAGAACGAAGCTAGTGCGACGGGGTGAAATTCATTCAAGACTTACCAGAAATAACAATCACCTCAGTATTACTAAGCACAAAACAACCAAATTTAAGGGTTCCTTTAAATACAATGCCACTATGCTATACAACGCAGTTCCTGAACAGTTCAAGACGTTAAGCCAAAATGCATTCAAAGCTGCAGTGAAGAGACTACACAAAGATCGGATGTGTATGGCAGATAAATTGCAAAGTGAAGAAAGACTAACAGTACAGCTGTATGTATCAGTCAGTTCTAGTACACCGTATTTCATACTGTTTTATTATTATATTCATTCATACCATATTGTTTGTATCCCATCATATCATTTTTCATTCATAGCTCATAAGTTGAAATAGGACTGGTTATATGGAAGAGCAGAATATTTTAGCCATACTAAAATCTGAATATCGCCATTTTTTGTATCAATGAGCAACAAAAATAAAGACAATTGAAATTGAAATTGAAATTGAAGCCCGCGTAAAAACAGAAATACTTTCATGCGGGCTGACTGAAATGTGTGAAATCAATAATAAAAACAGTTTCAAAATGAGCAAACAAATGATGTTATACAGAGAGTACAAAAACATCAAAGACAAATGAGATATTGAACATCTTTCCAGAGTTCGCATAACGAAATCAAAGTTATTTTTTAAATCTATTCACTGGAAGAATTTGCAAGTTGCAAGTATAAAATGGACAATAATGAAATATATCTCGAGATTATTATAGAATGAACTATATTGAGCTATGAGTGGTGAAATCTATACATGTGATAGCAAAAATCTTCAATGAATAATTTTCAACCATAGTAACGGACATGCTGAAATCTCGACCAGGCCTGCAGTCTGGTAGTCCATGCAAGGCACTGCACGCAACTTGCACTGATAAGGTGATATTTCAGTTTCACTCGAATAATTCTATAAAATCATCAGCAAAGTTAGCAAGAAAAAGTCCACTGGTCTTCAGCAAGGCGTGAGAAATCATTCAGAAAAATACAATGTGTAATAATGCAAATGAAATTTGTGTGGTCAAATATTAAATACATTTCAAAAAGAAGCGAACAAATAACACAGATCTGCCGGTACTCATTCCTCTCTTCTTATACGCTATAAATTATAACCTCTCTTAGATCAGCTGATTATTCATACGGATAATGAAAACGCCTTAAATGTCAGCCATTTGACACGTGACTACCCGTCTTCTTGACCTTTGACATTCACGACCATAGCCGCTGGTCATTGAGTACAGCCACACGCATAAATATATTGAGGTTCTTGGTATTATGAGCTAGGAATGTAAGTTTCACGATCAAAATGTGGAAACAATACAGAGAATATAGACTGAATTGAATGTTGAAAATATTAGGAACGTATCAATTGAATTGTATACAATCAAACTGATGGATAAGCGAAGCAATGCACATTTGTCATCAAAATCGATACTTTATGGTCTTAAGGCTGAAATAATGCATAATATTGAGGTGAGAAATAATTCGGAAGTTTAGAGAAGATGGAGTGGAGAGGAAGATGGGACAGAGGTGAGATTATAAGAGAACTGAAAACGAGAAATCAAAAAGAGATATAGTTCATGAGATGTGAAGAGCTTACAGGAATCCTCATTTTCCTTTCACCATCATTTTATTCTTGCATCTGTCGTACAGAGCAAATTGATACATCACTTGAATAGAAAGAACAGAAATAAGACAAGATGCTCATGCGGAGAAAAGAGTCTCTGTTTTGGGACTGAGATTCTATATCAGGTGGTTTATTCGAGAAGACAGAAGAATGATTCAAATAATAGTGAAGAATGATTTGAAATAAATATTTGGAGGTGGTATATAGAGTGGGTGATGCTCAATATTCTGAAATTCCCTAGTAACAAAATTTACTGGCACAGGTAGCTGAGTGGTTATTAACATACTTGCTCCATGTGACCTGGGAGGTACTGGGCATATCGGACCCGGTTCGATTCCCGCTACCGTCCATCTTCACAGAGGTTTTTTATGGTTTCCCTTTGTAGTCTAGGCTGATGCCGGGATGATTCCCACAATATAGGCCACGACCGCTTCCTTCCCACTATCCTTCCAATTACCCATAAAAAATCTTCATCTCATCATACCATCATCTCATTAATCATCCATTAGACGCCAATAGATTTCAGTCATCATTACAGTGCGACAATAAACCCAATAAAAAAGTAACAAAATTTGAATGGAAATAAATTCTATAATTCAATTCTATGAATAATCTCTCAAATCGAACCGGTCTCTTATAAATACACTACAATATTCGCAAAATACCGTTACCAATTCTTTGTTGAAAACTAGTGATCACGCCTATAGCATCTTCGATACAAATGTCATGTGACCTTTAAGACGTGCCATACCAGAAGCAGCATCACCTCGACCGATGTACGACTTGGCTGTGAGCTGCTGGTCCATCATCACCACACGCTGTAAATGTGAAGGTTATGCACAGTGAGGCCTTTCCCTTTCAACGGGATACGAAACACAACAAATTGCTGGCTTATTTATGTCATGAAGTAGTAAAGCATCTATCTTACGTTATTTGGCATTCGTTCAAAGAAGAGACATTAGGTATTTGAAAAAAATGAATATTGAATATAAATCAGTGAGAAGATTACAATTCTGATTAGGACTAAATGATACGAAGATTGATGAAATTCAATGGATATTTTTCGAAATATTTGTCAAAATGTAAACGAAATTTCATAATACACCGAATATATTGTGAAGGCATTTTTGTCCCATTGACACACAGTGCTTATTTCAACACATGTTTTCATATACATGATAATATATATTTTTTAATAATATCGAAACTTGATACGGGATCATTGTTCCTCAATCAAGGCTATGGATGAAAGATAGGATGAAGATAATACAAAAATATATTTTTTGGATTTTCTATCTGAGTACTCCCCCCCCCCCCCCTTACAGATTTGACATGTTGACGAGTTGGTGAATGGGGGGAATTGGTTTTTCAAAAAGCATACTCATCTTCGATATGCCGTCTGGACAACATCACATCAAAATTTGTTGTCTCATTGTTGACTCCGCGGTGGATCAAATGTTTTGTCTACACCTGTTTGTAATATCTAAGAGCAGCAGATTACCTCGAGTCGAGCAACTGATCATGGAAGGCAGGTCAATAAGATACATAAATGTGACAGAAACAAACGCAATTCCTCACTTCTTTGTTGAATTTTGTAGAAGATTAGAAGTAAAAGTAGTAGTGGTAATAGTTACCTCAGTAATAGTTCTATTTATAGTACAGTCCTCCTAGACTTGAAAGGTTCAATTTCAATTTTCATAAACATTTTATATGGTTTGAATGAATCGTGTATGTAGGCCTGAATTTAGCGCTTTTATATCATATGTATTGTTTTTTCTTTTCAAAATAACTTTTTCGAATATTTTTTTTTTTCTTAATATTTCATTTTCTCTCCTCTTCTCATTCTAAATGAGTGAGCAATCACAATATTCAATTTTCTAGATTATGGACCAATATCATCATTGATTTTTTCATCAAATACTTTTGTATTGTCATTTTGCTATATTTATCAATATGTTATTTCTATTTCTATATTATTCTGTGTTTGATGGGCAACCTTTTGTAAGGTTAGACTTCATTTTCCATCAATAAAGTATATATATATACGTCAATATGGGGGGGGGGGCAGCAAACAAATCAGGAAAAGTGATCGATGGATACGAACTTCTTCTGAACATTGACGTATCGCATCAGAATAGACACGAATTGTTTGAAGTAAATCGGTTTGACAGTTTTCTAAGGAAAAAATCAGGAAGTTAGAAAATCGCCATGAAAATAACCCGGAAGAAATATATTTTACATTAAATCTCTTTAGGAAGCTCTTGTATGGAATATGGAAACATCATTCAATAATTATATTATATTATATTATATATATATTAACATTATATTAACATTATGGACCGCCAAGGGGTGGATATGGAGGAGAGTCGCAAGGAAATGACTCAGAAGGGGCTATATCCGGGTGACTATGCCATTTATGTCAATCTCCTAACATGGTGTGACCAACTTAAGGTATATGATATCTAGTCATTTCATCTGAGTAGGACATGATACGATTCGTGTACCAGCATCTGCTCAAGTTTCTTGGATATTTTTTCAAGTTTGCTGGAAATTTTGATTGAAATTGAATTCTTTTCAATGAATGTAAAAACTATTTCGATTGTTTCAAAGTTCATTTGTTTTGAATAATTGAAATGGGGTAGTAAGATCCCACCCCTTGTGGCCCTTGTGGTGCCCCGTCCAAACGATCCCATCTTTCATCCATAGCCTTGATTGGGAAACAATTATTTGTATCAAGTATCGATGTTATTTAAAAAAAATGAAAAAAATAAATAACAACGGATTGCATAATAACTAGTGCACCCAGCAACAATGGCAGGTGAGTTTTTCCAAATTATGAAGTATCACATTTGTGATATAATTGATGGTTCATTTTCTCAGAAACAACCGACCTAAATCTCTTCAAACTCAATTATATATGTTTTGAATCTATATCAACATCCTGTGAATATCTCATGTAAAACGGACTGAATTGAAAAATATAGAATTCCATCTAGTGAGATTCTTATCTGGATTTTCCAGAGTACCCCAATTTCTCTCGAATAGCCGGTTCAACCTATTCAGTTCAAATTTTATCTAAACCCATTCTGGTTTGGCACTCATGTTCGGAAAAAGATTGCTGTCAATTGATTACTTCACCTGGCCTTTATGCCACATCCAAAATAAAATAAAAGAAAGGCTAGAAAGACGAATGTCAATTTGGAATTTCGCCACGCTGATTTGATGACAATTCAAATTCTCACTCAGGGTATTGACTTCGTATAGAATATGAAAATTGTCAAAATTGATACTGTCAAAGTGTGTAGATGGTGAATAATATGTTGAATATGTTTCACTCACGAAATCATCAATGACAATGGACATTTGTTCGATATATAAGAATTTCAAAACAAAAACGATGAAAAGGAGAATGATAATCGCACCAAGAAATAAAAACATCATAGAATGTTACAATTGATTAGAAAACAGACGTCAGTGAAATGACATCGATCAAATAAAACGCATTGTACATTAGTTTTTGCATCCTGAAGAATTCAAAATAACTTTAATCTTCAAAGGATCGTATCTCATTCAACGTAGAGAGAATAGAAACTGGTGGAGCCAACGCATCGACAGCAGATAAACATGTAAGATGCATGCAAGCTACTCAAGATGACGGGAGAGAATTATTCACAACCTTCTTTCATGATACTTTTTTTTTCATTGGTCACATACACTGATACAGAAAGAAAAACACAATTACAACAGAAAAACATCCACAAAACCCTTCAAAAAAGGCTTAACTGTGGGTTAAAATAGTGAATTATAAGTACAATTCAAATTCGGACGTATTTCTCAGACATTAAAAATAATAAGGTAGTTGAAGTGAAACGAAAAAAAGAGAAACATTTAGTGATTTACATTTAGTGATTTGTTACATTATACTCACGAAGTGTGAGGTTTCTTTGATTACTATTGATTTAAGGCAATCAAGTTACATCAAGTAACGAAAAAAAAGGACAGTTGTACAAGATTGTAAGAAAAAAATCAAAAACAATTTATATCCAGAAAAAACATGAATGCTTTGAATGAAGAGCCACATTGAAGAAGCTTTTTTAACTCAAAATCAAGTATATCTGTATTTTGATCATCAAAACAGGCAAGAAGGCATTATCAACGCGGGGAAAAAAGTACCTAATTTTTAAAACTGCATCCTGATATCGATTAAATGTAATTCACCAACAAGATTTCTCAATTGATACCTATATACCAAATAGACGCTTCTGCGCAGTCACTGATATTGTCAAATCCATTGAAACCAATCAAGAATATAGTGTTTCAGAAAATTCGACGAAGTGACTATTTTTTCCGAGCATACGTGCAGGATTTGTTGAAGCAACGCTGGATTTTTGGATCGATTCTTGTTCAGATTGAATTAATTCGAGATGCGATTGTGAATTGTTTGGTCGATTAGTTTGTTGGAGTGAATTAAGGGTGGATCAAGGTGCATGCAATAACAACAACATACACGTCTGGATATTGAGAAGAGATGAATAATATCGGTCGCTCAAATTCAGTCACAGACATGAGCTCTATGGATCATAGATCATAATTATAGGATATATAAGTGTGAATATGATTATGTTATCGCCACTGAGAAAACACCTATCCATATGTAATCTAGTTATAGTTCCTAATCGGTTGATATATTGACATATGATGTTAAATTTGGGAGAAAAAATCACAGTATATACATGTACGATTGTGATGATTTCCATTGCCCAGAATTGAATAATCAACCACTCAATCCCATTTGTCAAAGGGAACCTTGCAAAATATATCAAGGTAGGTCCTCATTGGAAATGAGAAGCATTTCCCTCATTCAGAAGGGATTGGAATATATAAGACGGGATGGTCAATATGTGATGGAAGCTAAGTTGGCATAGAAAAGACAAATTGATGAAACGTTCAGTGAATCAATTGTAAGATATTTACTCATTCAATAAAATTATCTATAGATGGGTTTTTGAATGAACTTTCATGGAACAATTCATAAAAACGTCTTATTTCCATTGTAATTTCTTGCTCCATGATGTACTCATAAAATGTATACTGAAATGTTCTTAAATTTCAACAACTGATTTTTTTTTTCTGTGAGGAGGGGAAATCTTGCAACTGATTTTTTATGAGTATGTATTTGTGATGTCATTTATGTAATTGTACTTGCCACCGGATCAAGATCCCAATTTCATTTCGAGTGTATTAGGTGTATGACACATTTATATCTAATATAACTGATGAGAATAATTGGTGACAGTTTTGAAGAGAGGTGAGTTCAATTCTGAGCTTGAGCACCATGAGGTGCTATCAGATTATTTCTACCCATCACGCAAATCACAGGTGATAACAGGAAATCCATATTTAGATCTTAATTAAATTCAGTCAACACAACTATCCATATATAGACTTTCTTATGACCTTGAAAAAAGATAAAGGTTAGATTCTTCATAAAAAAATTGCAAATGAACAAGAAGAGTTACTCTTCAATAAAACTTTAATTACATCCCAAAAAATAGCACGCACATCTTCTGTCAAAATTAACAATGAAATACCATACATGTAGAAGACAAATTACAGTAATTTTATGGCATTGATTATTCTGACGATAATTACATAATTCTTTGTATCTCTCTATCTCACTCATTCTGGATGTATTATATAACCTTCTCTGTCTAACCGATTGCAACTGATGCCTTTAACTCAACTTGCACATACCGTTCGTAGAGAAAATCTCACACACGCGTCTTTTTCTATCTTACACACGGTACTTCTTTCTTTGTCTAGCATGTAAACAACATGTCTATGTCTGTCTCGCTCTTCCTCCCAGTAGTAACCTCCCGTTGTCGACGATTGGGGACAAAGGTTTTGTAATATTTTCTATTCACGCAGGGTTATAGTGATGAGGTATAAATACTACAGAGTTGCAGTTCTAGGATCATAAGCTGGACAATTGTTTAGACATCAACATGAATAAGGTGAGTGAGTGTGCATTATGGATTATGGATACGGAATCGTGTGATGAGTGTGTGGAGCGTAGCGAGAATGAACAATCGACATTTTGAATCAATGTGTTTCTTATACATTGGTTCGCTTTTTTAATATTATTCACATATCTACTCTTCAAATTCTCTAAATCACTTTTTTTTATGGAATTTATCCAATTATATTTTTATATAGCATTTTGAGAGGAATAATTTCCATTCTATTCGATAATTGAATTATTGAAGGAAGTCACTCATTTGTATGACTATAGGTTATCACTCCAATCATTCAACTTCAACAATTTGAAGCATCGGGTTGAAAATTGTACATAAAAACAAACTGCCACGGAATTGAATTTTCAGTGATCAAATTTGATCAAGAGATGAATTTGATAGCCAATTTTCCTCTCGATATATTTCTTGACGATTCGGATATATTCTTATCATTGCAAAAACCAAATCCTTCAATCTAATTCTTTGATGTCAAATTGATAATTCCTCACCTCGTAAATCAACCGAGGACCATGGAATATATATTGCGTTTTCTTACAATTCTCTTACGACTATAGAAAATAGCGGCTTTTCAACAACTGTTACAATGATATCGTCAGGAAAATTGATATCAGAATAATATTTTCCATATCTCTCACAATGACAAAAAAAAAACACCACATAAAAATACACTCGCATGTCACTATATGTATCTTGTATAAACATATATATATATATATATATATATATATATATATATATATATATATATATATATATATATATATATATACATATATATATGTTATATGATGAAATTGATTATGAAGATTCAATCCAAACGAATAAATCGAATGATCTATTCACAAATCATCGAATAATATTCGTTCTCATGATATAGTGATGAGGCGTCTCTCAGGTAAACATCAAGATGAAAATAAATGAGGACCATCCGTATTGAATCTATTATAGGAATAAATCAATCATTGATGCTCCACCAAAATACAAGGAAGTATTGATACTTCTGAGGTATTCAAACTTGTTCTCAAAAAAGTTCTCACTAATTTATTGAATTGGTTCTGCCATTCCATTTCTTCATCTCATATGAGACTTATATCATTCTCTAACATTTTTTCAAATATTTATTCAACTTCCAATTTTTATTGAAACATTCAGTTCGTTATCAGAAATATTTGTGAATTTACTAGAACGATAATATAGAATGAAGAGATGATAATTCTATTTCTCTAATTCGAATTGCGTCTTTGTGATTTCCAGTTCTTGATCGTACTCT
>OZ023336.1:32614546-32777046 GCA_964007535.1 Brachyptera risi
CATTTGCCCACACCTCCCCCAGTTCCCGCTGCGATCCAGAGGGCGCTCGAATACATCAGGAGTCTACCCCCAGCGAAGAACTAAGTTGGAGCAAGATTTAATCGATGATGGCTACGAAAACAAAGAACCTTTCGTCAATGTACACAAATATCCACATCAGTACCAAAAATACTGAAATATCAAACACCAGTACCAAAATATCTCATCACCTGCAATTCAAAAATGCTTATTTTATATGCATTGTCAAAGTCTGGCTAACCTGAGTGATTATTATTCGTTGAATTCATAATTTGGTGAATCAATAATCAAATTCAGCGGTGGCTTCATATTTAATATTCATAACCCGGCGCTGGCAAACAGTGAAAAATTATCCGAAATGAAGATGCAAGAACATTATTTTCCCGAATCTCATTACCGGTTCTGAAGTGTTGAATTGATATCATAACGACAAATGAAATATATTTTACTCGACAAATTATTATAAAATTGGGCATTATATGCCTGGTCTGTGAGTGAAAGAGATGCGATTTATTTCGGAAAGATAAAATTACTTGTTCGTGAAATAAGCTATACAATTATGTTACCAATCATTTATGTATGTTTGTGCATTATTAATAGAATATAATAATGTTATTAGTAATTGTTATTATTATTAGTCAATGCAAGATGAAAAATCAATTAAAAATATTAAAATACAGAAAATATTGACAGATGTTTGACTATCCACACCTTCCTCCTTGACTTCAAAATTGAATGGAACTTCCAAATAATTGCACAATCTACTTTTCGATAGGATACAAAATTATGTATCAGTTCGATTTCGTTGAGAGAATACTTGAATCAATCAAAGAAGAGGTTATCTATCGACAAAATAATCACGAAAAAGTCAGTTTTGACATTCGAATCTGGCTGCCACTTCGAAGTTTCACCGCTTCTGAAAGATCTAGTCGAGGTTCTAATCATAAAGTCAGTCCTGATAAATCATAATATCCTTGAAACCATCATAACTATGTAATTTGTCTTTAATAACTTCTAAACTTGATACAAAATTATTGTTTCCCAATTGAGGCTACATGTCGATATACGGGTGTTTGTTCCGTTGGGTAATGAAGGCTCATATATATGTCTCAATTACAACATCTACAGCTAATTCATATGGATTCAAATTAACGATTGTTAATGGAACGGTGAAGTGTTGACAGGTGAGACGATGTTGGCAGGAACCTGTGTCTTATGCGAAACACGAACCCACGGTAATTTGTATTTACCATCCACATCAGTGCCTCAGAAGAACGGCGTCAGAGTCAAGAACGATGTTCATTGTTACTCCTCCAGAAAAATAACAGAATAACTCCAAACGTAGGCCCACGCTGAATAGAATTTATTGTTAAGTGCGATCATCACTCAAATGATCCGGCTGCTGTTTGCGGCATACAATCATCAGGCATCAAATGATATCAAGCATCAATCAAACCCATCTTGAGCCGATCGCGGAGTGGCATTATCGACGTTCAGGCGAAGGATGAAGGATGGCGTTGATAAACTTGGTACCTCTTGGTTGACTCCTATAATGCAAATAACACATTCACTCTCAACTCACAAGTAAATATAGATTGTCATATTATTCCAGTATATATTTTTTCGTCTTATATATTCTATGAATATTCAGGATGATCGTGATATGATGGAACCACAATTCGAACTCTTGATAATATAGTAAGTTATAGCTTTTCTCAGCATCAAATTATATTTCAATCCAAAATATTGTCATTTTATATTTTATATCCAAGTTCCGATATTGAATTCATTCAAATGTAATTTGTGATACAAAACAACGCTGATTGTGTTGATTAGATCGCCGTCAGAAATATACCAGTCCTTTTCACGTCATGAAATGTGTCTTGCATTATAATAATATCGTCCAAACGATCCTATCTTTCATCCATAGCCTTAATTGGGGAACAATGATTTTGTATCAAGTTTCGATGTTATTAAAAAAAAAAAAAAAAAATGAAAAAAAAAATAATAATATATTTTATCAATATATATTAATAATATATAATATTATTATAATAATAATTATAAATAATATATACAACTTTCAACGATTCTTCTTCGATTGATCACAAGAGAAGAAGATGACTATCGCAGGGCTTGATATTAACATCGAGAAAGGCACATTTGGAATGAAAGTTCCAGAAATGAGCACAGAGTGTACAGCATAAAAACCGGAGGATTTCTATCCCGACTTTGGTGGAGGTGCCGGGTTCAATGGCTCAACTCAGAACAACTGAATTTTTGCTGTCACTATTTTTCTGGTACCAACTGAATGAAAATTTTCCAATTTAATCCCATTTTAATCACATATTATCAGACAATAACACACACATTTCATGAGATGAATTAAGTTGACCTCTATATTGATTGGAATTTTCGGAATCTTATTCAATATAATAATTAGGGTTATCTGCCATTTTTTTTTTGACATTTCCACATGACAATCTGTCGAATCGATTAATACTCACGTATCTCTTCCACAGTCAATCATCATGCCTATTTGTTCCAATTAGTAATGATAACATTATTATCATTTGAAAAAAAAAGATATTTTTTTCAATATAGTTCATTCAACTTCGATTTTATCAAGTATAATTTCTTGATGAGTACTGTGTCGTTTCTATTTTCGAATGACACACTGCATGCACTCATGTGGATCATCAAAATCTGCTAGTGTGAGTGATATATGAATCAAATTGTGGTTGACATTCTCATAGACGATCATTTTTTATATTTTCCTGATTTTGTGATTGAAACCGATGTGGTTCGTTACTATCGCATATTCTGAAGAAGTAGAAATCTTCCAAATAGAAGAGTGAGCACAAATCTTGAATTCGATTTTTTTTTCATTTCAATTCTGAATACAAGTACATATTATGAACTGAAGATCTTTCATGAAAGATTATGTGAGATTCATCAGTTCAAATTATCCAACTTCAAGGAAATGATAGCATTTTTAAATTTATATCCTCCATTTTATATTATCCTGAGTGCAAACACAAGGTTTCTTTCTTGCACTCAGTATTGTATTTCCTATTCAACCAGTATATCATCAGAATTGTATGGTAGTGTTATTAAAATTGTGTTTTTATATGAAATATGTACGGTATTTATAACATTGTGTTGAAATTTGGAAATAAAATAAAAATGAAAAAAAAATCAATGAGCTTATCAGAAAAATACGATTTTTTTTTTTATTAATAACATAAAAACTTGATACAAAATCATCGTTCCTCAATTGAGACAACAGATAAAAGGTAGGATCGTAATTTACGATTGTATATACGATTGTAGCATCACTTCTATAAGGTTATATCGTTCGAAGACGACTGAAATGAGCAGTGAAAGTATTAATGCCATACAAAGAAGATTGTACGAAAAAGAATATATCACCAAAAAAACACACACACATACAACCTGTTTTACTTGTCCACTCCTTAATAAATACAAAAATTAATTATTTACAACAAGAAAGAAACAAGCTACCTCTAGGCCGATCGGTCAAGGATGACCAGGTATCATCTTAAAATGATAATAATACAATTCAAAGAAGAGATGTCTTCTTCGCTTCTTATGTATGCATTCAGAAGGTTCGAGACGAACGACCGGTGATGAAAGAGGAACGGTGAGACGATCGATCGAAGGGTGATAATGATGTTTCAAAACCTGTTTTGGCGCGGAGGAGTTTTATGTAATTGTACGGATGAAAGGGAGTCTGCAATGCGCCTTGTTTGCTAATAGATTTGATAAAAATAACCAGTGGTCCAGTGACACAGATAGATGCGGAATGGACTGTGTGGACTGCGTGATTGTGTGAACGATAGTTTATTTTATCAAATTTTGATGAAAATATGTATTATTCACTCATTTCTATATGAAATATGAATCGAAGGTCAGCCGGATCTTTCTATTTGCGTTGATTGATCAACATTGTTGTGATAAAATATCAGTTTGCTATCCACCATGATTTTTCGAAATATATTTTTTATCTCATCGTTGTAGGCCTATTGTAGTCTCTCCGTTTGGGCCTGATTATAAATCAAGTCATTCTGAGAAATTGTGAGTTATTTTTTTTATGATACTAAATATTATGTTGAGATGTCGACCATGGAACATATATTATTGAAATGTACCAAATATAAGACAAACAACAATATAAGACAACATTCAGCATTTAAAGACTCAATTTCCAAAAGTTTTGGCCGATGATAGTAATGCTATTACCAAAGTTATCATTTTTCTAAAGCAAACAGATTTGATAGATGAAATTCAATCGAGCTGACGTAGTGAAGTATCAACATCCATTCTGAACAATAATTTTCGAAACAATCAGTATAAAAGCAGGTGATGAAATGACCACGCTGTCGGTGTCACCCAGGAAAAAAAAGGGGTTTTAGTCGGTAAGAATCCGACACTCCCCGCAATTCAACCTGCGGGGATTTCATGCAAGATTTCCCCTCCTCCAAAAAAAAATTTAGAAAACGAATATTCGAGAAATTATATTGTGAATATTCATTGACTTCAAATTATTGCTTCATTACTTGACGACCCCCTTATTGTTATGATCTGTGAAGCGACAAAAAAAAAGGTGACATTGAATAAAATATATCAAAATATACTGTCTTGTCTACATTCAATTGCTTTGGTATGAACTATCATGAAAAACAGTAGACACATTTTAATGGATGTCACTCCTTACAAAAATAGACACATAAATATATAGGCATACTTAAAAGTCAACGGACACATCGGCGAGATTCTTATTATGAATGGATAAATATGAATATTATCATATTATCTTATTATGAATATTAGGGTTTCAAGACGCATCGACAGCGAGGTCATTTAGCGCCTGTCAAGATAAGTCGCTGAACAAAAAGGTGAGTAGTGTTATATAAAGGTGCAGATAAAATGTACATGGAAACACCTTAATATATGGAACTGAGATTATTCATATTGAGTCAAATCAACGGAACCGAACCACAAGACAGTACTACCGGCAACGTTCCAGCGTATTCTGTTGAGTACCTTTTCAACTAGACTCTAGCAGTTCAACTTTTTCAACACCTGTAGCTCTGTCACCGTCATACCACGTGGTCGATCAAAGATCCAGACAGCATGCGACGAGATCACTCATCGGCAATCCACATCTGCGTTCAGGAGACCGGGGTTCGATTCACATCATCATCGGCCATCTAGGATTATGTTTTTTTATATTGGGTTTCAACGACGCACTCTACTGATTGCTACGATCTATTGGCGTCGGTGGATGATGAATGAGATACGATTCAGGAGGCTATAATGGAACTATGAAGTGATGATGAGTGAAAATCATTCACAAAACCTCCTGTCCCATGCGGGTCTTGAACCCACGCCCCACAATGACTCGAGTTTCTGAAGTGTTATCTCAGCTGATTGAGCCATGGAGGACGTCGTATAGGTATATTTTTCCATCACATTTCATATTTGTTGTACGTCTATACCACCCAACGTGAAACGCACATGTCACGTTTTCCCACATATATCATGAATATATATTTGTGTCTATTTCATTAATGAAAAATTATCAAAAAAGATTATTATTTTCAATTACGATTGAGATAGCATGATGGGATGTTGAGATGAAAGGCTATTTTATTATGCGTTTTGGATGGTGGGAAGTAGTTGATCGTGGCCTGTTGTTAAGGAACCATCTCCGTATCAATCTGAACGACATGGGAAAACCACGAAAAACTCTAGTCAGGATGGTCGACCATGGCGGGAATCGAGCCTCGGTCTCCCGAATGACGGTTCAGTGTGTTACCACTCGGCCACGCGCCTCGGTTAAGAGAGTGATGTTTTTCGTGGGTTCCTTTACTTGTACAAGTGGAAGCCAATGTTTTTTTCTTCAATATACCGGAACGTTTCCTTCCCACTCTCCCTATACATC
The DNA here is from genome assembly GCA_964007535.1 of Brachyptera risi. Lineage (NCBI taxonomy): Eukaryota > Metazoa > Arthropoda > Insecta > Plecoptera > Taeniopterygidae > Brachyptera > Brachyptera risi. The sequence goes on from OZ023336.1 coordinate 32,620,533, forward strand.
CTATTCAATCAGTCTTTGATCTCATGTTTAATCAACAAGGATAAGGAGTCAGTTCATTAATTATTATCGCTTGAAATATTGAGTAGCAGTTTTTTTAACCACGGGCCCTAGTACTTCCCTATCTATTTCTAGAATATTTTCTGAAAATTATTCACCTGCTGCCTTGAAGGAAGTCAAAATGATGTTTTTAGGTACTCCTGGACATGTTGGGCATCCAGTGAAATGTGTATATCTATTAATATGTATAATATAATTAATGAATGAATGAATATTAGGGTTTTAAGGCGCATCGACAGCGAGATCATTTAGCGCCTGTCAAAATAAGTTGCTGAACCAAAAGGTAATATAATATAATAATATAATAGTGTATGATATTAATCGCAATCAAAGCAGTGAAATATTACCATACTGAATTTGGTTCATTGAACAATCGTATTGATTCATCACTTTATCCTCTATTTCACGTGGGTGGAATTTAACTCAACATTCTCTTCTATCTGAATTAAGAGTGTGATAAAATGACCAGGCAGTCGATGAAATTCTTTTTTTTTTTTTGTGGAATCAATACAGTTCATGATGTTCAGATAAGAAAAAAATAGAGGAAAGCCATAATAGAAAGATTATAACAGAATGGAAAAAAATAGTACGCAATGAGAATGAAATTGAATTTCCGGTGAATGAAACAATGCAATATATGAATTTGTTGTCGAGTCAAAATTGTTCACAAAATTAAACAAATGAATTGTGAATTATGCCTTGAGCCCCCACCACTAACCCTGTCACTCTTGTTCCCTACAGATAGTAGGCTTCCATGAAGTAAGGTATTGTAGCCTCGTATTTTCCAGACTCATTTTAATCATTACCTATCAACCATTTCGCTGAATCAACACTTACGCTTTGTTGACACTAAACTCGTACCGTGATTGCATCAAGAAATTATCGTTCCATAATATACTCATCCATTTACTAGGAAAACGCCATATAAGTTATGCGTTGTTAGACGAGCGGATAGTAATAGTATGTCAATTTTTCCGCCAAACTTCAGCCTACATTCGCCAATTGGGTGACATTTGAGTTATAAATGGGTAAAAACTGCTTCGAAAGGTACCAATTCAGCACTTTTTTCTTCAAAATGGTTGACCCGATCGAGCTTAGAATTTCCAAAAATAAGTATCGGAATGTTATTCAACTTCAAACAGAATTTCATCTCTTTTGAAAATAAGAATATTTTCTTTTTTCCCTCGTGTTATTCTAAAAGGTATCTTTGTAATTTCTAAAATTCATAAAAATAAAAGTTATCACCCAATGATGCCACAAAACTACTTGGATCTGAGTTAGATGAGGAAACATGATGAGAAGAATTTTGAAGTTGATAGCTGTAGCCGTTTGACCTGTGGTGGTAAACCGACAAAAAAACACAAAAACGAACACCAATTTTTTTCAGTATGTCAAATTGTATCCACGCTAAAGCTCGTCTTATGAGACAAAATTGTATTTGTATATCGTATACACTGTACAATGTATAACAATATATTTCACAAACATTATTCCATATCTTCAGTTTTCGGGGTCGAGGACGCCATTATGTAACTCACCTCGCAATTTACATTGTCTAGTCACAATGTCTGAGATGCTAATTACCAGACGTACATATATTATTCTCACTTCAAATGAAGAGCTCGTGTCGTTGTTGCACTGGCAATCTGATGATGAAAGAGAATATTATTGAGTCATGAAAACCAACAACCGATATATCGTCTCATTACTATAATGTTGATGCTGTCGAATTTCATGATTAAACGCGGATTAAGGTTCACATTCTTATTCTGATCAGCTATACGGTGATTTTCGGTAATATTTGGTTATGTATAAGACATTCATTGATATTTTATTTTTCATTCATTTAAACAGAATTTTATTCTCTCCAATGGTAGTACAATACATAATGATGATAACAAGTTAATGAGACATAATTGAATTATAATACACAGGTAAAGGAAGGAAAAATTTGAATCAATAGAGAAAAGCCCGCATAAGAGTGAGCTCTTGTGTGCGGGCTATCTCTGAAAACAAGCTTCTGACGGTTCGTAAACACAAATGATCAAAATAAGAATTGGCTCTCTTATACAAAAATTACCTTGTGATGCCAATTTTTCGTAAAATTTCAATTTGAATAATAAAATAGAATGAGGATATACAATTAAATACACACATACATGCACATATATACATACACACATATGCATACATGGATATATACATAATAAACTCGATAACAAGTAGAAACAAAAAACAATTTATGTATGCCCATGGTATTTCAATGAATTGAATTGAAAGTAAAGATAGTTCTTACATACGATATAGAATCAGGATAACAATGAATATATTAAATACATCCTTCTTGGAGCAACTGTAGACTCCGAAGGTAAGAATCAACTAACCGAACTAAAACGAACTAAACGAGAGAAAAAAAACGGTGAGAGTGGGAAAGAGTTCAGATGGAAAAGTCGAGAAATTACATTGAAGTGTAGTAATTGATGATGGATGGACATGAGTGAATGTGTTGTGGTTATGTGAGAAAATTTCAGATAATACCAATTTAAAACCAAAAAAAACTTGAAGACCAATTCAAAGACTTATTCAGATTGATTCGAATAATTTTGAGAATATCATCAGATGAGCGTAGCGGAGCTTTCCATTTCACACCCTGAAAAAAAATGGGCTTCGTTTTTATGTTTTTTTTTTTTGTAATAATGTACTCGGCATGCAGGTCAGAGAAATGAATCAATCAACTTGAAACTTTTTCTGAACGTTGGTGTCATACCAGAATAGGTTCGGATTGTTATTCAGAGGAATCGGTCGCAAGGTTTTTCCGGAAAATAATCGGAAAGTTTGGAAAATCCTCATGAGAATAACCCGGAGGAAAAATACTTGAAAAACAAGAATTTTTCAAAAGCTCTCAAATTCTCACAGAATATGAAAAATACAATTATACACCTTTTCAGAGATTTTTACAATAATCGAACGAGAAATAATGAAGAAAACGCAATTAACGTGTACATTTCATTGAATATTTGGATCAATTGGTTTTGCAAAGTGTTTATGCGATGTAATTGACGCAATGTAATTATGACTAAGATCTATTGGATATATCTTTTGAATTAATGATTAATGGGATAATGAGATGAAGGTTTTATGGGTAATGGGAAGGATAGTGGGAAGGAAGCGGTCGTGGCCCATATTGTGAGAACCATCCCGGCATAAGTCTAGACTACAGAGGGAAACCCCCTGTGAAGATGGACGGTAGCGGGGATCGAACTGTGTCCGATATGCCCACTACCTCCCGAGTCACTCAATCATGAAAGAGTCCTGATTTTTCGTGAATGAATCGCATAGTTCAATAATGCGATAGTACAGCTGGCTATTAAAGTGATTCTGTTGAATCTGTATGAGAATAGCAAATTAAAAATATTACAGACGATAATATTCTCCTCTTTTCCACAGTAAAGTCTTCCTGGTAGACTCTGTGAAGTTTCTACTGTAAAACGTATTCATCATTCATGTGAAAAAATTATCAAAATGAAAGAAATATATATAGGTATCAATATACAACTCGCGGACCAAATGTGCTCCCAATCTGGACCCCCTAAAACTTCAAGAGTTTCAGTGAATTTTATGATCGAAGAAGTTAATAATAATAATAATCATGAAATCATTTTTTTTATTTTCAATTCAAATGAAACAACAGAATTCAAATATGCATACATGTATACAGCCAAGAAAAAGAAGTCGTATAATTAGGGTCTATATCGGCTGAAACCAAAAGAAATGTAATATATAATAAAGTTTACTTGGAAACTAAAGAATCGGGAAATCCGCGTAAGAGCGTGACTCTTGTGTGCGGACAGACATTTTGAATGAGTATCATGATTTTTCAAGATGACAGGATGAAAATTGTATAGTTTTCTCAAAGTAATGATTTTACAAAAATTAGGATAGTTTTAAATGCTAAATTCAGATTTATAAGAGAAGACTAAAAAAAATGAAGAATGAAAAATACATGGACGATCATATAATATCTTCTATAACACACATACTACATTAAACATTGAACACTACACAAGCCTCCATACATTACCTTTAGAGCTGCTGTTTTTTCTCTTTTAAACCGTGTTACATGTCCTTCTGGAGAATGAAGTGGATGGATCTAAAAATAGAATACCAGTTCAATTAACATATTCAATGTAGTTTCGCACATTAAATAATACTAACTTATTTAATATATCATGTTTTTTTTTGCCCTGTGACAATGGAATTAGTTATAGGGAGTTTTGCCAATTCTTAAAAGTTGTAAGTAATTATTTACTCACAATGTGTGAAGACGTGAATCCTATTTGTGCCTTTGTCATATCTGTTATAATGAATGCGTTCTCCAGTTTTGCATTACCCCCTCCTTCTTTTTATTGGTATCAATGGACATGATTAATAGGGGGGACTTGAATTGATGATACAAAAAACTTGAAATCATTGTAACCTATAAATAGTAGGTGAAGAAGAAGGATGGGATCATAGTCGTTTCATAACTCGATCTAGCAATGTTCAGAACAGTAAGTACAACATGTGCAATATGTGGAATATGCAAGTTCATTCTACTCAATTCAGTGAACGTCATCATGGTTATATGGTTCGAAATTATGTTTTCTAATATATATATATATATATATATATATATATATATATATATATATATATATATATATATATATATATATATATATATGATGTCTGAAGTTTTGAAGGCCGATGGTTGATGGTAATACTGGCTTTGTGGAGATTTGCCCTTCGTATATATATATTGCCCTATATATATATCAATATATATATATATATATAAATATATATATATATATATATATATATTTATATACATATATATATATATATATATATATATATATATATATATATATATATATATATATATATATATATATATATACATATATATATATATATATATATATATATATATATATATATATATATATATATATATATATATAGAGAGAGAGAGAGAGAGAGAGAGAGAGAGAGAGAGAGAGAGATAGATATATATATTCTGATACATTCGAAATTATTGAAGAAAACGATATTCTCAAGTATTTCCAATGTGATGATTGAATAATATGAAACATTATATAGTGGTTCAGAAAATGAGTTCATTCAAATCAGAGGCAAATATAGCATACATAGCTGAACAATACTTCACCTGGATTACAAAGTGATTATCACAAGCAAAATTACTGTATTTGGAAATATGATTTTTTTCTCAAACCCATTATATTTGAATACCAGTATCGACTTCAAATCAGACCGATAATATGCAATCTCTCACAATTTCCTCTCTTGCTTGTATTATTTAACCTAATTCAGGTTGAAATAATCAATCTTGATGGCACCTGATGATCTCGAAGTACCAAGAAATAAGTGAATTTCATTTTTTTTTTAAACAAAAGCAAGGCCTCATTCCATGTATTATATGCAACTCTGAACCGTAATTGTACTTTTAATATGCAACTCTAATAAGCTTGTACAAACTATCCGTTTAGCAGATGTTACAAGTGAAAGTGTGGGTCAATACAACGTTTAATTATCAACCACTCAAGTTGGCTGGGCTATTTCAAGTGACAGTTATTTCATTTTTCATTTTTCGAATCCACGAAGTGACTGATGAGTACCAGTACATGAAGAGTGATAAGTGGCCATTGAATTTGAAGAATGAAAAAGTAAACATGAGCATGAATTCGGTGTATTTATCCTTGAAAGTGAATTCAAAATGATCGATGCAATTCAATGGTGAACTGATGCATTTTCAAATAGGAGAATGATTATAGAGAAAGTTGATACAAATGACCAAAACCGGAGTGGACTGTGAATAAAATGTCTCTCCTGAAATTTGTTATGTCGAGTATACAAAAATGCATCCAATATTCACTATTTCGAACCTATTCAAGGTTGGAAGCATCCCTACAAAAACTTGCTTCCGAAGAGAATGAATACAAGAAATGACACATTCTCGTTTTACGAAGTTGTTAAAAATATGAAACACATGTTTTTATCATACGGTACCGGATTGCTGTATGTTCATATAATTCATCATGTTCTCAGAAAATATACAATGAATAGTTAGGTGAACAGTTGAGTTGTAGGAAATACTCGAGATAAATTTGACGGCATGCAATAGATTCTTCATAATGATGCTAATACACATATCTACCATCAATGAAATACAATTGATTATATTATCTGATTTTAAATTGACAGCACGTGACATGATATTTTCCACAGATTTTAGTCTGCTGTCTTGTCGCCGTGGCACTAGGAGCGCCCCAAGCGGCCAAGGAGCCAATCGCCATCATCTCTCAGGAGAGTGAAGTAAATCACGATGGATCATTTCACTACAGGTACGTCCACAACAGACTTCAGTGAACTTTGGTGTCAAATCAAGCTTTGAAACAAGATTGTTAGGCTAATTCAATCAGTTTCAGAACTGTATCAGTTCGTGGCTATATATTTTGGTTCTCATTGAAAGTATCTTCATTCCATTTTTCCCCCATTCATAGAGAATACAATTCATACTTCTTGTGAATCCTTTGAGTAGAATTATCTTTTCTTGTACAGCATACTTTTTGTGTACAATTCATACTTAATTAGTATTCATCTTCGATTAATATTTTGTGTTTCCGCTTCTCAGTTAACGCAAACTTGATGATTTTCATGTGTCTTCGGTGATCATATATATTAGGGCATGTTCCTCATTCGATAAAATCATATATTTATGTATATATATATATATATATATATATATATATATATATATATATATATATATATATATTATATATATATATATATATATATATATATATATATATATATATATATATATATATATATATATATATTTATATATATATATATAGTTATATATATGTATATATATATATATATATATATATATATATATATATATATATATATATATATATATATATATATATATATATATATATATGCTATGATTATTTTCCGGATTGGACCGCTTACCGTAAAAAACAGGCAGAGTAGACGATTGTCTACGCATTGTCAAATCTTTGCGAAGATTTGACAATGCGTAGACAATCGTCTACTCTGCCTGTTTTTAACGGTAAGCGGTCCAATCCGGAAAATAATCATAGCATCATATATGTCCGCGAAAATTTGAGAAATAATATATATATATATATATATATATATATATATATATATATATATATATATATATATATATATATAGTTATATATATGTATATATATATATATATATATAGTTATATATATGTATATATATGGGGCCCTACGTGAAATTGATCCCAAGTATCAATGATTACAGCTATGAAGGAGCTGACGGCAACAAAGCATCGGCCGATGGAAAGTTGAGGTCTCTCGGACCCGACCAACAGGGAGAAGCAATCCAGGTGAATATTGTGTATAGTCCAAGAGATCACGTGGATATCTCAATGAAAATCAATCCAGAAATAAACTCATAATAATCAGCTCCTAATCGACTCTTCTGATCGTTTTGGTCCACCATTTCATTACAGAATTATAGTAGTTGTTCTGAATGCGGCAATGGTTTTGACTGTTTTTTTTGTGACATTTTGTTTCTGAAAAATTTTAAACTGAATAATTCCTCACGGTTCTCAAAATTTTCGAATATTTGATCACGAAGTTGTGAAATTCAATTACAATGAAACTTGCCTACCTATTGAGTTGAATGGATACACATTTCAAATAGTTCGAGTGAAATTTTAAACAGTAACCATCCGATTCTGATAATTTTGAATTTCTGCAATCAAGTTATCATGTTATTGCTGTAAATGATTCGAATGAGGTATTTTGATGGATTCTAATCATACAATGTTTTCTTATGGCATCGGCTGCATGGTTATTGAGCAATAAGAATGTATGTTTCTTTCTCATAACATAAAACAAGGAAAGTCCATCTGATCAAATGAAATTGAGAGAATTGACTACTTTTTTGATACAATCATGTCAAATCATCTGTCAACATAATCCTGAAGGTGAACATGTTCAACTGTTGTATGAAATTCATATTAGATTGAATTCAAATCAACAAAATTTCACGACACACCGAAAATGTATTGTAACAACGACAGTGACTTTACTCCATCCTGTTCTCCAATTTCTATAATAAAAATATAATAACTCGAACAATAAAATTTCCACAGGGTCAATTCTCTTACGTCGGTGACGATGGCAAAAACTACCAAACATCCTACACAGCTGATGAGAATGGTTATGTTGCCGTCGGCGACCATCTTCCGGTGGCTCCACCAATCCCAGAGGCCATCGCTCGTGCCCTCAAATACATCGCAGAACATCCCGCTAAAGTATAAACCGACTGTGCACGATATCACCCGACCAAGTATTACAAATATACACTCAAGCCACATAAACTGACATAATTTGCCATGGATATTTTGACTGACAGTCATATTATATGAATGAAATGTTGGATTATTCAATAATTACGATGAAAAAATGTAGGACGTTATTAAACGTTACTAGAACCACCAATAGGTTGGAACATTACACATGCTATGTCATTGCTACATGATAACAAAACTCGCTGTCTATATCTTGAATTGTACTTTCATTCACCTGAGTGATGTAATTCAGTATGTGAACAATGTGTAAATGATAATATAATTATATATTCATAATCAGAACATAGTGAAAATGTAAAAATTGATTACTGAACTGACAGTGTTGAATTATGATTGTGAATTGGAAGTCAGATGTATGAACATTTGATTGACTTATTGAGCTTTGAGCAAATCATAGTTCAAAAGTCATGATATGTCTTATGTATCTACAATTGTTCTTCTATTTTTGTAATTTTTGTAAAAAAATAAATGATTGCAAATAAATAAAATGTCATTGATTTGATATTTCCCAGTGGATGAGAAATCTCCCGAATGTTTGAATAATCGAATAATCAGCCCCATTCTGAAATGAGGTGAGAAATCAGAGCAAACAAGCATTACATAATCAACATTCAGAGTTCCTGAAATCACATAATTCAGAACTATCGAAATCGAATCAAATAATAACAAAAAAACTTTGAAAAAAATGGAATTCTAAGAAGGAATAAAAGACAACGGATAATTTTGTACCACTGATTAATCAGATTTCATATTCAAAACAATTATATTTACAATCAAATATATATATAGTTATGTAGAGCTAGTCCGTGCTATAGGCTTCTGTCAAGTGACGTCACTCATTGTTACAAGAGACAGACAGCAATGTCCATCAGTTGGAATTGACCAGTCAGAATGTTTGGTAGTCCACCAGTTCGCTGTATTGCTATGGTAACGATTGTTTGTCATTTGTTACGTGACAGAAGCCTATAGCAAGCATACCTGCTTCCTCAATGAAAATGTATCCTGCATATTGGGTTTGAAACACTTCAAGCCCGACTGCCCGAGCAGAAAAAACTGAATAGCACTCCATCATCATCAACTATAGAGATGATGAGAAAGTAACAACCGATTATTTCCGAAAAATCGAAATAAGTCGAAATCTCTACAAAGAAGACAAGAGAATGAATGTGTGACTGTGATTACTTCGCAGCAAATCTGAAGAAATACCAATGCAGAGAGTGACTGATATTATTAAAGCATCAACCACAGATGATATACGTCCATCGTCAATCTTCCCATTTCACATTCCTGATCAATGCAATGATGGAATGTAAAATGCAAAGAGTTGTTTCAAAATAGAAACATACAACTGAACTCTTCAGAAAATTAATTACAAACTCAAATGTTTGAGCTTTTAAAAAAAACTTAAGAGCCCGCATCTTAGCTGAGACTGTTTCTCTTCGAAATGCTCTACCCAAGTTCGATGTGCGTTTAAAAGTTTGATTGTGGGTTGAAAAGTGAAAAACGGATAATATTGGAAGAGTTCCAGTAACCACCGCTAGATGGGGGAGTTTTTCATTTCATAATTTGGACAAAATCTAGTTACATTACACATTTTGGCCAAGGAAATTGGGAAAACTGTAAAATAAAAGGCGAATCAGAATTTCAAATATTGATAATCAAAGTTGAACTTAAGGATATGCGTTCAAGATTTATTTCTACTATTATTCGGTGATCGGGAATTAAGCAATGAAAACCATCAAATTAGGCACATTTTGATCTAATTATTGCTCCATGATAAAATCATTATTCAATTTTCGATTAAGCATATCCAATTGTGAGGGTATTATCTATTCATTGCATTCTACCGCAAGTCTGTAATGTTTGTGGTTCTTGAGATATATGTGGCCAAAGTACACCCTGTAAATCCGTCTAAGATGCGGGCTCTTAATGTGAGGCCCGTTTCGTCATCAAATCAATTCGCTTAGCGCATGGAATCTTGTATATGTCCTTCAACTGATAATTACTTTATATATTGACATTATCTTACGCCTATTCATGCCCCATAAGACAGTCTCGGTATCAGAGTACCTTCAACATTATAGTTTCTTCTCCTGACAAAGGAAGATTAAGGGATGAACTGTCATTTTTACATGATGGGTAATTATTTTTTCATGATTTATCATTTTCTCATCATGCCCACTGGGACAAGTTTGGTGTATCCAAAGCTGAATGCCGAAACAGATTGGATCTTTAGGAAGACCTCATCTCTCGGAATTGATAAGAATGACAACTCATTAATTCCAAGCTAGAACTAATAAATGGAGAATAGAGATTGTTGTGGAAGTACATATCATGTTTTGATACAATTTCCATCTCCTGTTTCTTCTACAAACTACAAGTTAGCTGTTAAGTACCTTTTTGCAAGTCAGAAAACGAAACAGTTGGGCATCAAAATGATTAACTCAGGAAAAAAAGCATACTTTTAGAAAAGCTATGATGTATGTGGTAAGAGTTTAAGAAGAAAATCTGAAGTTTTTTCGACCATCTCACACAGATATTATTCTCAACATTTTTCAAAAACATGTCATTTCAACCATCAATTTAGATCACATAGTGACGTCAGTTTTGAGAGACTCATCCTACGTCCTGTAGAAACATCAATATAATACCTCTTCTTAATAACTTATCTTCGAATGTATTATTATTATTCGTATTTGTTTTCCGATGCCTTTTTTATGTCATTGAATTTCATATCTGTATATAAGTTAATCATTTTATATAAGTCGTTTATGTAATTGAATGGTATTTTATATGGATGATGAATCTGGATCCCAGTTGTCAATCACGTAACCTGAACAGTCGAAAGATAAAGTTGTTCTAACAATGCTCCAGGTATGAATACACAAGAACGAATGTTCATAACTCAATTCAGGAAATTTTCGAAATTAGAGCTTTCACAGCTGTGTATCTATCAACTGCGGGTCAGTTATATTCATATTTTTGCTTGTAAAGGGATTAACAACATCTTTTCCTTGAGTAATCATGACATCAAATTGTACGAAAACTGAGACAAAACCGGCTTTTATTGCAATAATTATCGTAGAAGTAGTGATAATGTATAATTATATAATGTTGAATTGATCCATGAGGTAGTACCAATCTCAGTTCAAGTATGAACATCGTCAGGAAAGCTTTTTTTTTAAAATTATAATTATAGCCTGATTGGTTTCATTTATTTATTCATTCATTTATTTTTATTTTATTCATTTTCATTTTCGTCCAAGTGGATTACAATTTGTAAAATGGAACATTTTTGAGTTAAACAGATGGACAGTCAAGGGTAAAATGAAAGATAATATATCACACACAACAAACAAACAGAAAAATATACATAAATTGAAATAGTCATTTCCACCGGTACTTAATTGATAAAAGATGAGTTCCATAAAGGGACAAATCGACGAGAGTGAGAATCACAGATCGGAGCCTCTGCGATGAACCTCATAGTATCGGATATAATACCGATGAATTATCTCATATCAGAGTTTCATCAAAGAAATGGATACCAATATGAATAGCCAAGAGACATGGGAAATAAATCACAATGGATGAATAATCTGGTTAATCTCTCATATACTTCGATTGAATAATTCAACAACGAATGAGGGATGATATATTATTAACAGTTCATTCATCGAATTGAATCGAAATAAATTATTTATTCGGGGTAGTACACTTGTATACAAGAAAAATCTCCTAACAATATAAATAATAATGATAATAATAATGATAATGATTCTTTTATTCCATGCTCGATCATAATTACATGATATTGGTACGTCATATTATCGGTATATAATCAATATAACCAAAATATCATGAAATAACATAAAATAACAAAATTCAACAGTCGAAAAGAATGAAAGAATACAATGGACAGACATTAAAAAGCATAACACACAACATGAATAAATTGATATAAGAGAATGATTTTGAAAGGAGAGACACATATATTAACCAATGGTTCCATCCATCAAATATCCATTAATTTCATGAAAACATTTGCCTAATAAGTAGGATTTAAGAACATGTTTGAAAATTTTAATATAACATCTCATATATATGTATGATGTGATCATTCATCGCCGTAAATTGGTATAGCTGTGGTATCAGGGTATTATGATTCTCTTTGATGAGTTTTGCATCAGAGAAAGATGATGGCATCTCTCAAAAGCGTCAAATTTCCAAAATTGCAAAGAGATTATAAAGAGAGGAGAGAGAATATACGTAACATATCAAATCATCCATGTATTTCCACTTTCTTCATGAACCACCGGATATATTAAGTCGCGTGTGGTCTGCAGTCTCACCGAGATAAAGCCTCTCTTTTCTGAGTGAATTCCTAGACGCCCGAAGCAATCTATAAGGGTTGTGAAATGTTCATTCAAAAATGATTCCAATGAACGAAAAATCGTTCAATTTGTGTCTTTTCAGATTTGTTCTTTCAATTTGTTCTTTTTTTATATCTAGCGTTTATTACATGTACAAGTGATTTACACTTGAAATGCAATTGGGATTTTGATTTTGACAAGTAAAATTACATAAATAAAATTAGAGGAAGGAAATCATGGAATTTTACAATCAAAATAAGAATTGAGGTGTGAATTCTCAACTGATAATTAGACGAGCTTTAGCAAGGATTCAATTTGACATACTGAAAAAAATTGGTGTTCGTTTTTATGTTTTTTTTTTTTTTTTTTTGTTTGTTTGTTTTTTTTATGTTTTTTTGTCGGTTCTCCACAGGTCAAACGGCTACAGCTATCAACTTCAAACTTTTTTTTGTCATGGTTCCTCATCTAACTTAGATCTGTATAGTTTTGTGGCATTATCGGGTGATAACTTTTTTTTTTATGAATTTTAGAAATTTCAAAAATCCCCATTAGAATAACCCGGAGGAAAATACTTGAAAAATCAAAATTTTTCAAGACCTCTCAAATTTTCGCCGAGTATAAAGGAAACTATTAAGCACATTTTGAGAGATTTTTCGCATCAATCGGATGAGAAATAACGAAGAAAACGCATTTATAAATCATTTTCCCATCAATTTAGGCTATTACGGGAACCAATTAAATCTATAGCAACAAGTGTCACCAATTAATTCAGAACGATTGAAATGAATGAAGAGGAAGGCCGTGACATAACTGATTCTCGTAAGGTTTTTGAACGTTTGGAGTGATCCAAGGTCTGTAGATGTAGATTGGGTTGACAAATTATTTTTCATTCTAGATTTCTATACCCCTAAGCTCGTCTAACAACGCGCATCCCGCGTTTTCCTAGTAATATACACACGGCTTTGTACCAATACCCGCCATTCACTTTGTATAGCTTATTCCTTCTAAATATTTCAGTTATCATGATTATTTTGGATGGACATTCCAGTTCATTTCTCATATGCTATGCTTGATTTATCGGACAATGACTATGAAAAATATCATATTTTCTGTGTTTCCACTTGTTTTTGTAGATCTTGATGAAATGTCTCGTGTGATCTCGAGTCTCACCGGGATTTTGCATCTCTTTCCTGTGTGAACTGCAAAGGGCCCAACGCCTTCTTCAAAAGTGTTGAAAATTGAAATATTCATCCAGAAATTATTTCTATGAATGAAAAATCTTTTTATTCAGTTTCTTTCAACTTGCTTTTTATTTTATTGTGTTACACTTCGAAAATTCGTTTCAACCGAAAATGAATTGAAATCATGGAATGTTTATGGAAGAGAAGGAGATCCGGAATTTATGGTTGGAGAGCTGATGCCCATCTAGACAGGAATGTGTTCCTTTCACCTCATCAAATCGATCATCAGTAATATTTCCAAATGCACCGAACAATCAATGCATACAAGCGTTGAAATATTCATAAATAGTATCCTCAAAATGAAGAATGCAAAACTGGTAAAATCATACACCATATTCCGCAAGAAGCTTCAACTATACAAGTACTGAGAGCTGAGAAAATGCCCGAAAGACATTGGGTATGCCAATCGTGGTGTAGATTCTTTATATTTCATCTCTCAAATCAATGATAGTAGTAATCAAATATCAACATTTTGTTTAATCCAGAAGTTATTTGCACTTTTACTCACGCGCAATAATAATTATAATATGTTGATATCGGATATTTTATGATTCAGATTTCAAAAATTGGGGCACATCATCAACTCAAAATGTTGATAGCGACTCTCAATAATTTCCTGAAAAAACGAATACAAATCCAATTGCTACCAAAGAAAGTGAAGATTGACAGCTCATCAGCTACCAAATAAAAATATCCAATTTCAGCCTGAAAAAAAACGAATATTTTGTTGGGCGATACTGACATAATTGTTATTATTTCACATTTTTTCATTTATTTGATGCACAATTGAGAAAAATCAATCAAATTCCGAGGAATAATTCAATCGAATTCAAAAATCTGTTCCAATACATATAATTTAACTCGCGGTAATTTGTCAATAATTCATTCGAATAGTTTCTCAGATGAAAAATTGTTCATTATACGTCCTAATATTTCTAAAAATTGATTCGAATCCGAGTCACAGTGATGAATCAATTTCAGGTATCAATCAAAATCAGTTTGATGAGTCATCTCATGAATTATCGAGCGAACAATTTTCATATCAAGAAAAATAAACGGCTTCGTTGTCGTGTACATCATAGTCACTGGTGTTCACATATAATTGAAACCATATTGCATACACATTGCCTATTCTCAAAATTTTTCAACATATTGTTTCCAGTACAATCGAACCTGGTGATGTAATATTGATTTACTAATATTAACTTTGAACACGTCTCTGTTTTCTATTGGGGACGAAACACTTAGCACTATAAACAACAAATAAAAATACCTATTTGCTGCTAACTAAATCAATACTTGAGTCTATTTGACAATTCATATAAATACAGGAGGATGTCTGAAATGAAAGTACAATCTATTCATCTACGGTGAGAAACACATCGATCACGTGATCTCTTGGATTAATCATTGGAATAAAAACAATCATGTTTGCATTTTTGGTGAGTGAGAAATTGATTTACATACAACCGGGTATCTTGATAAATGATTGATTTTGTGACTCTTTCAAAATTTTTCATAATTCAAATTTCGAATCTCATATAGTGAGATGAGGGTGGTGACATAATCTGTATATTTTGGAGTCTTATATTTTTTAAACTACTGAAATGAAAAATATGTCATGAATTCAATATTTCGAGCTTATTATCTCGTTGCTGGATGATATATTATTATTGACAGTTTATTCATTGAATTGAATCGAAATAAATTATTTATTCGGGGTGGTATACTTGTATACAGGAAAGATCTTCTAATAATATGGCCAACATCATACATCGCCGTAAATTGGTATAGCTGTGGTATCAGGGTATTATGATTCTCTTTGATGAGTTTTGCATCAAAGAAAGATGACAGCGTCTCTCAAAAGCGTCAAATTTTCAAAATTGCAAAGAGATTATGAAATATCAAAATCTTTACAGTTGTTTGATTTGTTATATACTTTTTTCTTTGAATACAAGTGTAGGATCGTCATTATGGTGTACATCCAAACGATCATATTCTGTATTTACCTCAGCCTCATTTGGAGAAGAATGACATCGTGTCAATTTCAGATCTAGATAAAAAAAACAATTGAATTGTTCCGATCTAATTTTTATTCACATCATTCATGTACTTTACACGTGATGTTTCCACTACAAGCCTCGAGGATGTATTGTTTCTCGGTTTGTTTGAGGTCTTTTTGATTCTCGACCATTTTATCATCGAAAGATCTGAAAGAAGGGGGGATAGTGCACCGAAATATTGACAGGAATATGCAATTATTACTTTGGTACTTTGGTGAAGTTCAAAGTAATTTGTTTGAATCAGAAATTACAATTTAAAAAAAACCACACATTGGTACAAATTTCATGAAATCGAGAACAGGAAAATACAACTTGAGAACACAATTATATAATGTGTACTCGTGAAATATATTTAAAATTTCAGTGAGTTATTTGACTGAACACATTTTCATATGATAGAGCCTTTACCCATTACTGAATTATGTAACTCTACAAAGGTCGACATTATTAGTGGAAATGTTCTATGATTTCACATAAAATAACCATATTGATAACTTGTTACGGAAGAACAGTAGAATAGGACCCAAATGACCCAGCCGTTGGTGAAGTAGTTCGGATCAGAAACTTACTTGAATTTATCAGTATGCCAAATATACTTGAACCAAGTATCACCCACTACCCAAACTATTCCATTGAAATGATACACACAATTTTGTCTATATTTGCTTTCATTCACACCAATGGCGTAGCAATTCCACCTCTTTTTTTGTATTTCCATCATGCAAAATTTAATAATTGAATAATATTTTTCTCTCAATGAATCAATCGGAATTGAATATTTAAAAACTGTGTGAATACATTCGGAATATTTTGATATAACATTTCAAGAATTATATGGAAAAAAAATGATTTCTGGAGCATGAGTATCACAATTTGTCATAAGCGATGAGAATATTGACTTTCATTTTCATTCCTACCAACATGAGGTTAGTAAGAATTCCATCACAAATAAAATGAATTGTTTAACTTGATAAGAATATGTTTCACAGAGGTGAAGTGACTTTCTTAATTCAGATCTTTGATAGTTGATGAAATTATTCATTTTGTGTGTATTTGATGAAAAAATTGTGTGGTGTGATCTTTCACATCAGCAGTGGGAATTGAAAGTATTTCCTGACGGATTTCCGACAGACCGTGTTTTCACGCTTTTAATTTCATGGGTTCTTCTACAACGCAAACATCTTGAAAACTTCCATAAGTAGTCATTTTATATGATCCACTAATATATTCACATTTGTATTACATTTTTTGTCTCAAATTCATTCTCATCTATGAATGAATATATCTATTTCAATAACATCGAAATTTCCATTATTTCGGAGAGAAGATACATGATTGACCAATAGGAGCGTTTAGATGCGGCACGGCTCATCTGTTATATAACCTCAGGATGGTCTTTTCACCAGACGAATACAATAAATAATATCATATAGTAACACAGAGAAATAAATGGAAAAAAATGTATCGTGGGGTGAGAAGACCTCTTTCCGCGGTAGTAGCTCAAAAATACAATTAAAAAAAATTGAAGATCCACAATTATCATGATCAGTCATATACTTGAAAAATGAATGATCTATGAAAATAATACATTATATGTTTCATGCATTTCAATATGATAAATCATATGATTGAAATTCCATAAATAATCAATAATAATTGATATAATTATTATTTGAAATTTTTTCGTCATATCATTATTATAGTTTTTGATGTGATTCACTTTGATAATTTGTTTTCGATATAATTGATTTATTTTTCATAATTGATTATTCCATTCATGTGTGATGTCGGAAGCGTAATCATCATGCTTCTCCACTTAAATTGTTGATATAATATCATCATGATTATGATTATTGCTTACTTAGCAACCCCACCAAAAGCTATGTTATACTGGGGTACGAATGAGCAGGTGACTATGAAACTACGAAGTGATGATCAGTGAAAGAATGTTTACTAAAACCCATGCCTTATGCGGGACTCGAACTCACGCCCAACGGTGACTTTAGTTCCTGAGGCGTTGGATCATAACCACTCAGGGTGGAAGAAATCATCAATAAATATATATAATTGAAGTGTAAATACTCATGCGCTTTTGTGACACCAAAATTGGTTTCGCCATGAAATATAAGATATCGTTTGCTGTTCAAGAATGAATGCTAGGGTTCCGAGGCCAGTCTTTCAGTTCAGAGGGAGTTGGGCTGTGGAAAACCGAGATGAATGTTGAGCATTAGTAAAGTTTGAAGAAGAAAGCAAATAAGTTGAAGACGATAAAGGTGACACTGTTTGAGACTTGATCGGCCGGGTATCGTAGGAGAGGCCCCAGTTGGGCTTCCTTGCCTCGCCGGACATTTATTGAATGATTCGTGCATAACATAAACAGCTTACAGATCATAACTGAATTGAACATGATTTTTCAAAACTATCTCATCATTTTGCTTCACTTGGAGTTTTTTTTATATGATTATTTGAATAGTCTTCAAGACTTGACTGACTTTTATAACATTGATCACTTATTTCCATTTTCACCCACCGACATCCATCGTTCACTAGACTTTTTTTCAACTCGATCCACTAAGACCTTCAATCCACTGTCATCAATTTTGTATTGCATCACGTATGAATGAAATAATACAATAATTTCAGCATCAATAAATTCAATAATATAGATTTTTATTGTTTCTAGTTGGTTGCATGTGTCGTGGGAACGTTGGCTGCTCCTCAGGGTGCTCCACAGGAAGCTGTCCAGGGATCGCCCCAGGATGCTCTCCAGGCGTCAGCACCCGTGGACGGGGCGCAACCACCGATCATAGGAATCGTTTCAGAAGATAGTATAGTCAACGCTGATGGTAGTTTCAATAACAGGTACGTTTTTCAAATTGGAAAGCCACAATATATTTTTTTCATCTCGAGGAGGTTTTTTCACCTCCGCGTGTTGAATTGCGGGGAGTCTCCGATTCGTGCTGATTAAATCCCCTCCTTCTTTTCAGGTGACACCAAAAGCGTGGTCACTTCATCACCTTTTTTTGTCCAACTACATTTTAATGAAATTAGGCTAAATTGTTATATTATAGTCAGTTTGAGCTAATATTGACGAATAAGACATGCAGATGTAGAGTAGGGCTTGGACCAGAAGTAAGAGTTCGTTTCCTGTACGTCTGATACCTGATGTATCCTATGCAATATTATAAGGTTGAATGGAAGAGCTAGAAAAATGTTCACTCCTCTCTGTACCTGTAGTTACAGAGATCTTCTACTTTTTATTTGATTACCGATACATTTGGGTTTCTGTTGATAGCTCCAAAACGAAATCTGAAACCAAGCATTTCTAGAACCATAGAACAATCAAAACTCAATAATGGATTCAAAATACATTATTTTCTCTCAGATTTGAGGCTAAGAATGATTCATAATCTCAATTCCGAATGAGTGGAGCGTGAGTTCTGTCATGGCAACCATGCTAATTGACAGGATATTCATTGAACTTTGACCGTTCATATTTCGAAAAGTGAGTCAGGAACTTCAGTTCGACTTTCATATCATTGAGTGAGGAATAGTGAAGTATAAAATGTCCAAAGTTGGAAAATTTTCTGTCAGAATGAGTGATAATCGAGCTACCTAAAAGTAACCACGAGCAACACACTGATCAGTGGTGGTGATGTGTAGGAAGTAGGCCTACAATTACAATCGTTACAATTTGTGTCTTTCACACCAGCCTTCTGCAGCGCGTATTCAGCTCACAGAAAAGTCTTCTTGAGACAAACCAAGGCCCATGAAGTATCGTCACATGGAATAAACAATTTGTATCAGTGAATTGGTTGCTGACAGCAATCATACACTACACAAGGTCTTCGTTGATCCTCATCTCAACTGAGGCGAAAACTTTCATGACTCGATCATCCCATCTGAAATATCTCGTATTGAATCGTATACAAATTTGAGAAGTTTCGATTTTATTTCATATTAACGTTTTTTTATGTTCAATCTTCTTGGAATGAATGAATGAATATAAGGGTTTTAAGGCGCATCGACAGCGAGGTCATTTAGCGCCTGTCAAGATAAGTTGCAGAACCAAAAGGTAAGTAGTGTTAGATGAAGGTGCAAGTGAAATTTAGATGAGAACACAATGTGAAACTAAGACTAAACTATTACTAAAGACGTTATACACTAATTTGTTAGAACCGAACATGTGTGTGCTGTTGGATACGTTGTATATATATATATATATATATATATATATATATATATATATATATATATATATATATATATATATATATATATATATATATATATATATATAAACAATGTAATTTTCCTCATGTCAATCCAGCTATGAGAGCGCGAATGGCATCAAGGTACAATCGTCCGGGTATTTGAAGAAGAACCCTAACCCGAGCGTCAAGTCTCGTCTGGGTGGAGAAGGGGATGATACTGACAGCGACGAGAATATTGCTGTGGTTGAAGGATCGTATTCGTACACTGCTCCCGACGGAACTCTCATCAGCCTGAGGTAATTATCATTCCCATCGGAAGCTGCATCAGCCGATTTAGACAGATATATATATATATATATATATATATATATATATGTATCTCTATTCAGACTCTGTCTTACATTAAAAGATTGCAAAAACACAGAATAAAAATCAATTAATTAAAATATAAAACAAATTATCAATAACAACATTTTAGAGAATAACAAAATGAATATAATTTGACTAGGTTTAAATAAGAAAATGTAGAAAAAATAAATAATTAAATGATGATAACGAAATCATACAAATATTGAAAAGGGGAGAAAAGAAAAATAGTATGCAATGAAAACAAAAATTGGAAATCAAAGCTGAAGACTATAAAGATGATGTCGTAAAATTTGTAGGGATCCTCGAAGGGCGAGTGAAACTATGCTATAAATGAATTTGTTGTTGAGTCTGAATTTTTTACAAAATTTTATAAAGAAATTGTGAATTGTGCCTCGAGCCCCCACCACTAACCCTATAACTTCTATTTTCTGCAGACGGTATTTTGTTATGAAATAAGGTATGGTAGGCTCATATATAAGTTTTTTCCGCATCAACTGCTTCAGCTTGGCCTGCATCGGTCTCGAAGCGCACTGTTGGGTCCAGGATGTAGCCTTCTGAATGTGAATCTATTGATGGCTATAATATGATCACTGATTGTTTTTTGTGTGAGGAGGGAAAATCTTGCATGATACCTACATGGGTTTAATTGAGGGCAGTGTCGTATTATTTATATCATCTGTTTTTTTTATTTTATTCTATTGTCTCTAAAAGGATCCACATACAATAATTGGTGAGTCTTCGCTTCCCACATACAATTGGTGCATATCGGTGTGTGATAATGTGATAATCATGTGTATTTCAGGTATATTGCTGACGAGAACGGCTTCCAGCCAATCGGTGACCACCTCCCGACGCCACCCCCCGTCCCGGTGGAGATTCAACGAGCGCTCGCTGCCATACAAGCGGAGGCGGGAAACACCGATCAAATAGATGCGAGAATATCGCAAAACGACCAGCAACAACAAACTCCAGTTGCTTCGTCAGTTCCAGAAAATATTTTGAGCCAGTAGATATTATTAACACATTTGACAAATGATACTTTTTTATATGAATTAGTAGATAATTATGTTTTTTATGTTCGGATCATGATTGAGACTTTTGGTTATTTGAAACCGAAGAGCTGAGATTATGATTCGATAGGAACTCGTATCCCACGAAAAGTATTTGGTGTGAGAAGATTCGTTATCTACATTCCATCAAAAACTTGGTACTATTCGGTTACGTGACTTTTCTCCGATGTTTCGCTAAAGTGTTATGTAAAACGAGAACTATGAAGCAGGGATATTGTTAATACATTTTTATACTAAGAGAATAAATATATGATGTAGGAACCCAGATGAAAAATATTGTGCAAGTATATACGATATGTCTACGATTTGAATATATATATATATATATATATATATATATATATATATATATATATATATATATATATATATATATATATATATATATACATATATACATGGTCGAACATACATTGCTTTCAATTCAGAAGAATGAAGCTGTCATTCAAAAGTGTGAATGTGTAATGTGTAATTGTCGAAAGTGTAGATGAGGAGAAGATTTTCTCACATGAACCTTTGAACCATCCAAATTGACAACATATTAATGCATATTTCCGCCAAATTATTTGTAAATGTATATATCATAGACTGTCGATGTATAGAACATTGGAAGGCAAAACTTGTGAGATATTTTCATTGAATAAACTACATGGGCATCATATTTATTCACTTGTCAATACCTTATACCACATCAAACCTATATCATGAAGATCTCTGATATCCACCACCACCATGTATAGAAAAAAAACGAGAGAATTTTGGTTTCGTGCATTTTGAAATACATGTACATTGTCACCGTACATTTTCATTCTGCGATATATAACAATACCTCTTCATACATTCCAATATGAAGTGAAAATTCTGAATCGAAATACATATTGAATGCATACATACCGGTATGTATGTGTGTGTGTATATGTATATATATATATATATATATATATATATATATATATATATATATATATATATATTTATATTTACATATGTGTGTGGATGTGTGTGGATGTGTGTGTGTGTGTGTGTGACTAAGTGTGTGAATAATTGTCGATCAAATGTTTATTCTCCATTCTCCATTGAATATGTCACAATCGTGTATTTCAGATTCGGTTTCCAAACCTTCATGAACGGTGAATGGTGAATGGTGAGTGGTGAATGGTGAATGTTTGAATGGTGAATATCATGAGTGGTTTGAAACCAATGAACTTCAACACCAGGACTGCGCTGTTGGTGACCATAACTTTCCTCCGCAGATAAAAGTCTTTCAGTTTCCGAAAGCCCGGAACACATTTTAAGTAGAAACTGTTTCTGTGATATATATCCAGACATCACCAGCATTAGTATCATGACTCAGTATGCGATCCATTCACAACCTAGCCATGCTTCAGCCATGAATATCTCCATCGAATATAGATAATCATCGAAGCTCAGCGCTAATAATTCATTGAGCAATCATTTGCCATTGAATATCAAAACAAGGTACGGACTCCAATGATTTTTTTTCTATTACTGATCACCATTCATGATGATGATGACATTCCTCGCATTTATCTTGTGGATTTAAATTCTAAAAACCACTATGATGGGGATATATCGACATAATGATATTTCCGAATTTTCTGCGATAGATACCAATTTGGAAATTTCGACAAAGCTTTCTGAAGATAATTCGAAATATTGTGTGTTCACTAAGACATTTAAACATTTTGGTTATGAACATTCAAAATGGGGTGGTAAGATCGCCCTTGTGGTGCCCCGTCCAAACGATCCCATCTTTCATCCTTAGCCTTAATTGGGGAACAATGATTTTGCATCAAGTTTCGATGTTATTAAAAAAAAAAAAACATTTCTACTGATATTATTCTCAATATCATATAGTTTAATATCTATCTCACTTTATATGGGTCTATTCATTTCCATTTCTATTATCATTTTGATTGGTGTGAAAACATGTCATTCTGTGCACAACACCACTACCGAGAAGACTATCAACACCTCTCTTTCAGATACCCGTTACATAACTATGTAACTCTATTCCATTATTCATAGTGTTGGTCATATCTTTCGAACAATCGTGTCCATATTAACATGGAATCTCATTATAACTAACTGCATATGTAACGTATCATCATGAATATAAACATACAATTAACCATCACGAATAATAACATATTATTATTAAACATCCATAAATGACAAATTGCATGTTGTTCAAAATCTTGATAAAGATTGATATATTTTTCAACAATTTCCATATAAACACTTCGGTTACTATTATTAAAACTCACGATCCTATTACACGGAATAGATTATCATAATATAATTAGTGGATTACAATATCGAGGTTACGATGTATTTTCGATGTCTATTATGTTTTTAAATACTGACAATATACTTTCACTCGAGTTGTAAATTTGAATGAAATGATCTGCAGGATTTCAAAAGTTTTACACACCCAAAGGCATTGACTTCAACCCAGATGCTTCTCGTTTCTACTCGGTTGCGTAGAGATCTTTAGACAGCGCTATTATGAAGACAGTTTATTCAAGACATCCAATGTGATCAATGGATTCAACAGGATGAATACTTCTCATTATAATATTACTAGTCAAACGCGAAATATGCGTTGTAAGATGAGCGAGATATCTGAATAGGGTATAAAAGTCCTTGAAGTAGTTCTACCCTTGCTACTTTATCGACTCAGGTATTCTACACACCTTGATATCTGAATAAGCTATTAAAGTCGTTAAAGTAGTTCTACTCTTGCCACTTCATTGACTCTGGTATTCTACACACCTTGACGCATATAAAAAATACTTCATTGTTGGTCAACTCTTGAATCTAGAAAGCAGTGAATCTCGACAACTTAATTCTGTCACAATTTTTATGATTTATTTTATGAATATTAACAGTCATTTCATTTTTTTTCTTCAAAACGACTGATTAGAATTGCTTAAAAAATCGTAATAATGTGTAAAATCCATGTATACACAATTAGAGAGAATTTCATTCCATTTGGAGAGATTTTATTTTTCAACATTTTCCGCCCAGCCAAATCTTATGGGGTTTTTAGAAACTTTGAGATGATGTATCTCAAAATCGGTCCGACCGATTCATCCCAAAAACTATACAGTTCTAAGTTGGATGAGTTTGCGTGTCCAAAAAAAGTTTCATGTTGATCAGTCAACCCTTGCGACCTGTGGAGTGCTTACAAAAAAAAAAAAAAAAAAAAAAAAAAAAAAACACACACAGACAAAGCCCTATAAGAGTGGGATGGAGACTTCGCTACGCTCATCAATTATTATTTATCTTTTTTTTTTTCTTTTTTTTTCTTTCCATATAATTCAACGGTGGACCTCACAAATTTCTCATGTCGCACTGCTTTTAGGGTATTGGTTAATTTTTCAAATTAATTTAACATTCACTTCAATCCATTATTATCCACCATATGAATTATCCAGTACTTAACCTGGTTCACACATATTCATATGTTTTCCTATGAAAAAAACATGAAAATGAAAATAAAATTAATAAATGAATGAATAAATAAATATGAGAGCGATAAATGGTGGAAGAATAGAGAGAAATGGAGGGAGCTGGTGAGAAGAGTTGAGATGGAATAGGAGGAGGAAGAGCAGAATCAGACGTAGGAAATAGAGGACTTGGGACTGGCCTTGTTAAATGTACTCACCTGACTTTGTTAGAAAAAGTAGTTGAGAAATTTGGTACTTCAGAATACTTTTCATCCTCAGCCTTAATTGGGAAACAATGATTTTGTATCAAGTTTCGATGTTATTAAAAAAAGGAAAAAAAGAAATTTGGTATTCCAAACACATTTCTTCTTTCAAAAATACAAAATTGAATATATATAATATCGATCAAAATTCATCCAATGAAACTTATATTACGGGATGAGTCAACTTCAACTTTGAATCTGGAGCATTTCCAATCTTGTATTCATAAAATCAAAGGCTCCATTGTCGTCCAGTACCTGCCAAATCGTTACAATTCAGTAAATTAAGCCCTATTGCTAAGGGGCGAAATATAATTCCGATTCTTCTCCGAAGTGTTCAATATCGTTTCTGATGAAGGTAATGATATGAAGGTTTCCTGAGTGAGGATAAAATATTCCCTGATTTCCTAAATATTTCCATACTGTCATTCTATGTTCCTTCAAGTTCGAACCCAAATTCACTTGGAATTCTTCAAGTATTTGATCGACAAAAAAAATATCAATCAGAAAAAGGAATGATTGAGTAAATGCAATAGATAAAAAATGAAACAATTAAATCCCAATAAAGTTTTCATTCAACATCATATCTTCGTTCTCTCAAGTATCTTAATCAACATTCGAGAATAATCATACTAGTTTATACTAGTTTATTGCGTGACTTATATATCTTCTGTCGGTACTCGTTCATCATAGAACGTAGAAGTAGCTTCAGATGAGGCAAACGCCCACAATATTACATAAACCACAATCAAACGTAACAAAAGCTATCAACAAGAATATCCGAGATATAGTTTTAGTCATGTTACATAAATAAGTAGGATGAAATTATTGGGCGTGGACAAGTTTGGGCTGGTTTGAACAAATAGAATAGTGCGAAAGATGAACTCTCTGAACTCCTAACGATATTGATGCCAGTGGGGTGGGTGCGGATAGTTTCAAGAATGGTAATAAGGAATATTTTTACCTCCGAGGGGTTACAAAAGAGACTATTATATCGAATACGTTATCGTGAGAGTAACTTGTTATATACTCTTTCAAAACTTCAGTATGACATTTGATATTCCGCTATCAACGGAATAAAAATTAATTTCCATTATTGAAAATATTCCAGTATATGATCAGATTATATTTTACAGCCTATCTGAAACATGTATTCTATGAAGAGAGAAAACGATGACATCCAGTATTAGCAGGTCCGTGATCAATGATACCTTATCGCATCTTCATCATAGTTCGCATTCGATTCTTTTTCAGACCCTTTTCAATTACTGAAGACTGTGAAAATCAGAGTCTCGAACTTTAATAATATTCCGCCTAACTTCGTCGTTCACATGATACTTTTCTATCCAGCCTCCAAATCATGCAGTATTATGATACTATGATATCCACCATGATAATATATGACTGAACCACTTCATTCTCGTACTATGCCAATTTTCCTCTCTCTCCGACAATTAGGCCTACTATCTCGTCTTATTTGTGACTATGACACGATGTTTATTTATGAACTTATTCCTAATCAAATCAATAAATCATCGGCAACACTATGAATGAAATTACTGAGCATAAAAATGATCAATGTTAATTACGAAGCTGTAATATATTCAAGATGTTGTATAGATACGAATTGCAAAGAGATGAAGTGAAATCCAACTCTGCCCTCTCCTTATAAGCTAAACTAAAGTGCGAGTGAGATAATACTGTCTATAGGAAGACGATGGCTGTGAGAAAAGGGAGAGAGTGAACTGGGTAACTCATCAACGCTCTAGATTTCAGGTGTTTTCATGCCGTTGCATATGTATCGTGTATACGTAATCTAATACGTATACAGACAAAGAAAGCGAGATGACAATTCAATATGTTGGAGTGAAAGAAGAGATGAGAATAAAACCGGGTCACTTAGTTAAAGATTGCTGTTAGTATAAATAGGCAGTGCAAAGAGACACGATTACCATTAACTGTTAGTGATTCATCGAAGAAAGATAGGAGATTAGTTTACAACAGACATGAAGATATTTGTGAGTAAAGGGAATGAGTGTTATTTTATTTTTATTGTGATCACGACAGAAAGTGTTTAATTGATAATATAATGATAAACAACCCGGAAGTTTTTAGAGGGTGCATTACGACTGATTGTTCGATTTGATGTCATTTATTGGTGAAGAAAGCAGATTACAAAGATATCTGATGCGTGAAATATTGGAAATTCTGTAAACATCGTGTCAGATGTTATGAGAAGAGATTGTTTGTTGATTATACAGTTATTAATGATTATGACCATTATAAAATATAGAGGAAAATCGGTTTTTAGATGTTTTATTATCAAGATGATTAATTCACAAATACTATTCATTTTGGAAAAGTTATTTTATGAAAGAATACAAGTCATTAGGATGCATTGAAATCCTGTGAAGTGGTGTGGATGTAGACCATGTGGTATCAGAAAGATTATCCAGGCACATCATCGGATCGAAAATCAAAATGCATTGTTTCACTGTTCAAAATTCGAAAAAGAAAACGATAATGGATTCATGAACAAACGTATAGCTAGTTATATGAAATCAATCTTTTCAATCACAAAACTGCCACAAGTCAATTCAATTTTCGGTGAATATGACGTAAAAACTGAGAAATGGAATAACGAATGAGGAAAAATACAGCAATATAATTCGGAAATGATAAACTATCATGATTATGAACTTAGTTCATTATAGAAAATATGGGAAGAAACTGTTCAATACTCAATACTCAACAGAAAAACAAGAAAACGGTTCAAGCTATAATAACCATGATCTTCATTGATCTATTCGATCTATTCTTCATTTCCTTGTTGGAGTATAATATCATATGAATATATATTGAATAAAATGCAATTATATAAAAATAAAATTGTACAAGTATATCAATTCACACTTCACGAATGAGAATGATTTTTCTATTGAATGATATTTTGTTTACTCTGGTGATGTCAAGGTCCCATAAAGGTTGCTCATATATACATATATATATATATATATATATATATATATATATATATATATATATATATATATATATAAACATATATATATATATATATATATATATATATATATATATATATATATATACATGAATATATATATATATATATATATATATATATATATATATATATATATATATATATATATATATATATATCATACATCAATGATCATGATCAAGTACATTCCTCTCGAAGTTTTTTTAGAAAGAAGAGGTGAATTGGTATATTCCTCAATTCAGACTAAATATACATTTTCACGTTTTATACTCATTCAGCAGCATCAACATATCTGTTTTTCTCATTCATTCTATTGGGCTTAACGACGCACTGTACTGATGCCCAAGATTCATTGAATCTCACGAATGTGATGACTGAGATGAAGGGATGGTGAGATGGAAAGTTATTCCCTCATGTTTTTTGGTAATTGAGAATCAGTTGATCGTGGTCCGTCGCTAAGAGTCATGGGTGTTTTTTTTTTTATTATTTATTTTTTTATTTTTTTATTTTTATTGAATCCAAAGATTTGTACATTGCACAAATATAGGAAGTATAAAAACTAAAAACTAGATATAATTTGATTTAGAAACCATAAGTTGTTTGGTGATGACTTTTGAACGGTATGAGATATCAAAATTCTAATACGTGGAGAAACACAGATTATTATGATAGCTTCAAGATAACATAAGTAATAACTGTTTCAGTTACATCGCATAACATTCAAGCGTATACATGTAAGAATATATATATATATATATATATATATATATATATATATATATATATATATATATATATATATAGCTGTGTACGCTTGACAGTTATGCGACATGACTTGCATAGTTATAACTTATATCATCTCGAAGCTATTATGATTATTTGTGTTTATTACGTATTAGAATTCCTATATCTCATACCGTTCAAAAGTTATTACCAAAACTGATATTTCGCTGAGTCGACTCCGGGGACTCTTGAGGAAATATCCCAGTATCCACCTGAAAGACTGTGGAAAACCACAAAAATCGAACTCCATCTCCCGAATGACGGTTCCACCACGTCCGTACATAACTTATTAAATACACAAATTGCGATTTCGAATGAATTGATTCATCAATTTCAACATTTTTACATTAATTTTAATATTAATTTTTATTTTAGATTGTAGTCCTCGTAGCGGGCTGCATCTTGAGTGCGCATGCGCAACGACAACCCAACCAACGTCAAGCGCGCAGGCAACAACAGAATAACAACAACCAATACCAAGACAACAGCAGACAACAGCCTCAACAACAACAACAACAACAACAACAACAACAGCAGTACAACAATGCTGATGAACAGCAGTACAACAGCAATGAACAGACACAGCAGTATAACAGGAATGAAGAACAGCAGTACAATACCAAGCAATCGTCTGAGACAACGACGTTCATTCCAATCTTGAGTTACAACAACGTGCACAGTCCGGACGGTAGCTACAAAGCCAGGTACGAGATATTGCTATTATTTTTTTAATAAAACAAAATTTTATTCTCTACAATAGTAGTACAATACATAATGATGATAGTTAATGGTACATAATGGAATAATAATAAAAGGTGGATGAGAAAATAATTTGAATAAATAGAGAGAAGCCCGCATAAGAGTAACAAGCTCTTGTGTGCGGGCTATCTCTAAAAACAAGCTTTTGACGGTTCGTAAACACAAATAATCAAAATAAGAATTGGCTCTCTTATTCAAAAATTACCTTGTGATGCCAATTTTTCTGAAAATTTCAATTTAAATAATAAAAGGATATGAGGATATACAATTACATACACACATACATACACAAACATATACACATACACACATATATCTATATATGTGATCTTCATTCGAATGATGACGCAGGTATTTATTTCAAGTGAACGGGGGTGCTGAAGAGAGTTCATTCTCATTATTTTTTCACCATGGAACAAATACATATATTCAAATGTAATAGACATGCAAAGTGAAGAATTTCAACTTGACCGTGGGTCTATCAACATTTGTAATATTTTTTTTCTAATAACATCGAAACTTGCTACAGAATCATTGTTCCCCAATTAAGGCTATGGATGAAAGATAGAATCGTTTGAACGGGGCACCACAAGGGCGATCTTACCACCCCATTTTGATTATTTAAAACTAATGATCTTCAACACCAGAACAGCGCTGTCTGTGACCATAATTTTGCGCCGTAGATAAAAGTATTTCAGTATAAACACACGAATGTTGATATATTTCCACTTTATAATTTGAGAAAAAACTTAAATTCAGTTGTCTGGATAATACATGAGTGCATAGACGTGGATATATAAACATATACAAATTTATGATCGAAAATTGAATCAAGTTCAACTCAATGGTCGATCTCCTCAATAAATTTGACATAACAGCAAAATTTCATCAACTAAACAGCAGAAATGATGTCAAACTTTCTCAAAAATAATGTCAGATAATATATCTCTTCAATTCTGTTATGTTTTCACTTGAATGATGATAGAAATAATAATGATAATGATGATAATGATGATGTTCAAAGTGAAAACCCTTGTGGAATCTTCCTCAGACCAGGGGGTCGATTGTGTAACTCTTTCGGCAACTCGTTGGATAACGATATCATTCGTTATCTCTACCGAATTGAGAACCAAGTTATCACTCACCCCTATTGTCTAACACTTTCTTTAGACTTCTCACAGTGACAATTCTAGTCAATACCTATGACTATCAATAACGTAACGGGATAAGCAACATGGCGCTTTCCTTTCGCACCATGCGTATATCAAAGGGATGCCGCCTAGTAAATGTTATGATGATTTGCTGGTATTATTGTATGTTGATCTATACAAGTAATAGATGTAATGCAATCTGTGAATCCAGCTCTTTCCAACTGCATTAAATAATATTGGGATGCATTTCATTTGAATTAGCCAATCTAAATTTAAAATAGGTCTGTAAAAGCATTTAGTCCCCTAGTCAAGAGCCCTACTGCTATATTTACCATTTGATAACTGGATAATTACTCATCATCTACGAGAAAGATTAAAATCAATGCAATTGTACAACTATGTACTATATATTGAAATACGAGCCTGATACGTACGATTTGATTTCAAATTGCGAATCTCACAAATGTATACGAAAGCGCGCTGATTCCACCATGGTGAAAACGGCCCAATGTTAAAAGGATAGGACTTACGCCATGTTGCTTATCCCGTTACGTTATTGATAGTCATAGTCAATACGAGATCTCTTTTTACGGATGTTTTTGGTGAAGATAGTAGCAAAGACCTTAATATCTAACTTCGTTGATAGTAGTACATCATTCGCCATGGCAATATGTGATCGACCAATTGGAGTGCGTTGGTCAAACGTAGGACATAAAACTTACAGAAGACCGTGGTCGAGATTTTCATATCTGCCTCCATGTTGCAGTCCAAATTGCTGAAATATAAGTCAAGAACCATCGAAAGCCGTGCATGCAAAATTGTTATCGTGTTTTAATAGTGTTGTAATAATAACCTCTTTGTTTTCTTTGACAGCTGTGCCTAGATTCAACTCATAGTTTTGTAGTTCAAAGGATATACATATTGAACGTTTTCTGCGATATAAAGAGGCATGTATTGATTCCATGCGTATTGTAGATAATTGTTCAGCGAATATCAGTTTTCATTCATTATTCATTCATTTGGAATATATCTTGAAACTTTCATAGTGTTGCCATTGCCCGCCATTTTTTGGGATCTTTTTGAAGTGATAACTAGAAAACGACATGTATTTGAGTTTCGTTAACTTGTCGGAGGAGTTGTCTAAGAAGATGATCGACAACGAGTTGGGCAATAGTCATTTTAGATGCGAGATCGAGATGATGATATATCGATCGACAAGTCAAGTGACAAAGATCACACAATCGACCCCCTGAACTGATCAACAGTGTTTTTAGGAAGAATTGGTTCGATGTTTCTTTTGGATAAATTTTGGAAAATTTGAAAAATCTCTATCAGAATATCATTTGGTCAAATTCTCAAATTTTTTAGTTCCATCTGATTGAAATGAAATTTTCATGAAGTGTTGAAATTTTTCTCCAGAACATATTGTTTCACTGCCACAGAAAAAAATTAGTCCCGTTCTTATTTTCGTCTGTTCATACTTTTCTTCTATTTGATTCATTGCTTCATTTTTTGCACACGTTAGGCTGATATGAGTTGAAAATTGAACGGTAGAGCAGTTTATGCTGAATATCGCCTATTCTGTGGTGGTTTCAGCTTCAAAATAAAGTCTCAGTAAGAAAGATTGAAAAAAAAGTGAAAAAAGTGACCAATCCAGCAGAAACCATTGTGGAATCTTCATCAGACCGGAACTGACCCACAGTGTTTTCATAGAAGAGTCGGTTCAACATTATTTTAGGATAAATTTCGGAAAATTTGGAAAATCTCCATCAGAATATCATTTGATCGAATTTTCAATTTTTGAGTTTCATCCGATTGAAATTAAATTTCCATGAAATGTCAATATTTTTTTCCTAGAACATATCATGTTTTCACCACATCATGTTTATATATTTGAGTTGGTCGATATTGAGAAAGTGACTTAATTCATTGGACAAATGTAAAATATCGGATTTTAGTTTTGTAAATGATAATCAACGGATTAATTCGATTATAACGAAGGCTTCGAGTTATGAGGAAGTCAATTGATAGTTTCAGAATCAATCTGTACATATGCCTTACGACATATTCCGTATAAATATCTCGTTCATCTTACAAAGAATATTCTGTGTTGTCCTAGTTTCAGTTTGAATTTGTCTCTCTGTTTTCATCTTCAACTCATTCTGACAGTCGAGTCATTTTTAATACAATTTCAAATACTTTAATTCAAAGTTTTTCAATTGTCTGCAGGTTCTCTGAAAAATTCATAAGAATGACGTGTGATTTAAGAATCAAATTCGAATGATTCATTGTTGTACTTGTCATCAATAAAGATCATTCATCAGAGCATAGGCCAACAGACAAAAAAAAAAATTGGGAATATACATACTGGAAAAAAAACTATTGTTGAACATTCTGATGTTTGGAATTATATCACTCCTACTAGAGTGAATTCGTGAATGAGAAAATATTACATTGGTGAATGACAGCATATTCGTGAGAGAAGAAGCAAGTCGTATGTATATATTGGAGAGTTATTGGAAGAAAACTCAAAAATGAACAAACCGTAAGAATAAACTGATACGTGAAGGACATATACATCGAGAGTTACTGTTGAATAAATGTTATCAAAATAGTGTTTCTATGACTCATTTCCATGTTTTTGTTTTGTTTTGTTCTGTGAGGAAGGAAAATCTTGCATGTTTTGGGGTGACATCGACAGCGAGGTCATTTCATCACCCATTCTCTGTTGTTGTTGTTGTTGTTGTTGTTATTTGCATTGTTTTTGTTTTTGTTGTTGTTGTTGTTGTTGTTATTGTTGTTGTTTTTACATTATGAAAATCTGTTCGGTATTGTATCAAATTATTTGTATTTACAGTTACGAGACTGGAAATCATATCCTGTCCGAGGAGAACGGATTCCTGAAGAACTTGGGTGAGTCGGGTAAAGAGGCACAGGTACAACACGGTTCCTACTCCTACACCTCTCCCGAGGGAATCGACATCAAAGTGACGTACACAGCTGACGAGTTCGGATACAGGGCTGAAGGACTCCATCTGCCAACGCCACCACCAGTGCCAGCAGAGATCCAGAAATCTCTCGATCAAATCTACGAAGGAATCAAATTACAAGCGGTAAGATATTTTGATAGAGATTGCACGTGTCTTCTTTTTTAGTTAATACCAAATTGTGTGAAAAATATCAATTTCAATTCAATTTTTGAATCATTTTATTCATGTTTTGTACCTCTGAATTTGTTACACTTTCACACTTCCACATTTTCATATGATAAACCAAAACATGAAACCCGCGTAAGATAAAGTCTTGTGTGCGGGCTGTCCTATAGAAATAAAATAAGAGTAAGTCGGTACAAAAACTATATGACTTATATATGATTGAACCTAAAAAAAAAAAAAAAAATATGTTACTGCCCAAGTAATTATCCACAGTCACAGTGAAAGACGACAAATATATCTATATAATCATCTTTATTCAAGACTCTGTCTTACATTAAGAGATTACAAAAACACACAGGATAAAAATCAATTGACTAAGATATGAAAAATTATCGATAATAACATTTTGGGATGAATAACAAAATGAATATAATTCGACGAGGAACAAAATATAATTCAATTAAATCTAAGAATGGTGGTGATCGAAATAAAATGATAATAATGAAAACTTCGAAAAAAAAAGGAGATCAATGGATCAATGTAGCTTATGATGTTCGAATAAGAAAATGTAGGGAAAAAGGAACGATGAAATGATGGTAACGAAATCATACAAGAATTAAAAAAAAAACGAAAAATGGTATGCAATGAAAGCAAAATAGGAAATCAAAGCTGGATACGGTAAAGGATGTATCAGGGTATTTTGATCCAAATGTTAGGATTTCTTTGTGACACCTACACAGAGATTATTTCAACTCTTCCATATTTCAATAATGGAAACATTTTTGATAAAATACACGATGTTGGAAAGAAAATGAATAGCCAATATCACCACCAACGCGAGCCGAAAACCAAATATATCCGGATCGAATCTACGAGAGTATCGGGGTATTTTTCATCACATCTCTTTTCAACATCGAAGGCTTGTTCTTCATAACAACCATCATCTATCCTACCATCATCTTAGAATTGACGGATTCAAATTCATCCAATCAATTGGAATGTAAAGATTGAGAAGTTATGCAGAGAATTGCAGGAATATATTCAAATAAGTTTACTCGTCATTTCATCACTATTATTATTGATACAGAATAATTACATCCTTCTCTCAAAATGAACACCCGTAATTTTGAAGACCGATATATAACATGATAATCATCCTTACAGAGGTCAAATATATGTATAATCTATCATCAAGTGGATTTAATGTATCGATAAAATATCAATCGATAATAATTGATTGATCAGTTGATATATCAATCACCTCGGTCATTGGAGTGAATACTGGAATAGTTTATATTGAACAAGCCAGCTCTTTCCCAAATCTCACTGAAATCACCTTTGAGTTTACTTCCCATCAACTTATTCTCAATCACTGACGCAAGAGTATTTTCGATTTCATTAGAGTTTGTTGTTAATAATGAATGAATATTAGGGTTTTGAGGCGCATCGACAGCGAGGTCATTTAGCGCCTGTCGAAATAAGTTGCAACAAAAGGTGAGAAGTGTCAGTTATATAAAGGTGGAAGTGAAATTTAGATGAGAACACCTCAATATATATTAAACTAAGACTAAACTATGTCTAAAGTGTCTAAAGACGTTATACACTGATTTACAATTCAATAAGATAAATATAATGAAAGTCACGTCAAATTAGTACCGACTATAGTCAATTTGGGTACTGATTATCGTATGAATGGATGTTTATTGTGAGTAAAAAATATGTTGAATAGTACATTCACATAGTCGAGTTCGGTTCCGAACATTCCTTATGATTCAGTTCTCTTCCTGGACTTACCGTCATGAACTTTCTGGATGAATAGGTTCAAAGCTTCAACCAAACAGAATATTACATAGGAAAAGTTGATTGTGGATCGAGCCCACGAATATCCTTGATGAGTATATCGAATTTGATTGATATCGAGGGAACCAAATTCAAACATATTTGAGAGAACCAAATTTGAACATATTTGAGAGAGCCAAGTTTGAACATATTTGAGAGAACCAAATTTGAACATATTTGAGAGAACCAAATTTGAACATATTTGAGAGAACCAAATTTGAACATCGAACTTTGAAATTGATACGTTTATTAGGTATAACTATGATACAGATGAATGATTTTCTAATGGAAAAAATGAAGATGATTATTGAATTGATATTACTGTTCATGTATCCAATAGAGACAGACGAGTTTTTCCTCTTCAGAAAACTATTGTGGGTATTTAAATGATAAAACCATTGAAAACTCTCCTCAAATCTCAGCGTGATTGGTTTCGATCAGTGAGGTGAATCGATTGATTGAAACAAATTCACGAATTCAAATCCATCATTCAGTTTTTCTCTTTCAAGTTATTCAAGATTGAATGAATTCAGATCACTTACTGAATATACGATACTTGCCTAGCTTTCAGCTGTTTCTGATATGATTTGATTATAAAAAATACCCCTGTGGTTTTCATCCAATCATCACTAGCAAATGGGCCACCAATTGCCGATTTGTCTGCAGCGTGATCTGTATGAACAAGCAAAATAATCACTGAGCAAAACATCAGATATCTACTCTAGATACAACGTCTGCGTTTTTTCATTTCAGGAACGTAGAGCCAAGTTCGGCCCTCAACCCGGTGAAGATTACGACCAATCGGGTGCTTACGACCCAAAGTTCGACTACGTTCCCGAGGCAGACAACAACAACAGCAACAACAACAACAACAACAACAACAACAACAACAACAGCAACCAAGAGTTTGCTAGAAACCAGAATCAAAACAGAGCCAGCAATCAAAATCAAAGAAGGCAGTAAATAAATCATTCAGTTCGATGTATCGAAATGAGAGTTCTCTTCTGTAAAGACTTATTTGAAAATAATTAATATATTTTTGTACAATTACTTCATAGCGGTGTGATATTGTGAATAGCAATTATCGTATCATCAGGGTGTTATTGAAATATATACTTATATAGAGTGAAGACCTATTTTCTCAATTTATTTCTGCTTGTCATATTCGTGGAAAGGAGGAAGATTAGGTATTATATCTGCTGATTAGTGGATGCTACTGGAAAAAAGAAAATTTTCAGCTTTGACAGGCCGTAACCTATATATAATTTGTGAATGGATGATGAAATTTGGTGTTACACGATATATAGCATGATGGTTTGATGAAATTCTGAATGATTTTAAGACCCGATTTTATCATGATCAAAGAAGTATACATTTATGAAACTTGATGAAATTCTTGACAAAACTTGGTATGTGCATATAACATCTGATTCAATACTGTACAGATTCGAGAGAAATGAAAGTAATATTCTGAAAGACCTCATAAAAATAACTCGAGGGGGAAATATCAGACAATAAATCTCTAAATTGACTGAAATCTCTATGGAATTTAGGCACAAATGTTATACACATTTTTCCGAAAGCTCACATAATTCGAACGAATTGTCTTGAAGTTATGAATCGGAATGTAATTTTCAAACATCAATCGAAGCTATCAAGAAAGCGATTAAAAATTGAAATCAATCAAATTAAGAAACAATTGGAATGATCAGAGGGTGAATCGGGAGGGCAGTGAGTTTAATAAATGCATAATCAAGGCGGGTATATATACAGCTTCACAGTATTGACTTCTGTCACGTAACAGATGACAAACAATAGTTACCATGGCAATACAGCAAACTGGTGTACCACCAAATATTCTGATTGGTCAATTCCAATTGATGGACATTGTTTTATATCTCTTTCAATAATGGGTGACGTCACTTGACAGAAGCCTATATCAAATATAAGATCTTGCTCATCTCACAACGCACATGATGCGTTGACTCAGTTCTGATAAATAATTAATGAGGGAAAATCAATACTCATTTTTGTTTGAACAGTTTTTTTACTCTTTTCATATTTCTTCATTTATATTTGACTCAACGACGAACAGTGATGGTTACTAAGATCTATTGGCGACGAATCTGGCACATTTCAGTGATATTATTCGGATATGGATTGGATAAAAATGATAACTTCTCTTATCATTTCAAACGTGGATACGCCTACTTGGTGATTATGATTATGATACTTATGAAAAAACAAGGATCATGAATGATGACAAAACATCCCTGCTGTATACCAGTTTCTGAACCTAGTACGTTGTGTTAATAAATATGGAATATATGATTGGTTCCTGAATATAATCATAGTATGATATAATGATGAAGAATGCGAATTTCATAATTGATCATTTGTAGGAATTCCAAATACCAGAATAGAGTTTCTTGAAAGAGTGAACAAAATTGAATGAGAATTCATTGCTTGAATCAAATCGTATCCTCAGATTATTTCAAAATATATCAACTATTCAAGTTAGATATTCTTCACGTATGTTTGTGAATGTTCGTATTCTAAACACATTGACATCGGTATTGTTTACAATAATGATCAAAGAATCCTCTGATATTTCTTCAGCGTAATAAAGCATTTGTATTCTCATTTCATTAGTTCAGACATCAATAATATTTCAGAGAATAGCAAATTGACTTAGTGTGGTTGGAAACTGAAAATAATCACAAATACGTTGCTGAGGCCTCATTTCACCAACTATCAACTGGAGTTTGAAACCGGTTTGAAATTTTTAATCCAGGTTCATATTTAGGAAGCCGTTTCACGAAGCCTAAACTGGGATTAGATTTGACCTAAACTGAGCTCATCCACATGGCATTTAACCCAGTTTATCATCAAACCAAGTTTCACAAAGTCAGGTTTAAACTGAAGTTGGTGAAGCTGGGCCTGAGACTCAGGAATATATAGCTATCTAGTCCCAGCTGAGACATACAGATTCATATAAATATCATCAAATAGTTGATGAATCCTCAGTCATTAGAAGAATAACCCCGATAATAATATTCAGGTGGTTGTTCGAGAGAGTATTAGAGTGTGGAAAGAAAGCTGAGATATGACAAAGAAGATAGAGGGACCAGATGAATGGAAACGTGACGAGAAGAGAAGAGAACGTGTATGGAAAGATGTGTAAGGAGACAGATTGTGGGAAGAACGGAAAGCATGGCGAATATCAGTAGAGAATGAATGAATGAATATTAGAGTTTTAAGGCGCATCGACAGCGAGGTCATTTAGCGCCTGTCGAAATCGAGATTGAGGAAGAAAGTGAAGAGGATGAAGAGGATGAAGATGAAGATGCGACAGGATTGGGCAGCTTGTATCATTTGAGAGGCTCCAAATAATCGCGTTCAACACTCGCTGACCTGTCATGGTGGAACAGTACGATCTATATTCAGCATTATCAATCTTCAGTTATCCGGTTAGGGTATAAATTAAATTGAATGAGCATTAAACCTCATGGCTTTTCGTCAAATTAGTGGTAATACTCGAGGGGTAAACAACTAGTTAATTTGGTGTACAC
This sequence comes from Brachyptera risi, assembly GCA_964007535.1. Taxonomy (NCBI): domain Eukaryota; kingdom Metazoa; phylum Arthropoda; class Insecta; order Plecoptera; family Taeniopterygidae; genus Brachyptera; species Brachyptera risi. Next base: position 32,660,390 of record OZ023336.1, read on the forward strand.
CCGATTTCAGATTTCTAGAGATTTCAGGGAGATTTCACGGGATTTCAAGGGATTTCAAGAAGATTCATCTATAGCCTTGATTGGGAAACAATGATTTTGTATCAAGTCACGATGTTATTAAAAAAAAAGATTTCAGGAAGATTTCATGACAAATGTAAGCCAGATTCCAGGAGTTCTTAACCCTCGGTGATACTCATGGAACGTTAAATTTTTCATTATTTTGTGGCACTGCCAGCTTGGTCATTACACACACATCAAAATTCCGGAGACCAATCAATAATTTTTTTTTTTTTTTTTTTTGAGGAGGGGAAATCTTGCATAAGACCCCCACAGGTTGTATTATAGGGAGTGTCGGATTCTTACCGACTAAAACCCCTCCTCATTTTTGGGTGACCCCGACAACGTATCAAGCAAATCGTACTCTGACATATTAAAATCCAATGTGAATCATATCAGAATACGTGGAAGAGAAGTGGAATGAAAATTACGATTTTCTTATCATGCTCCAAGTATCTGATCGACAGGAAGCTTGACGGGAGCCAAGTCTCGTGCCAAGCCAGCCACGCTGTTTTGATCCATCTGTATCGGGTAGAACGCCGCACTGGGATGATAATTAAGCCACATCAATCAGACTAAACAAACCGAAATGAAGTTTTGAACGTCGTGAAATATGAAAATATTTGATCAAAAAAACAAATACGTCACTCAAATCTTGTTTTTATTATGATTTCACATCGGTTTAACCCCTCAAATTATTAATAAAAGTTCAGCGTTTCTCAGATTTACTCCCAAACACACAATCATGTATGAGATGACTATCGCTGAGATTGATGACTGTTCGTTGATCAAACATTAATCAACCTCAGCGTATACTCATCTTGTGCATGTGTCATTTTCGATGAGTTCTTCTAAATAATTCACATCCAATTAATCTATGTATACTTAATGATTCTTAACCAATTCACATTCTGTTGGACGTGGTGAATAAAATATCTTCATAATCAAAATGAAAAACGTGATACAAAAATAAAAAATGTCCTCTCAGTCGAACAAGTAACTTCAAAAAAAAAAAATAACATCAAAACTCCATACAAAATCATTGTTTCCCGATTGAGGCTGTGAATGAAAGATAATATTGACAAATAACTGGACGATTTTTCATTTCGAGTCAATTAGAATATGGTTTTATATTGAATCGGAAAACTTTAACTTTTGAAGTATTTGAATAGTAAATGTCATTCACTATTCTATTGAAATTGTATATACAATAATGTGTTACTGGTGAAGGAAAAAAAAATAACAATACATCATTCTATTCTCTTCTATTATCATGCTACCCATGTGCTATAATAATCTCTGCAGTTGAGGTCGTTAAGCAAACAATTATCAATGCCACAAGAAAATGTCATATAGTAATGAGCGTGTATAAAATAGACATATCTCATTCGTCTCTCTTCTTCAATCACCTTCGACCTTCTGTGATTGATGAACATGATTGCAGCAACACTCTGTAACGATCTGTACGATTGCAAATACAATTGGTAAATGAGTTTTGGGATCAAACAGTATCATTATCATAGTGTAATCGTCTAAGGACCTTTCCCTCACATAGTATTGTGCACCCAAAAAAAAAAAATGAGTCACGAAAAGACAAAGGAATATAAATAAACGGTGAATTATATTTTAAGTGATGTATTCGATGTAATTGATTCAATTTATTTCATCTTTGTGGCCTGTATTGTTGAAATATGCTTAGTAAATTAGTATGGGATGACGTTCCAATGTGTCGCTGAATGATTCACTGATATTCCTTCAATATAAGCTGTTATGAATGAATAATAAAAAAAAAAAATAATTCAATCTTAATTTTGAAATTTTCAACCTGCTGTATAATCTTGCTGTATACTTATTTTAACTAATGAGACTAGCGGCCACTGGAATTATTACTCGCTCTATAAATAATAATAATATTTCACGTGCCCTATATCAATTTTCTACCCTGAGAGATGGTCACTCACTCAATATTTTGCATGACGTTCCCCAACGGAACGTATTCAAAATTCACATACAAATTAAATATAGCTGATTGAAAAATTCATTGACTTCATGAATTAATTCATGATCAATGTGACGAGTTTTCTAACATGTTTTTTGAATATTGGTATCATTTATTGATATTCCAGTGCTCACAATGTCATCTTTTCAATGAGTTGAACAACTCATGATATCAGAGTTTTAATCCGGATCTAATCTCATTGAAGTTCTTACAAGTATCCACTGGAATTATTGAGAAAGAGAAATGAATGAATGAATGAATGAATGAATGAGTGAATATTAGGGTTTTAAGGCGCATCGACAGTGAGGTCATTTAGCGTCTGTCAAAATAAGTTGCTGAACCAAAAGGTAAGTAGTTTTATATGAAGGTGCAAGTGAAATTTAGATGAGAACACCTCAGTATATGAAACTAAGACTAAACTATTACTGAAGACGTTATACACTAATTTGTTAAACCGAACAGTGTGTGCTGTAAAGGGTAAATCATGATCACTGGTGAATTAAACACTGGGAATGTTGTGAGACATATTTGTGACATCAGATTCGTCGTCATTCCATCAATTTCAATATTAATAATTCCAAAGCCCAATTTTGAATGTAAGAATCTTTCAGACGGAAGTGATTTTGATGATGATTAGTGTTTACTTAACGACCCCACCAACAAATAGGTTATACGGGGTTACGTATGAGCGGGTTATTATAAAACTATAAAGTGATGATGGTGAAAAGACGTTTACAAGAACTCATGCCTTATGCGGGACTCGAACACACGCCCAATAGTGACTTTAGTTTCTGAAGCGGAGGCTCAGCTAACCAAGCTAGCTACTGACGGCGGTATGGAGGTGATTCTACCTCACCAAAATACAATGATAATGTACTACATTAAACAAACTGTAAATCGTTGGGTGAGAAATGAAGGGACAAAAAATCAAATAATTGCATCGATGAGAATAATTCTTCGATTTATTTTTAATGATCTCTTACTTTTTCTGCCTCGGAAAATCAGTGTTTGATTAAGTGAAATTGAATTACTCATACAAATTGAATTGCTCTGGAAAGTACTCTTTCATAGCCCCAATTTTGTTTTCATCCACAATTTTGAAAAGAGCTTCTGTCTCACATGGGTATAGTTAGGTGTCTACAGGAGGATCAGCATCCACAATAAAGTGGAGTGTAACGTGTCATTAAGTATTGCCGTGCGAACGACCTTGACCCCTATGACATCACACTGCAGACGGCTAAATGTTGGTAAGTCACTTTCTCCCATAGCTATTAAAGTGAAGAATGGACATCGGTATGTTGGATGCAAGCGTGACCGGTAAACTCGCATTAGTGTCATCTTCAACAAAGGTGGGAAACAAAGAGTTTTTACTGCCAAAAGAGTGGAGGTGAGTCGGATTGTATTGGAATATATGCAACATTTGTGGTTGTTTGCTGATGCAGAGGTGCAAAGTTGAGGAAGTGACCTTCGCGGGAAAATGGTTTGAATTGATTTTATATCCGGAAATATCAAGATAAAGATTCAGTTTTTCATGATGATATATACAATTGGAAATATATTTCAAAGTGTTGATTTAATTTTTGATGTCCGAAAATTGAATGAATTACAATATAAAAATATTTGAATCACAACATTGATAAATACCAAAAATCGTTTAAATAAAGATAACAAATTGATTTTTTCATAATCGTTTTTGAATCGATTTTGGAGCTTTGTGAATCAATTCCCGAATTCGAGAATCCATGCAATCACTAATAGCTTGTCAAATATAAATCATCCACAATCCTAACCGCACTTTCTCTCCTCAGCAGCCCGTCCTGACCGAGAGCGACGTGCTGGGTCCTACAGGCCGCCTCCGCAACGTCAAGAGCGCCGAGTCCCTTAGCTCGGCCACCGCGACGTCGCGTGCAACCTCGACCCAGCGCTGGGCATCGCTGGCTCGCTGCTCGGACGCTCGACCGGGTCGCTCAGCAAGGCCTACAGGCACCACCGCTCCATATCCCTCGACTCTTACGATTGAAAGACGTAAGACGGATTGAAGACGCCTGAGCAAGCTCGGCCAGCTGGCAGGTAAACAACGACTCAAACGGCTCACGTTACCAGAATAGTAGTAGTGTTTATGCCTTTGAACCGAGACAATTGACCGAGTGGTTAACACACTGAACTCGGAAAAAATCATTCATTTTGAATATCAGAGTATAAAATAATCTCAAATATCAAAGATGAAAAATGTAATATTGTTTGAGAATACATAGAATGATAAACGAGTTCAAAATGTTCATGTTTCTTTTAATAACATCGAAACATACATAATCGTCGTTTCCCAATTTAGGCTATGGATGAGAACAGGATCGTTTGAACGGCACACCACAAGGGTGAACTCACCACCCCAAATATATTCATTAATTCAATATATTTGTGGTATAAATGAATGAATATTCATGTTGACAGTGCGTCAACATACGGGTCATTTTGCGTCAATTGAGACAATTTAGTTTGAGTTGAGAAACAAATTTGAAGATAGATTCTCATAATTGTTCTCAATTTCATATTTCTCCATATTTCTATTTTTTTCCCATATGAATTTGAATTAGCAAATATTTGTAATAATTGAAACATGAATTAATATAGGCCCACCGGAACTGATCAATACACAAATATGTGGAACAATTGGTAACTTTTCGAAAATAACCTTTATTCTTCATAGATATGAATACCCTCAAGTTGAAAGTTTGTCTTCACAGTGACGTTGTGTCTTGTCGCGCTGTGGTCGTTGATTCACTCCAACTAAACCAACGCAGATGCGCCTCATGAAATGGGTCAGAAACTTCCCTCTGCGAAAAGTGATGGATGCGACATGCGATCGAATGCTTGCTGTGACTCACAATTCTTTGTCCAGTATCAACAAAAACAAATTGAAATGCTTTTAGAGCTATTTGATCATTATATAAAAATACATGTCTAAATTGAGATGAACAACATGATGTTTAAAACTCGATGAAGATAAGTACTCCAATTCAAAACTCATAAGATTCAACAAAGAAATATGAAATTACTAATTATCATTCCAGCTAATTTCAAAAGAAGTTAACTGTCTCGGAATGTCGATTATTCGACCAGAATGCGATTAAATAGGATGCGAAATCGCTGAGATAGCCGCTATGATCAAACTTTTTTTACCTTTCGATATGAAAATATTGAAAGATATAAAAACTTTTTTATCTAATGATGATCCCAAATCATTGATATTTCTAAAGTTTCATCCAATCGAATCAAAAATAGATGTGAGATAAGGAATCCACAAGTCTCAACCACGTATCATGTTTATTTATAAATAGAATGCACCACGCATGATCGATCTGTTTCCTATACCATGATCATGGACTGGAGCCAATTACAATGAATGAATATGTAATATTATGATATGAATAAGATTTATGAATGAAAACGATGATATTTTGTCAAGTTCAACTTCCTGTTACTTCTAATCCATGCCGATCATTGCCGATCATTGCCGATATTGGATGTTGAAGAATATTATTTCCTCAATATATCAATAGAAGACTGTGGAATACGCTTGGGGATGAATTTAAATAGCCAAATTGGTTGCAACATCCAGATGGAGAATAAGGAAGAACCTTGAATGATGACAGTTTGTGAATTCCGCTAAATGAAATGAAATTAGTTCATATTGTGTGTCAGGTTGATTTCATACTTTTCCATTCACATATTTCATTCTTGCCATGTAATTGACATTTTATAAGAATCCTCGTGAGTGTGTATGTAATAATGCGCTGCATGATCTTTGAATCTCATACTACATGCCATGAGAATAGTCTGACCACATTGTGGCTTACCTTTTCCGCCCCTTTCACTTAACTTTGTCGGAAAAAGTTATCGGAATTAAATTATTATTAACTTACATGATTATTAGACTTGCGACTTTGCCAGCTGCACAGTTTGTACAAATTGTGAACGTTATGAATAAATACATCGAATCGCTTTGATATCGATCATTCAATTCAGAATCGATCCGAAGTTATAGAATACGGGATCCATCGACTATATCGGAATGAAAAGCAACTCTACTACACACGTAATGACAGTTGGCTTGATTCCAGATCGGAATCAAACCAATATGCACGGTCATGTTGGATCCTTTTTACGTTATCCGCAAAAACTGGGGATCTGGGACCGAATTCACAAAAGGTGAATGAATGAATGAATATTAGGGTTTTGAGGCGCATCGACAGCGAGGTCATTTAGCGCCTGTCAAAATAAGTTGAAACAAAAGGTGAAAAGTGTGATATAAATGTGGAAGTGAAATTTAGATGATATAAATGTGGAAGTGAAATTTAGATGAGAGAACCTCAATATATATTAAACTAAGACTAAACTATGTCTAAAGTGTCTAAAGACGTTATACACTAATTTGTTAAAACCGAACATGTGTGTGCTGTAAAGGGTCACACCCATGGGACTAGGATGAGAACGTTTTACTACTTGTTCTCAGTTCAAACTCGCACTCAAATAAGAGTGGAGGAACGACAAACCATAATGAATATATGTTGAAATATGGTTAGGTTTAAAATATTCCTGATGTCTACCCCAAGAGATCGACATCAAGAATAAGTATCAAATGTCAAAAAGTAGTATACTGGAAGAAGATGATTGCACAAACAACGTCATCTTGATCAGACATGTATATGTCCTAATTGGGGCAGTTTGAAAAATGATACTGGTAACACGACGACTTCATCGTCTCACGCAAACAACGATGCAGATCCACGAGCATGTCAAATGAGATCCAATAGGTTCGATAATCTTAGAAAGCTGAATATGGTATCTATCGATTTTGAATTATTCCCTAAAATCTTCGGCATTGTGTCTTCCATACGAAGCTGTCTCCTCAGAGCAGTATATTTCTGACACTCGAGTAATATGTGTCGAACAGTTAAAATCTCGTTACAAATCTCACATCTAGGGACGATTTTATCGGGGGTGAAGAGATAGGAATGGGTTAAAAGTGTGTGTCCCACTCGCAGACGAGTGAGAACTACTTCCTCCCTCCGTGAACCTCGGATTGAAGATTCCCAAGCACTAACAGTAGGCTTTATTTCTTTCAGCTTGTTGTTGGTCTCCCTGTCCCACTCTTTTTGGAAACGAGATTTGAAAAGTAGTTTGAAATACGCCTTGAAATCATTGAAAGGTACTCTCGGGTTATCAATATCTTCTTTCTCCGTCGCTTCTTTGGCAGCCGTGTCCGCCAACTCATTACCACCAATCCCCACGTGTCCAGGTACCCAGCAGAACACTACACTGACATCCTGCGAGGCAAGGGCGGTCAGGAGTGTCTGCACTTTCTGGACCAGATGGTGAGTTGGAAAGATCTGAGTAAGAGCTTGGAGTGCACTCAAAGAATCGGAACAGATCAGGAAGCACTTCTCAGATCGTTGTTGAATGTGCTGTAGAGAGGTGACAATTGCAAACAACTCGGCTGTATATACGCTACTCATCGAACCTAACCTGATACTAACAGTGGAGGATTCGCTAACGAATGCGCAGCCAACTTTGCCGTTCAGTTTTGATCCGTCCGTGTAGTATTTAATATGTCCGGGGTAGTGTGTGCAGAGCTCTAGGTATTTTTGCTTATACTCTTCTGCACTCGTGCTTGCCTTCGTACTTGATGACAAGTTCATCAAGCACTCCGGACGTGGAGCCAACCAAGGGGCGGTATCACTGAATTGGATTTGATAGACTCGAGGGTATACAAATGACTCTTCGACCAAAATATGATTCAAACGAATTCCAGTTGGTATGGTGGCAGATGGTTTCGATTCATAGAGAGCATGAAATCTAGGATTTATAACTGATTGGTAGGTAGGATGATGCTTACTGCAGAATAACTTCGAAGCGTATGAGCAAAGGAGATATGCACGTCGACTCTCCAACGAGGGCTCGCCAGCCTCGCAATACAGGCTCTCCACCCGACTGGTACGGAGTGCTCCTATGGCCAGTCGGATGCCCGTGTTGTGAACTGTATTGAGTGGCTTCACGTAGCTCTCTCGTGCCGAGTCGTACACAACACTACCATAATCCAATTTGGAACGTATTAATGCTCGGTAAAGCCGCAGCATCGTGGTGCGATCCGCTCCCCATTTGGTACCACTAAGATAACGGAGAAGGTTAAGTGATTTGAAGCACTTGAGTCTGAGTTGCGAAATGTGAGATTTCCAGTTCAACTTCACGTCAAACGTCAGCCCTAGGAACTTTGTCGATTCTGCGAATGGGAGAAGTTCTCTACGGAGATATATATCTGGGTCAGGGTGCAGGCCTCTCAGACGAGAGAAACGCATGCACGTTGATTTTGATGTAGAAAACCTGAACCCAGTTTCATCTTCCCATGCTTCCAGTTTCCTAATTGCAAGTTGGATTTGGCGAGAGGCCGTTGTACTTCTCGCTGACTTACTGAATATAGCCAAGTCGTCGACAAATAAGGAAGAAGTGATAGAAGATGGAACGCTTCGAACAATACCATTTATAGCGATGGCGAACAAAGTAACACTGAGGACAGAACCCTGTGGTACACCGTTCTCTTGGATGAAATCATCCGACAACACATTACCAACTCGTACCTTGAAACGTCGGTTGGTCATGAAATTACAGACAAAATTAGGAAGATGGCCTCTGAAACCCCATTGTGACAAGGTTTTCAATATGTTGAAGCGCCAGGTAGTATCGAATGCCTTCTCGAGGTCGAAAAATACAGCTATCACTTCCTGCTTCGTAAGAAAAGCTTCTTGTATGAAGCTTTCCATACGAATAAGATGATCCAAAGTATTTCTATTTTTTCTGAATCCAGACTGTACTGTGCAAAGGAGGTTTTTTCGTTCCAACCACCAAACGAGGCGGTTGTTCAACATCCTTTCCATCACTTTACACAGACAGCTGGTCAGTGATATAGGTCTATAGCTTGATGGTGAATGCTTATCCTTAGATGGTTTCAAGATCGGTACCTGGATAGCTTGTCTCCAAGAATCAGGGAAAGTATCGGTTGAATAGATATGGTTGAACAGGTTGAGAAGGTCATTCAAAGCGGCAACTGGCAGGTGTTTCAAGAACTGATTGTGTATTCCATCAATCCCCGGTGCTGTGTCTCTTGCGCACGTTATCGCGTTCTCCAACTCCCATACACTAAACGGCACGTTATACACCTCGTTGTTCGCAGAAGAGAAATCTAATCTTCTACATTCTGCAGCACGTTTGTGTATCTGGAACGATGCCGAGTAGTGGTGAGAGCTAGAGACGTCCGAGAAATAGGACCCGATAACATTAGCTATTTCCTGTGGCTCGGTAATTAGACTACCATCCTTGTTCAACCCAGATATACAAGATGATTTGAATTTGCCGTCTATCTTCCTCACTCTATTCCACACTTTGGTGAGGGGTGTGTGAGTATTAATGGATGAGATGTAAGAATTCCATGAGGCTTTTTTCGAAGTCTTAATGATGAAACGAGCCCTTGCTCGGAGTTTCCGGAATGCCATAAGGTTGATATTGGTTGGGTATTTCCGGAAAATTCGAAGGGCTTGTTTCCTCTTACGGATCGCCACCTTACATTCCTCGTTCCACCAGGGAACAGGTATGTGGCGTTGGTTGGTTGACGTAAGAGGAATGCTGTCTTTCGCGGCGGCAATAATCACCTCTGTCACATGCTCAGTCCTACTATCAGTATCATGGATGTTATTCGAGTTCTTCAAATCAACACGCTTTGTGAAAAGGCTCCAGTTCGCGCGGCGCAAGTTCCACTGCGCACACCGCAAGGGCCGTTGATGAGAATCTACTCTCAAGATGAGTGGGTAGTGGTCGCTACCACACAGATCTGAGTGAACGGAGAAATTGAAAAGAGGTGCGACAGATGGGGTGCAGACACAAAGATCGATCGCTGAAAACGTACCGTTGAAAGCATTAAACCTTGTTTTCTCTCCATTGTTGAGAATAATCAAGTCGCTGTCGTTGTAAAATTGCTCAAAAAGGCGTCCTCTGCCGTTACTATCCACCATTGTGTCACCCCACAAGTTATTGTGGGCATTTAGGTCACCTAGAATAACATAGGGACGTGGAAGCTGTGACACAAGGTTATCCAGATTTATTCTAGTAACTGGAGCCCATTCAGGTAAGTAAATATTACAGAAGGTAACAGGCTGAGGAAGAGCAATTCTGACTGCCACTGCCTGTAGTGGTGTTGTTAGCGGCAGTGGACTTACGTGACAGCTGTCGTGGACAGCTGTGGCTACTCCCCCATGGGCTCTGTTACCTGTCAAGTCATCGAAACGATAGAAACTATAATTACGTATCAATGGAGAGTCACAAGGTTTGAAGTGCGTTTCTTGAAAAAAGAAACATATCGGTTTAATGTTTGATGTCAATAGCTTGATTTCTTCTCTGTGCCTGTTGAAACCATTGCAGTTCCATTGTATTAGAGCCATTTTGTGTAGATGATGTTCTTGTTTACTTTAAATGTAGATAGAGTTACCTAAGACCAGCTTAGGTTACTACAGCTTTCAAGTTCTTTTTAGATAAAAGGATTTCCCCTCAGAGGATTTTGCGGGAATGCCGAGCTCTGCGGCTACATCCTTTCTTGCTCCTTGGGTACTTCCTCTGTTCCTTCGTTTTTGTTTGGGGGGTGTGAATCCCCGGGTGTCGGGCACAGCACCCGACGCCGGTCGCTCAGTGATGTCGGATGAAGCGCCCGACACAGGAGATTCATCTTCTTCCTCACTTCCTGTCACCATTATTTCCTCTACGGTTTCAGCCTCAGCTTCCGGAGTGAATTTACCTTTCAATAGTTTTACCAGATCATGTACCTCGTTCTGTAACTTGTCAATTTTGAGGTTTTGTGACGATACTAACTCTTCCATTCTCTTCTGCTGTTCGATCAGTTTCTTGTTTTCAGCCTTCAAAGTGAGTATTTCTTGCGATTCCTGGGACGTTGTTTTATTAGCTGCGGCTTTGGCAAAAGAAGATGGAAGGGCAGAGATAGGAAAGAGATTTCTATATTTCTGTCGAGCATCTTGATAAGTCATTTTATCGACAGTTTTGAACTCACTGATCTTCCTCTCTTCTAACCACTTACTGCAGGCCTTTGAAGACGCCGCATGTCCACCGTTGCAATTGATGCAACGAGGGCCGGACACGCAAGGCGTTTCGTCGTGCTTCTCAAGGCCGCAGTTCGGGCAGATGGGTTTAGATTTGCAGAAAGCTTGGCCATGTCCAAAGCGTTGACAGATGAAACATCGAGTTGGATTTGGAATGTACGGTCTAACAAGTATACTGTTGTAGCCAGCTATCAATTTTGTTGGAACGGTACCGGTAGAAAAAGTCAAAATAAGTGTGGCTGTGGGTACATCCTTTCCATCAACTCGTCGGGTAATACGGTAAACATCCGTAACATTTTGACCAGCGAGTTCAGATTTAATCTCTTCAACGTCACAGCATAAAAGGTCATTGCAAGTAATCACTCCCTTAGAAGAATTAAGGAAGGGATGAGGACTGACTAGGATGGGGAATAAATTTGCAAAGCTGGTGGTCTTCAAAAGCAGTTGTGATTGAATATCGCTGTCTGTTTCTACAAGCAGGAGAGTTCTATTCCTAACTTTCGTGACTTTGCGAACAGTACCAGCAAGACCTCGAATAGCTTTCTCGATAGCAAAAGGTGACACGTCATGGAAGGTTTTACCATCGGAACGTTCTATTTGCAAAAATCTAGGACTAGCTGGTTTGCTTGATTCTAGATTCTGAAGAACTTGATCTTTCGTACATTTATAATCTCTAAGAGATCGAATTCTTTTTTTGGGGGGGGGGATTGAGGGGAAATTAAGTGTATTCATATTTGGACCCACGAGTAGCTAGGGAAATAAATGTCCGCTCCCACAGAGCCCCGCTTGTGGGAGTAAGGCTAGAGTAAAACTGAAGTTCACCATGTGTCCAGAGTTTATCGTTTGGAACTACTTTATCCCGTAGTCATTCAGCCCTTTAGCACGATTAATTACACCATTGGCTTGGGTTCATATCCTTGTTCACAGCGAGATCGTCAATATTGTCGTGGGTTTGAGTGGTCACGAGGAGTCGGCACGAAGATAAGAATGAAGACAAGTCCAGGAAAGAGAGAACACAGAGTAGCAAAGATCATGGAAGAGGGTGATAATGATGAATGATTGCACGAGAACTCCTTATGACCGCTCTGGTCACCGAAATGGGCACCCACTCGACCGACGGTCCGAACTTAGTCTGGACCCTCACCCCAGACCTTATCGCCATGGGTGACCCTGCTGGAAGCAAATAAATTGCTTCCGACGATAGCTCTGGGGATCACGGGGCCACGCAAGCCCCCACACCACGTCAAGGTCGGTGATCGGGATCAACTCTGATCCCGATCAAAGTTGCCACAAAGATATTAACGATTCAACTTTGATATTGTCTCAAAGATGATAATAGATTGATAATGATATTAGATTCTATCGGAAAAAAATCAAGGATAAAAATCCTCTCTGAAAATTCTCGTAACTTTGAGCCGGATCAAAGTTATGACCTCTTGTGAATTCGGCCCCTGGAGCAAGTCTCCGTCTATCGTCTTTCACATTATCTTATATTTTCATTTTTTGTGAACATTTATATTTGTCTTCATTCCTCTCAATTCATCCCATATCTCCTTGATTTCCTACACTCACGAGTCTTGATGACAATTGATATGAACATGATATAATTGAAACAATTTCTCAATCTTTTTTTTTTCAGATCAATTTTTTCTCATCCCTGATTGCATATCAGTTCTTTACTTAATTGTCGTGAACAATCTCACTCAGTTGAAAGCTTGATAGGTTTGAAATTATTACCACCCGAGGAGAATATGATGCTTCTCTTATATTATTCTTTGTGCATTTTTCTTTTCTGAAATCGAATACTTTCGATTGTATGACTTCAGTAGTGGTTCGTGTACCACATTGAAAATGTCCGAATATTCCACCAGCATCTATACGTGATCGGGCTTGAAATATTCAACCATTCACCACTCGTCTTGTTGAAAAGGGAAATCATCTACCGTATCCATTTGATGCCTTAGCATGATCACTTACTTCAGCATGAGCCTGTCTTCATCAGGCTATATTGATTTATTGATATCAATTAGGTTATATGCGGTAGGACCAACATGGGTTAGTCAAGTCCCCCTGGTAAACCAAGTAATTGTGTTGGGTTATCCCTTAATTGATGAGACCCCAATAATCCTCCTTTTTCACTGATAACCACATACTGAATTTTTGTCTTATTCAATCTGATATTATTCATCCCTTTTTTCCGTTCAAACTGAGTCAGTATTGTGAATTTCAAATTCGATCTCGCTATTAATATTAGTGTAGATTATTGGAAGATTGGATTAGTGGAAGATATCAACATTCGTGTGTTTATACTGAAAGGCTTTTATCTACGGCAAAAAATTATGGTCACAGACAGCGCAGTCCTGGTGTTGAAGACCATTAGTTTTGAATAATCAAAATGGGGTGGTGAGATCACCCTTGTGGTGCCCCGTCCAAACGATCCTATCTTTCATTCATAGCCTTGATTGGGGAACAATGATTTTGTATCAAGTTTCGATGTTATTGAAAAAAAAAAAAAAGATTATTCAAATTGTATCTGGAAATTTCATTTCATTGTATCAATTATTTGTATTTTATTTTCTTCTTGATGAGGATAACACCGATTACTGTGAACATCACGTCATAACAGTCTCGCATGATGAAGTTTGGAGATTTGAGGATAGAATTTAAATTCTTCACCCAAAATAAACATATGAATTTATTGGCGATTGTCTATGCATAGGCCTACATGTGATTTCGAAGAGAGACAATTTTTTAAATCGAAATAGAAATACAAAGTTCAAAGACATTGAATGAAGAGAAAGACATATGCTACGTATGAAAGTAGTGAGCTAATGGTTTTAAAAAACAATAATATAGAATATGGCCATAATGAGACAGAGTATTTCAATTTAAAGAGAGCGGAAAATTCAAAATGATGGGGATTCAAAATGAATATGGACAAATATAAAACAAAATATTCCGAATCATGGGGAATATATGAATTATCACGAATTAAATTCATGAAGTGAGATCTAATTTTGCCCTCTGAATTTTTGTTTTCATAAGCATATATATGAACTTTTTCAATGATATCCTCACACTAGCACTCGCATGAACCAAATCTCTGGCTGGTGGGTCTTCTATAACTCGATTCTGTATTGCATTGTTCATCATTTTGATGAGTTTCAGAATATGTGTTTAATCGTACAAAATGTCGCATGATTCTGTTATATAATTTCCCAAATACCTTTGTCATAAGGATAATAATTCTGTGAACAAAAATTTTGAAATTTCGAAATTATTATATCATTAAATTTTTATTTTAAAATATTTTAGTTCCGAAAATGAATTCAAATTCCAAAGATTTAATTTTCCTATAATATCCTGTGATATAATTTTTCCTGTGTCAATAAGATGGTATTTGACTCTATAATCGTGTCTTGTGAGTATTGTCTAAATCACCCTGTCTCTTGTAGTACAGAAAGGTCATCGTCTTACATCATCAACCCTGATCACAAAAGTCTCCTCAACAATCACTCTAGTAATAATAATAGGTTTCTCATCAATATTACGGAATCGAAGGGCAAAAATCAACAAGGACATGAAACAAAGATTATTTTAATGATCGAATATTTCAAGTGAATGTAAATTGATTCTAGAAATATATTTTTCGCAGTTATTTATTCTAAATACAACTCCAAATGTCCACCTTCAATATTTGTATGATATATATTTTTTTAAAACAGACATTTCAATACAAAATAACTATCATAGATAATATGTACTATCAAATATCATAATTCTTATATATACAATAATGAAGATAGAATATCAAAAAATCATCCAGATGAGATGAAATGATGAAAAATCGAGATGATTTTGAGTCATTTGATTTTTTACAAATAGATAACCATCAATGCATCGATATTGGATGTCTAACTACATGAGCCACACATTCCACATGTACATGTATCAGATGCCAATCAAAATATCACCAGAATTCTCCATGTATGTGCGGCTAAATACGTCTTAAACTACGAAATTCCAATTCTATGCTCCGTCAGAGCATTATTATTCATTAATAACTGATCGAATGGTCCAAAAGTTATGAAAGGATCATTCAAATTATGATCGGATAGGAAAAGTACTTCCGGTTGTATTTTCACGTGAAATGTAATTTGATGTTGTTTTTGTTTGTTTGCTTAACGACCCCACCAACAGCTAGGTTATATGGGGGAATTTGATGTTACATTATTTTCGAGTCCCGGTACGATTTTATTTATCAAAAAATTAACTTCTGTACTTCGGTCAGCACGTTGTGCTCGTCAGGGGTGCGAAGACACGTTCAATGGCGCGTCCAAATCACAAGTCATCTTAGTGGGCCAATTAATGAATGAATAATTTTAGGTTTCACAGCGCGTCGACATTCACGTAATTTTGCGCCAATTGAGACAATTTAGTTGACATCGAAAAACAAATTTGAAGATAGATTATCATTATTGTTTTCCATTTATTCATATTTATAGATTTTCAATTTAAAAAAAATGTCATCAATTATCACATTCAATTCAGAGAAGTGAATTCCTGGACTTGTGAATGAATGAATGAATATTAGAGTTTTAAGGCGCATCGACAGCGAGGTCATTTAGCGCCTGTCGGAATATGACAGGCGCTAAATGACCTCGCTGTCGATGCGCCTTAAAACTCTAATATTCATTCATTCATTCACAAGTCCAGGAATTGTGTTCATGGTCAACTCTAATTTCTGGAAAGATTTCGGTTTGAACGATGAAGGTAAATTATTTATGAATTAATTGTCATTAATTCATATACAATATTATTTATTCATCTATCATCATCCTTTTCAATACAATTTTAGTATGAATATAAATTGAGCACGACCTAATTTTAATTATGAATATATGGACATCAATTATTAATTCACAATAAAATGATACAAAAAAAAATGGTACACAAGAGAGGAATTATTTCACATGTAGGCACACATAGTAATTGAGTGTGGTTATATGAATTGATGAATAAAGTTGGAAAGAGAACGATATTGCAAATAATAAAACTGCCATGTGTCAAGGTAAGAGAAGAGGTAAGAGAAGAGTCAACATCAATAGAATCTGCCTAAAATGTCTGCAATTGTGTCTTTGATATTACAATTTTGTCTGAGTTTTTTGTATCATCACATTCGGATAGAATACGGTTACGTTTTCAAAAACTTGACATTCATCGTCTTCTGGTGGCTCCTCGGCGGCCAGAAGGAAGTCGTGTATCAAACGTCTGTGGCCAGCCAGTATGCTTGATATATAAATAAAATAGCGTTCACTGTATATTTATTCATTTTGATATCATTTTTATAATGATTATGTATTTTTAGCCGACTGCCCATATGATCTGCATTCTATTTATTATTGTTATTTCGATGATAAACTTGTAAATCCTCTATTGGATATTATATATTACTATTTTATTCATTGTAGGCATCAAATATCTCAAAGTGAACGCATCCATACTCGTATTTTATCTACGATAGAATAATGCATTATACTCAACTGCATTATTTAATGCATTTTTTCCATAGTAGATGAAATATGGGTATGAATGCGTTCACTTTGAGATATAATGCATTTTTCTCATACTACTAATTTTGTAATCAACTGTAAACACTCTGATAATGACATGATCTTGAAACAATTCCAATGGATCAAGCTTCCGTAAGTTTTATTTACATTTCTTATTGCAACTTTAGCCTGCAATAATTTCAACAGGCCCATCCCAAAAGTATTATAACTATATAATACATAAAATGGTGATATATCTGTTCAATTTCAAGTTCAATTTACAATAATGGGA
Source organism: Brachyptera risi (assembly GCA_964007535.1). Classification (NCBI taxonomy): domain Eukaryota; kingdom Metazoa; phylum Arthropoda; class Insecta; order Plecoptera; family Taeniopterygidae; genus Brachyptera; species Brachyptera risi. Next base: position 32,677,448 of record OZ023336.1, read on the forward strand.
TGCAAGAATACGATGAGCTCTATAGTGACATCAGAAATGTAAAAAGTGTGGGTTGTTTTGAAATTAAGTGCATTGAATGGATCAGAAGGAAGAGGTAGTAAACAATAATTTAGTAGGAGAGTTTGAACCATATTATCAATGTATTCCGATATGTATTACCTGTCATTTGTAATGTTGTATCTTGTGATTTTGTGATTTTTGTGATTTTCTATTTTGCTGTATTTTGTATTTTGTAAAAACTGTCTCCCAAGCTATTCAATAAATGAACTAATAATTATTGTTTTGTTGTGTTTTCATTCTCTCGTGAACACAAGTATGTTTTAATTTGACCAGTGGACGTATGTTGTTTAACACCCTGTAACACAGCCATGCTATTACATGTTCGATGCTGAAGATCGATCCGAGTGAAAGTTACAACTCGACGAGATGAAGAAGAGTTTGAACCTTATCTTCCAAGTATATATTAAGAAACACGTACTCACTTGATAAAGGTCACCACTTTACCAGGGGGATTAGCAAATATATGTGCTATTATGAGCTATTTCCAACAATTTGACATTTTATTATTAAAAATATTATTAAGTGTAATTACTGGCGAATGTTTTCGATATAGTATATGGATTGGTGTATAGCGCTTTGTGATTGAACCTTGAATTGAGTTAATTTGATATAACACGGAGTCTTTTTGAGAGCATAGTTTTTTATTCTTGGAATATACATTTCTGAAATCACGAGAGTTATATATACTGAAATATATCAGGCCATATTGAATTGATCGGTTGTCTAAGGTTTAGATATTGACAATACTATGGACAAGTTCAAAACTATCGGACGTATAGCAATAAAAGTTGTGAATTTTCGAAGATAATGAAATATTTCATATAAATTGTCTCGATTTCATATTTTTTCATATCAACAGTCAAGATCAAACAGTTATGTGAGCAGGTGTGAGCTTTAGAAGAACGTCGACAGAAAAAAAATACGAGCAATCAGAGGAAAAAATCACGAAATCTATATACAGTGGATCATAAAAATTAAATAACATGTGAAAAGTGAAAGATTTTGTTCACAACTGCAGACTGATAGTCCAGTAACCTTTCAATCATCATTATTATTCTTTGATAATATGCATATAACGACGCCACCAACAATTAGGTTGAATGGGGGTACGAATTGACATACGAATTGAGTGAGGTACATGTATGATCATAATATATCGTATTTTGTATAGTGTGGTGTAGTATTGTGGTTTATTTTGTTGATATGTTTAGTTATGATATTGTTGTGATTGTGAAGATTCATGATTGTTAATATTTGCTGTATAGTTTTGTGTTGTTTTGTGTTTTGAATGTTTGTTCAATTTGTTGTTGATTGTTAAGATTTTTTTTTTCCCCGTGTATCTGTGTTGAAAATAGCATTTATTGCTATAAATGAAATATCTATCTATCGATCTATAATTGGGATATAGGCAGAACAATTCGGATCAAAACATGTCATGTCAGCAATATTAAAATGAAGATCTTCCTGGCGCTATACGTATCGTACTTCATCGCACTTCTACCTCCTCGCCATCATGATAGTGGAACGATGTAGCGATGATAGGTGAAAGGCGTTTCAAAAGCTCATACAGCAAGCTATACTCAAATACGCGCCTGTTAAGCAACGGATTCCAAAGCACTGCCTTAACTGTCTGAATCAATTGGGTTTGAATTTTTCTTATGAATATTTGCTTTTATCAATATAATATGAGTAATTTGCTGGATTTCTTAGAGTCAATTGAATCATGAAATTTAATTTATGGTTGAGACACTGCTTCAGAATTAACATGATCCCAATAAACAGTGCAATCAGTGTGGTGAACTGAATTATGTTGATGTATAATTATGTTGTTATGTATCACGTTATGTAATCATGTCGAAAGGCAGACTGAAAATTGTAACATCCATATCATTTCTTGTATATATGTCATGTCTTATATATTGTTATAATATCATTGATGTATATTTTGTATTCAATAAATGGTCAATATGTTCATTAGGAAGGATTGAACCATGGATTAATCACAACGCACTTCGCACGCACAATTATTTTCACATTGCAATACATATTTCTGAACGTTGAGGAGAAGTGAGATGAAAGATTATGGGATAATATGAAACAAATCTATGACGCTATGAATTGTGAAAGAAAAACATATTAAACTTGGAATACCTAAAACTCTAATTTGACGATAATCCAAACAAAATTTAATGGATAGATAGATGTTTCACTTGGGAGTTGAATTATTTTCCACATAACTAAGATTACACTTCTTCAGAGTATGAATTTCAGTACAAAACTTGAAGACCATTAGTTTTAAATAATCAAAATGGGGTGGTAAGATCGTCCTTGTGGTGCCCCGTCCAAACGATCCCATCTTTCATCCATAGCCTTAATTGGGGAACAATGATTTTGTATCAAGTTTCGATGTAATTAAAAAAAAAAAAAAAAAAAAAAACAGCGACCGTACTTGTCAATTTGTGATTTGTCAATTTGTAAATGTATAGTTTTTTTATTACATCATTATTTGCATTTTGGTCATTATACTCACAAGGTTAGGTGGAAGAGCAGAAACTCATGTATCTGAACCTCGCCATTTCATCTTTGTTAAATAATCATCTCATTTCTGATTTTTATATGTAAATTTTTATTTCTGTGTTTCTTTTGTTAACTACTCAAAAATGAATGAAGACTAATTATTATTATCATTATGGACAGTCAATTGTGTTATGAAATCTCACTGGAATTGGTTGTCACTCGAGGCAAGAAGAAAGGTAGACAGACTATGCAACTTCTATAGAACGTACCAAGGAGAGGGTGGTTGGGAGGAGCTTGGGGAAAAAGTCATGAGACAAAGGTTAGAGCGTTCTATAAGAGGTGATCACGGGGAGAGGGTAGTCATTGAAAGATGTAGAAGAGATGTCCGCAGGTTTTCGTTTTTGATAAGGACAGGAATTGAATGGAATGATTCGGAGGAGGACATATAGTAAAAGAAGCGAGTTTGGGTAAATTCAAGAGAAGGGTTGTGGAATGTGAAAGTGAGAAAGATGGGATAATAATGAATCAAGTTTATGTAAAATTTGGTGTGGTGAACAGATGTGGTTGTTTTACTGTGCCACCGTGTACGAGTTACACAATTGTCCATCTAAAAAAATAATAACAATAATAATAATGTATCTTCAACAAAAAAACAAGTCAATGAAACGATAATGCCATGAAGATTTTCAAAAAATAGTCACGAATCAGAAATTTAAAATCTGCAATTGGAACAATATAAATGAACACATTTCAATTGAATTTTCGAAATGTCCTGCTCACCCAAATTGAAATGAAAGAATAATCCATACACCTGCACAGAGGGAAGGCTGAATGTGAGTGATAACATCTAGTTATAGTCTAGGTTGATTGTAATCTTTTGTTTACTTACGTAAACTCATGTATTTAAAAATAATGTATTCATTCAAATGTAATTATTGTTCACAGACACTATGTTGGCTAGATATTGTTCGTGAGTGTACACACAATTGTAATGTAAAAACTCAACTACCATGGCTAATTAAATAAACATGTTGTAATTGTGTTTCTAGTTAGAAGATAAATCGAGAGTTTGAGATTTTGGATTGAAACAAGTACGTAAATGTGGGAATTTATAGAGAAAGACGAATTAATGTTGCCAAAAATGTAATAATACTTTCTTCGAACGGATATAATGAGAGTATGCGTGTTCGATGCTAATAAAGTGTGAAAATTGCTGTGAGACTCTGAAATCTTTCTTCAACGAATTCAACAGATGAATAATGTATCAAAAATGAGTTAATATACAATGGTGTAAATCATGAAAAATTGAAATTAAATTCTTCATTGTGTCAAGGAAGATTTATATAACAATTGATAATGATATTCATCAACCAGTTTTGAAAGATCCAGATCTATGGTTGCTTTCATGAATGAGCATTTTTCAATATACCATCCATCAACAGTGAAACTCCATTTTGAAATATATGTCCATTCTCGCTCAATACAGATTCAAAAGTCAATGAACAATTTATCAAACCAACCAATAATGGCATAAACTTGAACACCGATCATTAAACAGGTTTTATCACTCATACACCGCTGTAATTATAGATAGGAGAATAATTAATGACAAATATTCTGTTAAGATGTATAATTAGGAATTGATAGTTTCAGTATATACTCGTACACTTTATTGTGTATATGGAGGAGTAAACTACATGACAAATTGAATAACGTGATGGTATATATAATTAATGAATCATTATTATCTTGGTATCGTATGATGATCTGTTCACACTATGCTCACTAATTGCTGTTCAGCCATTGGCTGGCATTAGCAACGTCAGATGAACCTGAAGACTTCGGTACAAATAATTGACTTCAGGCTCTCATTTAATTAAGAAAAAAGTGTTTACAACAAGAAAATAAATGTGAAAATAAATGAAATTAAGAATCGAGTTTCAGAACCGTCAAACTAGCAAAATATGAATGTGTAAATAGTTTTGAACAAATCTTTGAATAGCGATTTTCTGTTAATTAAATGTCTCAGAATTCCTCAGAGAAAATTTCACAGGAATGAGATCTAATTCAGAACCTATCAAGACTATGAACAAATATTGAAATATATATTCTGATAACATTTTATCATTAACAAATTCAATTGGTCGCAATATCTTTTATCTGTAAATCTCACTCTAATCAATCATTTCACATATATTTTTACCAGTTACATTATTCATCCAACTGTCAACTTGTCCAAACAATGTTTTCAATTGTTACATTATAATTTTGTATTCTTCTTATTATTATTATTATTTAACTCTTGCAAATGCACATAAATGCGCGGTAAATGTCTTCTCCGATTAAAATTGATTGATCATTCTTATTCCATTGAGTTGTGTCCACTTTGGCAGCGATGATAATAGAAAATATAATGAAACGAGTAATTTCAATTATTTTGTTCTGATGATTCAGTATCATTGAGAACTATTTGAGGAAAAAAATGGTGCAATAAGGGATTCCATGAACTATGCGAACTGAAATTTCAAAAGAGATGACTCAAACAAAAACAAAAAATATCTGATGGGCCACACAACAAAACTGTCAGCAAATATATACGAAGATGACTCACACAAAAAATATAATTTAATTCATAGAATCAATATATTTATATGATTTTCAATAATTTACTCCAATTCCATCTGATTACCAATCCATCATTTTCAAAGTTGATTCAAAAATACTGAATTATATTCAATTTCATAGTTATTCGAACCAAGATGTATGGACAAGTGGCTAGCACGCTAAACCGTCATTCAGAAGACCGGGGTTCGATTCTCGCCATGGTCAATCATGATCGACAGAGATGTTTCGTGCATGGTTTCACGTTGTCGTCTAGTTTTATTTTGAGATCGTTTATTCATTTATTCACGAAAGGACACAACCGACTTCTTTCAGCTATCCTAAATATATAATAAATAAACACATCATCTCACCTTCTAAAAATCTCATGAATCATTCAAGAGATCTCTTGAGTCAAGAGATCTTAGTTATCATCGGAGTTCAACAAAATGACGGTGTGTCAGAACTCGTACATAAGTCATCCGAAACTGCATACTTTTGAAGCGCAATTTGATTTGATTTATTTGATTTATTGATGGTCACAATACAATGATTTTTTTCATCTCTCTCTACAGTATTGGTTCTTATATAATAATATGGTGATTTAAAAAAATACAGAATATTTAATGAATAAAATTTAATGCAATCTAATAGAAGTTTCCTGATAGTATGTATCTTTTGAGAAAAGGTCTGGAAAAGCAATAGCAAATATTTAACAAATAATCGGTCGAACCATTTTTGTGAAGAATAATTTCCGAGTTTTGTAAACCCCTTTGAGAATAACCCAAAGAGGCGAATATGATGAGAAAATATCCACCCCGAATAAATACAAATTTCCACGGGATTCAAAGAGACGACACATCATTTCAAAATCAGTAGAATTTGGATGAGTCGTGGTAATTTTTTTGTTTAAATTAATTCAAGTGCCATAATGAAGAGATGATCATATATGCGAGTTGAACAAACTTTTTTGACAGATAATTGAAATCACCAATCAGTGCATCATATGAGCGATGAGTTGAAAGATTCGAAATCAAGGTGTGTACACTTCCACCATTTTGTCTATTATATTTCATATAAAGTCTCGCTCATCCCACAATGCATTTGCTGCGTTTTGTCAGCGTATAGTGTCTTGCTGATTCCACGGATGAAGAATGTTTCGAGCGACCGTCTACTCTATCTTATATCACTAGCACAGGGGTGTTTCGAGTCTTCTTCATTGCTCAATACAAGTATATTACATTTCATATTGATGATTTGAAAATACTCAATGCTCTTTAACTTCACGGATAATAATCACATTGTGTTCGTCCTTGAGTATCTTTGAGAACTAATTGAAGGAAATATCAATTTGGATGAGGATTTTATGAACGATCAAATCAAATATTCACCGGTGATAATTGTCACTAAGATGAAATTAATATGGGATGTAATGGACAAAAAACACATCGAGATCATCTACAATTATTAATGAAGATATGTTTACTTTAAAAATATTATATGATTCGCAAATATAATCATTTATCATTCAATAATATTCATATTGAACATTTGTTTCACAGTTGTTTCTAGCTTTCCATCTTTGTTGATATAAGTTTATTATATATAATATATTGATTAGTGGAAAATAATGTATGTTCTTCAATTTCACGGATAATAAATGTTTTTTGTTCATCCTTGAACGGTGATGACGTTATCATTGAATCAGCCGAGTCGCAGTGCAATACATAATGTCATTTGCAAAGTCATGAAAAGGATAGAGGGAGGAAAGTCAAAGTGCAGATGGCTCGACGAAGAGAACCGATGAACATGCTGAGTTAACTTATAAGTGAGTCACAGTGAACTTGGAATTTCATCACGATATTTCATGATATTTGAAAATTATGGTCACATACAGTGCAGTTCTGGTGTTGAAGCTAATTTGTTTTGAATAATTAAAATGGGGTGGTAAGATCGCCCTTGTGGTGCCCCGTCCAAACGATCCTACTTCTCATGCATAGCCTTAATTGGGAAACAATGATTTTGTATTCAGTTTCGATGTTATTAAAAAAAAATCTCGATGTATATAATGCTCGACCATCACACAAAATGATGACGTTTATACATTTGCATGATAATTTCACGAAATTTAGATTCAGTGAAAAAAAAACAGAAATAAATATTTGAAAGAGAAACAATGTATGTGAGTATGAAGAACATAATGACCCGAAGATATACAAATACTAGTCACTTTCACCTGAATTCAGTGTGATTATTTTTTTCGGAAATAACATGAATATAACTTTATATTTGAAAACAGAATTTAGCCCCCAAATTGAATTTATAAAACTTTCAGATCTGAATTTCATAATAATATCACTGAAGTAGATCACATAACACCGCAAATAACGGCAGCTCTTCTCTCAGGTTTCATTCCGCCTGAAAATAAAACAAAAACCCAACCTGTAAAACGTGATTAATGACTTCTTCTATTTGCCAAGCTATCTGTTATACCACCAAACATTTGATACCACCAAATGTGTATGAAGCAATCTCGTCACCTGTGACCTCTCTGATTGACCTCTGATCATTCTCCGGATAACCGATATGTACCCTAATTTGACGAGATTATATAAGTGACGAACGTCTGTTTCCCCTACGTAACAATACCAGCGACAAGACGTTTCGATCCGCAAATAGTCGTGGATCGAGGCATCTACCATCTGATTTACTCACAAGATTAGCGAATGAGTGGAGGGGGATATAACCAGATATATAGCAAATCTTTGTCTCACGTATTGTTGAATGCTGAGACAAGAGAAAGGAGGGAATTGCAATTGGAAATACTGCTGCAGTGATGATGTATCGAATGAAGCTACCCTGAAAATGAAGGAGATGCACTCTGAAGATTTGTATCCAATAGGCACAGTCCTACGCGTGACGTTTTCGAAGTATCAATGAAGATCACTCGAAAAATTTTGTGAACGTATTTAGTTTATTGTAATCAATTATTGTGATCAATTTTTGATTTTTTTTCAGTTGTGCTATTATTTTTAATATTGGTTCCTTATATTGTTGTTGAAGTATAGAGTATATGTTATAAGTTATTTTCATTCCATTTTTTTCCACAAATGTATCAGATATATAATTGCCATATGATTTTCCGAACACCCTCATCGTTTGGGTAATAATTTAGTAATCACAAATTTGGAAATGAAATAACAAATAATTTATTTGAAATGTCCACGATTCATATGAAAAAATTCAAAATGACACTGATGCTCATTGAATAAAAGTAATCTTTCTCATTTCAATGATATGAAAAAAATATATTGATCGATGAACTATCATACAGGTAGCTGGGAAGATGAGATATGGATGAGTGAGTATAATTAACTGATGGATGTATTGATTGATGTCTGGGTTTGGAGGCGTGTCGACAGCGACGTCATTTCACGCTGTTCTTCATATCCGTGTACTTTGCCATGCTTGTCAAAGTTTGTGGATATTTTGAACATACGGTAGGAGCGGGGAAGAGAGAAGAAGTGAGAGAAAATGACATAAAATGAATTGAAATAAAAAAGGTCGATAGATGGGAAAGAAGTGATTAGAAAATGAAATGAAATAAAATACAAACGCAATGTTCAGCTATTTTTCCATGATGTGCTTCGATCATCGAAAGGCTTCCACTTGACCGAGACGATTCCAACTTGGTCTGCATCCTCAATCCGAACCTGATGACCATGAGTGATTCTGCTGGGAGTAAATAAATTGCTCCCGACGACAGCTCTAGAGAACACGGGTTCACGCTAGTCCTCATACCACGGAAAGGTGTCAGGATCCTTCGAGGGGGATAGGATTCAAATTTGATTCAAAAGAAATATTGATTCAATATTCAGATCGGGTTAGTGGATATCACAAACACATGCGTCCACGAAGTCAATCTTGCGCCAACGTCAATGTATGTATTTGATCAGAATTATGTATCAGCGAAAACATATATTTTTCTGTATGTTCCATGTTTTTTCATGGAAATTTTCCGCGCAATATAGAAAAAAATCAATAGGATGGAAATGAATTTGAATTCGAATTCAATTTTGAGTGGATTTCCCTGGTTGAATGTTGAGTAATTATTATTCATCAATTTATTGTTAATTTCGATCAAGTTTGATGAAATTGATGCTGCCATTTATATTTGCATTCAATCAAGAAATTTACGATCCAATTCATGGGAGCAAATCCCTATTATTTTTCTCACCGATGCGGCGAAGCGTGAGAAAAAAATAGGAGATGATATGAAAGCGAAAAAGCGAAGAGGATGTGATGGGTTTTCTTAATGGAAAACGAATTGTAACGGAAAACACTTTTGGTGCTTATAGAGTGCCGCAGTAACTAAACTGCAGAAAGTGTGCCTATAAATCGTAGCCGATATTTTGTTCTTGATCATTAAATTCTCGATTCAATTTTAGCTCAATATTTCTTGGCCATTTCAATTTCCTCAGGTCAGTTATATTTTATCAATTCAAAATCATGTCGAATATGTCTTAAAAAGTACACATGAAAATATCTGGTCATTTGTACCAAAATTTCCCTCGAATTTGTTGATCGATTCTAAATTAATTCATTATTCTATCAATTTATATTTTTTAAATTTTTTATACAATTTCATCAAAAGTACTGATAACTCTAGCAACTGTACTTGTCAAGCAAATTGTGTTCGCACCCCTTAACATGTGCTTATATGTGCCATGTCCACCTACAACTATGGGTGATAGCCACTCTTGGCCTGTTCGCCAAACCCTCAACTGACGGAGGAAAGTATATCACTCAGTGGGCAGTGAAGAGGCTTTCGGCTGTGAGAGCCACATAGTACGACCGATGCCCTAAAGGCTAACTATATAACTATATAACTATATATAACTATGGGCCGTGATTTGTTCAAGTTAGATCACCAATAGTATATTCTACAATTAAATTTGAAAATATTGCGACCACGGTGCGCTTTTTTTACATTTTTACATTGCGGAGTTTTTAATTCATTTCTCCATCAAGTGAGACATGAATCGCTTCTTTCCGTGCAATAGTAAGTTAGTGAATAATAGTGAGTAGTTTTTAATTTGTATTCTATCATTTTTCATTCCTTACCTTGATTGGGGAACAATGATTCTGTATCAAGTTTCGATGTTACTAAAAAAAAAAAAATTATCCACACAACAAACAGTTCAGCTTGTCAGCAGAAAAATACAATTTAATAAACACGTATGAAAGTACAATTAAAAAAAAAGAGAAATACAATATAATAAACACGTATACATTATTCTCGTGACAATTGAGCACAGATATGTAATTATTGAATAATAGAAGAGAAAATAATAATATAATGATCAATATATTTTTTAAATGCGTTTTATAATTTTATTTTTTATTTTTTTCCTATTAAAAGCGTTATAACAATGAAGAGTACTCTTGTGAGGTTCCACGAAACCCTCGTGAGATTTACCCGTGAAGATATATAATAAAAATTCACTCAAATTCAATATGAAAAAATAAGATACATTTCTGATAAAATACAAAAATAATAACAATAATAATAATAATTGTGACGATCAGCATGTCGAGCTGAAATTGCGTAAAATCAATCAATATATCAGAAATTTTTTTCCAAACGTGAGTGAATTTCTTCTTGAATATTATTCTCTTCTGGACATTTGTTCATTCAAATTGCTGATCGAAATTATTTTTTCAGACGTGAGGCTAACCGCGTGAAGCTCAAATAGCTTCCATTTGAACTCATCTCATGTACATGCAATAGAGACGTGTGTAGCAAGAGAAAGGTACTGCTAAAGTGATAGGTTCTATAGCCAGAATTCTCCCACTCATCAATGTTATGAGAATGATGCTACTCGGTAATTCTGAAACATTTGACATTTTTCTATAATGTCATCTGGTTGGCGAGTCTCAGACGTGTGGTACTTTCATTACATTCATGATTATGTGGGTTTTTTTACAGATGCGACCGACCATTCTGACACAACTATTATGTATTTAAGAGGCCTCTTTACATCTTGTCCACCGGCTTGATTGCAGACGTTCGGGGCCCAAGTTGGCAACGGAAAACCAATCATTGTATTGACTTACAGTTTACAGTTAGATGATCACTAGTATTCAATACATGTTCGTACGAAGAGCTTTGGTCCGTGGTATGTTTTCAACCCTTACAAAAATAGTTGACAAAAATTAACATGTTTTCACCTGATTTGCATTGTTCTTACGATTTTATCAGAGTGTCATTAAAAAAAATTATGAATTTTACCGAACGTAGAAGCACAGATATACTCATTGTTGTTTCATTGTAAAAATAATTAGACTGCTCGGTCCTGCCGTTTACCCACCATGTGTTGGGAGCTATAGGCCTGTATTGACGCTTTTTGTCCTGTTTTGTTCGTTCCCTGCAGGTTTTACTCATGGGTTGTGAGATGTAAAGTAGCTTCTTGAGAATATAATATTTGAGCTTTGGAAAGAAAAATTGATACGTGCATCTATGACTTGAACTATCTAACCGATGATGGTAAACTTTTTCATGACAATATTGAAATTGGAGCGTTGAAGATTTTCATATAATTAAACTATCTTGCTAATTGTGAGATATGTTCTGATGTGTGTGTGCACGGTGTAGAAGTAATTCACATATTTCTTGATTATCTCAGCAGTATTAAAAAAATTGTGAAATTGGGGAAAAACAGCCAAATTCTATCTATTCACGCATTACTTACTAGAAGTGGAGATATAATTCGATTTTTTTTTATATTGTGTTTTAACGAATCACTGTAATGATGACTAAGATCTATTGGCATCGGATGGATGATTAATGAGATAATGGGATGATGAGATGAAGGTTTTTATAGGTAATGGAAAGGATAGTGGGAAGGAAGCGGTCGTGGCCTATATAGAGGGAACCATCCCGGCATTAGCCCAGACTACAGAGGGTAACCACGAAAAATCCCTGTAAAGATGGACGGTAGCGGGGATCGAACCGGGTCCGATATGCTCACTACCTCCTGGGTCACATAGAGCAAGTGCGCTAACCACTCAGCTACCTGTGCCGGTAATTCGATTTTCCATACTGTGTAAGGAAAACCAGCTCACACCAGAAGATATCTGAATGCACAATCTCACGGACACCCTTCACAGAATAAAATCTGTCCGATAATATTTATTGATGAGAGAGAAAAATCCATTCAATAAAAATACATTAATGAATAACTGATAATTTGAAGACAGCATTCTCGTATGATAAATCCAATGGTGAAGTAAAATAAAAACTGAAATCAACACAAAATAATTTGACCAATAAAATGATGAAAAATCATTGCTCCAGCGCTCTGGCCATACATTAAAATAACCACTGACAAAATTAGTCGTCTTCGAATGGAAGACAATTGTTTTTGAAACACACTCAAGTCACTGGCATGAACAATCAAATGTGTAATTCCCCTTCAAAACTATAAAGTATACAATATCTCTCATTATTGTGGTCTTGATGGTGAATTCCGATTGAAGAAATACAAAAATAAAAAACCATCAAGAAAAAAAGGCAGACAAATATAGAATGGAGAATCAAATACGGTACGAATGAATGAATATTGGAGTTTTAAGGCGCATCGACAGCGAGGTCATTTAGCGCCTGTCGAAATAAGTTGCAACAAAAGGTGAAAAGTGTGATATAAAGGTGGAAGTGAAATTTAGATGAGAACACCTCAATACATCAAACTAAGACTAAGACTAAACTATGTCTAAAGTGTCTAAAGACGTTATACACTAATTTGTTAAAACCGAACATGTGTGTGCTGTAAAGGGTCACACCCATGGGACTAGGATGAGAACGTTTTATTACTTGTTCTCAGTTCGAACTCCCCCTCAAATACGAGTGGAGGAACGACAAACCATAATGAATATATGTTGGGATATGGTTTGATTTAAAATATTCCTGATGTCTATCCCAAGAAATCGGCATCAAGAATAAGTATCAAATGTCAAAAAGCAGTACACTGGTAAAAGATGATTGCACAAACAACGTCATCTTGAACGGTACGAATAAAAAAAATTACGATACACCACTCGAGAACGATGACCACAAACAATGAATAGAAATCCTAAAACACCCAGATAATATTACATGGGGAAGATGGTCATGCTGTTCCAGATAGCTGCCGGTCATTAAACATGAACAATTGAGAAAAAAATCTGAATCAAAACCACATTAAATTATTGAAATGAACAATAACAGTCATAACTCTATGAAATCAACATTTTGGGCCATCAAATCACAATTTAAGAGGTAAAAATCAAATACAACATGAGTAGAGCGTCAAAGTTTGATAGAGAATTGATTACAACGATAATGATATAACAAATATGACATTTACAACACACAATTGAAACAAATCTCATCATGATATTGTATTTTGGAAGTCACGTAATATTCAATATTACTCTTATTACTTTGAGAAAGGTTCAACTAAAAACCGAAACGTGAGTTTTTTTCATTCAACCCGTGATCTTTACTCCAATTTGAACACAAAAATAATAAGTACTTTGATAAGGTAACAACGTAAAGGTTGTCACAATCATATTTTTATTGAACTATTCAATACATGTGTACTTCTACATTGTGATTATCAATTATAATCCAAACAATTCATCAGAAACCATTTATATAATTTGAATTGATTCAGTGTGTAGCCATTTTTCTCTTTTTTTTATATATATATTATGTGCATTTTCTTTTTTTTACCATTCTTTTTCTAAATAATTAATTAATCAACTACAATTTTTTTTCTCTCTAGAATTAGCTCAACATTGTTATTATTTTTTGTACCATCACTAATTTGTTATAATCGTTGTTATTATTTTTTATTCTGTGTCTGTAGGCAACCTTCATTACAAGGCAGAGTCTTTATTTTGTAGTAATAAAGAATTTATATATCTTCATTCTGAATGTCTTGAACATTCCTTGTAAATAGTTTTCAATTGATTATCCATGAGAAAAAATGTTATACGACACGATCCATGACTCTGTCCATGCTATAATTATGATTATAACAGCTCGTTTCACAAATAATATCATACTCACTAATTAACAATGAATATTTTATCATCAAGTAGTATTTGGTATTATTCAAATAGTCGCTTCTCACGTATTGAATCTTGTAGAAACTAACGATTAAAGTGAGTTTATGGATGACTCAATGTGCATGGGCTAATAGTGGGTTAAATAATATTCTCATGATCTTATTTTGATCTTGTTGAGCAATTTAGAATCTGGATGATCTATAAACCTGAAAATCTTGAAAACTTGATATAATTGAATAAATTACAATAGACTAAAAATGGCAGATCGTGATCCTATATATGCGGGAACACATATTTTTGATAGTTTACCAGAAAAATTGAAAAACTCCACCTGGCCAAGACATGTTTTCAAACTCAGAACAAAATTCCACATGCATTCTATAATATAACTGATTTTGAAAGAGCAAAAAACTGCAAATGTACATTTTGTTCTAACATACTATACTAGCTTTATTGAATAAATATTCATCATTTAATTTTATTGTATACTGACAAATTTCAATACTTAATTATAAGTCTAAGACTTTAATCACATGAGTGAGGAATATTTATTGTATTATGTATTTTTTTGTATTTACTTGTACAATTTGTATTACGATGAAATAAAAACTGAATAGATAAAAATTTGGCTGCCTCATCTGGTATGATCAATATGACAATATTCCCAGCAACGTTGTAGAATATTTTTTATCTGTCCACATCACAATTTGATCAGTCTCTTTGTTCAAGACGAACCAGTTTTTTAGATTGAACTAAAAAGAAAAAACATGATTTTCTCGTGGTTTAAAGTTCAATCTACAAAACGGGTCTGTCTTGGAGAAAAAGTCTGGTATAATTGTATAATTGGTATAGGCCTGACATGATTATTTCCGTGCATGATTTCCTCTGCTCTAAAGTTGAATACTGAGATGGTTTCTCATATCAACAGCCCACGACTTATCTCTCTCACTGTCAGGAGCATGGTGAGATTATCTTCCATCTCACCTCCTCCTCATCAACGCAATATAAATAATGAGTGAATTATTGATACTACAAACATTTAATTGATTTTGATACTATAGATATAATATGCTGTATGTTGTACTATGCTTCTTACTGACCCTCAAAAAACCAAGAACTTTGACATAGTGTGGAGACTTTTGAGACTTTGTGATCCTCACAGCAATCGTCGGGAGCAATGTTTTTGCTCCCAGTAGGGTCAAATATGGCTAGGAGGTCCAGGGTGAGGACCAATAGTCGAAAATCAGACTGTTTCTGTCGAGTGGGTGCCTTCGGTGGACAGAATAAATGAAGGAAATGATAGTTGTATCAAGAAGTTTTTTCCTTCTCAATTCGTGAATGAATGAATATTAGGGTTTTAAGGCGCATCGACAGCGAGGTCATTTAGCGCCTGTCAAAATAAGTTGCTGAACCAAAAGGTAAAAAGTGTTATATGAAAGTGCAAGTGAAATTTAGATGAGAACACCATGTGGAACTGAGACTAAACTATTACTAAAGACGTTATACACTAATTTGTTAAAACCGAACATGTGTGTGCTGTAAAGGGTCACACCCATGGGACTAGGATGAGAACGTTTTATTACTTGTTCTCAGTTCAAACTCGCGCTCAAATAGGAGTGGAGGAACAACAAACCATAATCGATATATGTTGAAATATGGTTTGATTTAAAATATTCCTGATGTCTATCCCAAGAGATCGAATGAATGAATGAATATTAGGGTTTTGAGGCGCATCGACAGCGAGGTCATTTAGCGCCTGTCGAAATAAGTTGCAACAAAAGGTGAGAAGTGTTATTTAAAGGTGGAAGTGAAATTTAGATGAGAACACCTCAATATATATTGAACTAAGACTAAACCCAAGAGATCGACATCAAGAATAAGTATCAAATATCAAAATACCGAAAAAAGATGATTACGTAACCAACGTCATCTTAATCAGACATAAGTAGCCTAATCGCGGAAGTTTGAAATTCGTTCCTCATCTTCTATTTATTTGTCGGGCATGAAAATCTTGCATGAGACCCCCGCAAGTTGAATTGTGGGGAGTGTTAGATCTTTACTAATTGAAACCCCTTCTTTTTGGGGTGGTGACACCTACAGCGTGATTATCCCATCACCTTTTTCTCTATTCATTCTATTGTATGTAGAGCTAATGCGTCATCAAACTGCCTGTATTTGACGGCCCTCTCATGTTCGGCCACTCTCAAAGCAATTTTCCTACCTGTTTTCCCAATATAGGTTCGGTCACAAGTACCACAGGGAATTTCATAAACGCCTTTACATAAAAGTGGAGCCTTTTGGAGTTGAGTTTTAATGTCTTCTTTATTATTTTTACAATCATTCATGCGTTCAAGAGGCTGACCTGGCCACATTTGCGGTTTCTCTCAATTTTGATTTTCTTGCTTCTCATATTGTTATTATTCTTGATCTATCATTTATGAAACACCTTGATAATGACCACAGTGAGGTGGTCGAAACGTTGCTGGCCGATTGAATCAAGTAAAGAACATGGTATTTCCGAAAATCATTCCATTTCACATAATATTAACCATGAAACTTGAAAGTCTTGAAAAATATATATATATATATATGTATATATATATATATATATATATATATATATATATATATATATATATATATATATATATATTCATTTAAACATTGATACACCCTGGTTTTAATCATGATCTTATTGGATCAAATATTATGTGAGGGTTGAATTCTTCAGAATAGTTGTACGAGCATTCATAACACTATGACATTCAGTCGTGATTGACTCTGGTGGTAGCAACTGGTGTTTTTCCTTGAAATATGATCATCACTCAATAATTATGAACATGGCATAATACGTATTTTCTTATGAAACGTGATCGATGATTCCCATTAGAATCCTCTAAACGAGCTGCTTGAATGAGAAATGATGATAAGTGATATTATTGGATAATTATACAATCACCAATTTAATTACGGAGAATAGAAAACTGTCATCGTTCTTATTGTGAGATGTATTTGAGAGAGAACAAGAAAGAAGAGAGAAAGTGAGATGGAAGAGAATGTGTGAATAGAAAGAGAGATAATTGAGGAAAGAGAAGAGAGAGAGTGAGAGAAAGAGAGACAGAGAGTTGGCAATTTGTTGACAAAATTGGTAGAAAAAAATTGACAATATTTCATTTCATATATCGATTGATTTCCACCAGCATTTTTTTCTCAACCTCATGTGTTTCACAAGTGTCTGTATGACTCTCATCGTGGAGAGGTGGGAAGGAAGCGGTCGTGGCCTGATACCAACAGTGTGGTCATTTCGTCATTCTCTCATATTCACTGCATGCCAAAATCGCCAATTTCATATCAAATTTCGTCAACTGAACTACTTATTGAATGAATGAATATTAGAGTTTTAAGGCGCATCGACAGCGAGGTCATTTAATTATTAATCAATCGTGATAATTGAATATGTTATATAATTCGTCTGAAAATGATGTATTAAACAAGATTTGCAACAACAACCATTGTCTTGTATGAACACACTCATCACAATTATCTAGGAGGTGTTTTACAGTAGAGCTACCATCACACATCAACTATTATAATCATCGATGGAAATTAGTAACGTTATGTCAAACAAACTCTCAATTGAGTGGTTAATTTCTTTCATGATTCAGGAATCTTACATACAAGTTTATACAAGACACAAAAAGAACAAACATTCACCTAACACCTTTTTAATCGTCTTCTTTGAACGTTGAGTCTAGAATGTCTTTTCCCTGACTATGCAGAATCCCCTCTACCCAAGGCATGGGATGATTACAGCACGATAGACCTTTTGAACCTCCTGCGCCTATTACGAGAGTCGGACACTATTGTTACTAGTGACTCTATGACCGAGGGTGGGGGAGGGGGGTTAGATACAACAGTTTTTCACTATAAATATCTCAGAGTAGGTACTTGGAAGTATCAGTTATCCAGTGAATTCATCATCTAGTACATCATGCATATGGTTTGTACTTCTACGTATTCATTTACATTCAAGAAAATCGAACGTTTTTTAATAGATATTTTGGTGATAAATATATAAGCAATAACAGCGTCAAGATAACAAATGGACTTTCAAAATTATTGGAAAAGTGTAATTTTTTCATAATAATCCGTCATCGACTTGAATAGTTTCACATCGAATGTGGATTACTATCTCAATTAATTCTGAGTGTTAATATTGATGAACATCGTTCAATAATTGTTTATCACATCCGGAAAAAATCCATCGGGAGTATTTCGACCATTCTCTTCATTCTCAATTTTGTGTGCAAATGACATATTTTCGTTTTTCTGGTAGTTTACTCATATAGCATGGTTAGCTGCGAATAATTAATACATGGTTTGCATTTACTGAATACATTCCTCTCCAATCGATACATTTGCTGTATCTCAGAAAATTGTCACACAAAAATGTGCACACATTATAAAAATCATTTTTGGGACACCAATTTTTTTGTCATTCCATTATCCATTGACATCATGAGACTGGGAAAATTTTTAAAAAATCGGACAAACTTCATCCATTGAATTGTCAATACAGAATCCTTCCACAATATATATATATATATATATATATATATATATATATATATATATATTTGATGCATTTTTTTCACTGTCAACAATTTCAAATGATCCAATAATACTATTACATCACCGATCTTACGACATACCGTTTTCATTATTAAATATAATCCGAGGCGGAATAACACCATTGTCAGGAAAATGTGGTGAAACATTAATAAATTAAGTAGCGTGAGAAGGCTGTAAAATCTTACCATTAACTGGTAGTAAAAAACAAATAGAAATCTCTTGTCATAAAACGAATTACATTTTTCACATTAGCAGATACTTTTAGTGCTCGTGGTGATAAAATCACTGTCTGAACTTTTTCTTATTAAAAAGATGTATCGAAAGGTTGGTTGATTGATTTGAAGAACCAAGTAACAAATATATATTTTTTTTCAATAACATCGAAACTTGATACAAAATCATTGTTTCCCAATTAAAACTGTGGATGAAAGATCCATAGATAACAAACATAGAGAATTAAATTATTATTGAGATTGAAACATTAATTTTTCCATCTGGAAAAATTCACAACATTGGTTTGATGAATTTCAATTCCTACGATTCAACTAATTTTGGGGCAGCCTACATGAATATTAATAATAATAATAATAATAATGATAATAATAATAATTTTTTATTCACTGTATACATTGTAAATGTTAAGTTTCGTCAACAAAATATCGAAACAATCAAATCAAAGGTGAACTACAAATCAACTCATCACTCTGGTATTATCTTCGAAGTGACAAATAGGAAATATGCATGAAATTCAATACTGGTAATAACTCGTTGATAATAATAGGCCTATTATATTGAAATTATCATTGAGGTTTGTTATTTTCACCCTATAGGCTGAAAAAACAAAAAAAAAAGTTTGTAATTCAATCTATTAGCTAATACTTGTTGAGAATTTTGTGTAATAATAGTTCAAATCAGAAATGTACTATTTTTGTTCCAGATGCAAATATTGATTTGAATATTTTTCAATTCATTAGCATATCTGCACATATTCATCGATCAAATCACTTTCAATTTTCGATCTGGAAATATTTTTTTATTTTGTATGCCTACTACGGGTGACACTAACACCGTAATTATTTCACATCCAATTCCATCCATTTTCCAATGAGAAATAATCAATGAATAAACCTTTTCAGTTCGCAGTCGTCCTTCTGGCGCTAGTCGCTACCGTCGCGTCCCGACCCGCTGACGGGCCCGCTCAACCCCCAATCCCCATCCTCAGCTACGTCAACGAGGGAGTCAACCACGACGGTTCCTACAAATGGAGGTAAATATTCTTCAAACCATCCATCGGGTTTGTGAGCTGAACCCTTACCTAATAAATGTCGTGCTAGTGCTAGCTAGCTCCAAGAGGCTAGGACTTTGATTCGTCAATATCTCCCAGTGGAGCTAACTGTCATGGCAACGTGTCTGGTCTCTGTGTATTTCCATCATTATCATTACAAAATCTCAGCCCTGTTTATTAGATGGGCTCCGAAATGTGATGAATTATTCAATTCAAGAGACCGTGCATTTGTTATTATAATTTAATGCCATTGTTGGTAGCATTTTTAGTGAACATTGACCAATCAAAGTCCTAGCCTCTTGGAGCTAGCTAGCACTAGCACGTTATTTGAAATGGATTATCAGGTAAAGGTCCTGAATTCTTACATATTTGCTTTTCTCAAAAAAAAAACGATGTCGGTGTGGTCATTACGGAAACAATAAGAAAGGATAGCTGCACAATATCGAATTGATTATCGATTGTTTTATTTGGTTCCACTTTTCTGCTCTCATTGGAGGCACCGAGAGAACGTATACATTTTCCAAAGAATGAAAGGATTCAATCAAATTCGATCAAATAGAATACTTGAATTGAAACTATGTCCAACATTTATTTTCAAATCTGCGAATATTTTTTTCCTTTTGTCGATAGATAGCTGTAGACAAATAAATGAGTATTTATTCATATATATTTGTAATTACTGGTACACGTTCCATTTCGTTATTGTTCAAAGGAACCAATAGCGTGAAAAACCATGGACTCATTTTCAAATTCAACCAAATTCATCCACACCATCAATTTATATTCAATGTCGTGGAAATGAATAAAAGTCAGTCTTCATCTCACACAGAAGTCACGTACAATAATTCAAATGGTTCGTGCATTAACCATCTGGCTGAAACAATGAAGTATTCAAATTTCAAACGATTAACAAGTCCAAGATATCAACTTTCAATTGCCCCAAATACAGTACTTTGTGCGTAGTGGTCTATAGCATGACGATGAGAATGTATTATCAAAAACTGATAATAAGAACACTTATATGGAAGTGCTAAAAATGGTGTGATATACACCATCACATCAGTTACTTCAATCTTGAATAATTACGAGTAAATACCATTCCTCTCACCTAACAAAATCTCACTCCAGATAATTACTCAAAATGTATGGATTCCAAAAAAAAAATGGACATCGGTCAAGGGAATAATTTTGTCCGTATGGCTCGACAACAATACGCTAACGCATCATAGTAGAGAAAAAATATATATACGGTACTGAATAACATCAACTTGGGAGTGCATTGGCATCGTTTCATCAAAATAGCGGTTTTTCAGAGATACGTTTTGGAACGGTATGAAATATCCAGATCCCAATACGGGGAAAACAGTTTTTTTCAATACCAGCAAGACAATTCTGATCGAAACTATTCAATTCATACAACATAGTTCTCACAGTTATAGAGCAACACATATTTCATCTGTATACCTAAGAGAATGTCAGAATACATGGTTATTAATTTCATTCGTCATTTCAAAGCATCAGAAATATTCTTATGTCTTCCGTTTCAGATTTTGATAACTGATACATTTCGAAAATTATTTTTAAAAATATTTTGCCGAATCGGCTCCCATGCTGACCTAATACATTGCATATAACTTTCAAAATTTGGTAATGATTTCAATAGTGCGACATTATCAAACAGCAAGTTTCTTTTGTAGTCCCTCTCTGTTGAATGCAGTAATTTTCCAACTAAATTACAAATAACCAACTGAAATAAATGAAAGTCAATAACAAATGTAATGCATTGTCTCCGAGTCACTTTATTCATCTGATGGAAAGGTCAAACAAAGTCGAGAGTTCCTTATAACTCAATACTTTCAAATTATATAATAGGTCAAATGCGATTTATATCGCATTCGAAAAAGTATTACCAGCTTGAAAACAGTTTGCTTTGTTTATCTTTTCTGCAGCTACGAGACCGGAAATGAAATCCAAGCTAACGAGGAAGGTTACGTGAAGAATCTCGGCAATCCCGAACAAGAGACCCAAGTCGCTAACGGTGCCTACTCTTACACGGCACCGGACGGTACCCGAATCAGTATGACCTACACCGCTGACGAGAACGGTTTCGTTCCCCAAGGTGCCCATATTCCCACTTCTCCCCCAATCCCAGAAGCCATCCTTCGGGCACTCGAATACAACGCGGCTCATCCCGAAGAAGATAACTTGTAAACTGTATATAATGCATTTGTAATTACCAGGAAGGATTGTTTATTGAAAGATGATAATTAAAATATACCAAAACTAGGAATATGTAATGAGATGTAAATATAATTGCTTGGCCTCTGATTTGGTCTCAGAAATATATAATGGGGAAAAAGGGAGGGAAAAGGGAGGGAGGGATTCATCTCACGGGGGAACGTTTCATTTCAACATCATGGACCAAAAGCGAAATTTATATATTTATGTGAGGTGTTTATGTCAAGAGATCTTGATTTCTGCGCTTTTTCAATCGTGTCAATCGTTTGTGTAAAATACAAATAATTGTAATTTGCTATTGTTCTATTGCTTAAATATTTTGTGAATGTTTCCCAATATCTCATTTGATATTATCAAAATTGCATTTTCTTGTATTGAAACTTGAAACCTAATTTTGAAATGTTTATGATAATTCATTTGTTGTTTTCTATCCCACTGTTCGGGTAACAAATAATCTTTGTTTTATTGTACATGAAACACATAATAAAATATTTGCGCAATCACAAATACGATGTAATCTTTCATTCCAAATAACCTTTCAACTTGTTCATTCGCATGGCAATTTGGTGAGATATAATAATGCACATTGTATAGAGCATATTTAATAGTTATGCCAAAGTTTCGCCAATTTATAATTAACCTCTTTACCTTATTATATTATTACGTGGGAAAAACGATGTTGAATAAAATATACTATATCTCTATCACAATTAAAAAATCTCAAATGTACACATCACAGATATCCATCTACCATCCCATTATATATACATATTATATATTGTATACAAGTTATAATAAAATTATACTATTCTGTTGCACAAAAAAAAAATATATGACTCGACAATTTATTTCCCAAACTTTCACCTTTAGATTTTTGATACCTGAGAAAATGTATGTCCCATATTTGAATAAGTCAATGTTCACACTTATTTCATGAGAAGACATTTCCTAATAAACATACTACTCGTCTGCAGTTCAGTTACATAACTGTTATGTTTTTATGTCGATGCATGTCGTTTGGGTGAATGTCAAACATAATGGGTCACGATATTGTAATTTTCTAATAATTTGATTTGTACAAGTTAAAAATTATATGTAGACATATTATATAATGTGAAATATGATATTAAAATGAAGTTGTGATCAAAAGGGTGAAGGCTATCAGGTAAGTTCATATTTTAGGTGAATCGTAGATTTCAGACGACGTATTCGTGCTTATGTAACTATACTTTAACAATATTCGTATCACCACTTTCTCGTTCTGAATTGGTTTATTATGCCAAAACTGAATTACTCACCAAAAACTAACATGCAAGTTGACACTTCAGATAAATAAGCTCCTCACAACACTTGTATGAGAAAAGTTACCACACGAACACCATGTGGCAATAATACACATAAATGATGAAATACAACTATAAATGTGAAATCTCAAATGTGATATTAATTGATGTATTGAATTCTTGATCACATTGTACTGGGACTCGCCACCGTGCTGCGCACAATTGCGATGTATACAAAAATTAAGATTTTTTTTTAATGTTCGTTTCCATTATTTTCTGGTGAAGGGTGAGGAGAGAGGGGTGAGGTGTGACATCAAAAACGTGAACATTCATAATTTCTTCTGAAGTATTGAATACAAAAATATTTAGTGAGTGTTCTATTACAGGTTTGATAGAAGAACAAGACATGATTAGAGTGAACCATTTCTTAGAACAATTTATCAAGAAGTTCAAAAATACTGTGGATACAGAAGGGTGGTATTAGAAATGAACAACCACGACATCACCGATTTTTTTTTAATAACATCGAAACTTGATACAAAATTATTGTTCGCCAATTAAGGCTATGAATAGAAGGTGGGATCGTTTGAACGGGGAAACACAAGGGCGAGCGTACCACTCCATTTTAATTATTCGAAACCACTGAACTTCAACTTTATGACTGCACCGTCTGTATGACCATAATTTTACGCCACAGATAAAAGTCTTTCAGTTTCCAAAAGTCCGGATCACATTATGAGTGAAATTATAAGTCGTTTTGATCATCATAGAAACAACCATAACATGACCGTTTTTTTTTTAATACAGTTCCTCTTGAAGAATGCTTTTTTTTACAATCTATGCCTTCAACAGAGAAAATATATACTTCTGCAGTGTTGGCTAAGAATATCTCAATTAAAACTCGGTTGCTAAACATATAAGTGATTACGAATCATGCGACTGGGCTCCTTCAAGTTAACTAGGAAAACGCGGGATGCGCGTTGTTAGACGAGCTTAGGGGTATAGAAATCTAGAATGAAAAATAATTTGTCAACCCAATTTACATCTACAGACCTTGGATCACTCCAAACGTTCAAAAACCTTACGAGAATCAGTTATGTCACGGCCTTCTTCTTCATTCATTTCAATCGTTTTGAATTAATTGGTGACACTTGTTGCTATAGATTTAATTGGTTCCCGTAATGGCCTAAATTGATGGGAAAATGCTTTATAAATGCGTTTTCTTCGTTATTTCTCATCCGATTGATGCGAAAAATCTCTCAAAATGTGCTTAATAGTTTCCTTTATATTCGGCGAAAATTTGAGAGGTATTGAAAAATTTTGATTTTTCAAGTATTTTCCTCCGGGTTATTCTAATGAGGATTTTTGAAATTTCTAAAATTCATAAAAAAAAAGTTACCACCCGATAGTGCCACAAAACTATACAGATCTAAGTTAGATGAGGAACCATGACGAAAAAAGTTTGAAGTTGATAGCTGTAGCCGTTTGACCCGTGGAGAACCGACAAAAAAACATTAAAAAAAAAAACATAAAAACGAACACCAATTTTTTTCAGTATGTCAAATTGAATCCTCGCTAAAGCTCGTCTAATTAGACTTATGCCCTGAACTGTCTCGTTCTCAATTCCCATGTTTTGTCCAGAGGTTGTGAATTATTCCCGATTGACTGATTGTGTTCCCATCTGACCATGGAAAGGGAAACTTAGATTGTTTTTTTCCAGTACGATTGGTGAAATTGTGTCTTTGCCTCACGCTCATCAAATTATATCCAAATTATAATTAAATGATTGAGAACAAAGTATCAATTGCCCTCGTGGTAATACTTGCACTTGCACAAGCACTTTGAAAAGTGGAATCGTCCGATTTTTCACATATAAAACTTATAAATTTTTGTTCAAACTATCAAGAGAATGTCAACTTTATTTACTAGAATACCTCGGTAGCTCGGTCAGCTGAGTCATCGCTTCAGAAACTGAAGTCACTGTGGGCATGGGTTCGAGTCCCGCATAAGGTATGTGTTTTTGTAAATGTCCTCTCACTCATCATCACTTCGTACATTCATAATCACCTGCTCATTCGTACCCCCGTATAACCTAGCTGTTGGTGGGGTCGTTAAGAAAACAGTAATCATAATCATCTGAAATACATCCAGCGAATATTCATTGATACTTCTCGAGAAATATACAATTTTAAAATCATAATTAATGAAAAATTAGTTAGATATTGAAAAGTGGAATTATTTGACTCGACTACAACTTCAAACATTGAAAAATAAACTAGATCAATTACAAGATGATAAGAAACAAAAGTAAGATTTGCATAGATTTCACTTGAAAGTTACAGAATAGACTCACGCGATGGGATTCTGTAGGTCATGGTCATCACTGCCAAGGTCATTTCTAATTCATAATGTTCGGTGTGATTACAATATTCTCCTCATACCAATTGCATAAGAATAAAATGTGTAACCACGAATTAATTTCTATTCAGATTTTATTTGACTTTCGCTTACAAAAATCAGGACACGTTTTTATATAATTGTAGTTTTCTTTATTTGGTCAATGGCAGAAAGGTCACCGAAAGGTTGTTGAATTATTATTAGTAGAATCACAAGTCAACATATTGGGGAGAATGTTCTGGATTATATATATATATATATATATATATATATATATATATATATATATATATATATATATATATATATATATATATATATATAAATATATATATATATATATATATATATATATATATATCTTTATTCAGACTCTGTCTTACATTATAAGATTGCAAAAACACAGAATGAAAATCAATTAATCAGAATATAAAAAAAATATCGATAACAACATTTTAGAGAATAACAAGATGAATATAATTTGACCAGGTTTGAATAAGAAAATGTAGAGAAAAGAAATAATTGAATGATGATAACGAAATCATACAAAAATTAAAAAGGGGGAAAAAAGAAAAATAGTATGCAATGAAAACAAAATTGAAAATCAAAGCTGAAGACTATAAAGATGATGTCGTAACTATATACTATATACTGTATCGTTATAATTGGGGATGTGTGTATTTCGTGAATTACCATTACTTTCTGTCAAGTTTTTCATGTCAATAATGAATGATAACCAAATGTATGACAGCAAATATGTTTTCAACTCATGTAGGTTTCAGGTGTAATTTGATGTCTACTACAAATGATTGTAATAGCAATAGAAATGGAAAATTGTCCTGTAATATTTAGTGACAAATATATAAAAATGTATAACTAATATGTGAAAATTTGTAAAAATGTCATATGTATTATGTAATGAAAATAGCAGGATTGCCAAATAAATAGAATAATATCATGTCAACTTTGATATTCAAGTAATGGTTTCAAATTCAGTGATTGAAAATAAGAGTTGGGGAAAAGAGTTGAAGGACTTTTAATTATTTGCATGCTAGTTAAGAGAATCAATGACATGTCAATGACATGTCAATCAATCAATGAATCAATGAATCAATGAATCAATGAATCAATGAATCAATGAATCAATGAATCAATGAATCAATGAATCAATGAATCAATGAATCAATGAAAAATGAATAATCATATGGTATGATATCGCTTCAACAACAAGGTCATTCTCATCGATAGAATGTCAAAATACGTAATAAGATGAATTTATGAAAAGTGCATCGTATGCACTTTACATAGACAGATCTCATCTCAGAATGCAAGACACATCTTGCGTTCCATGGAATGATATCACTTCTAATTCATGATGAATTATTGTATTTGTTCATATAAATATTAGATTCAACGACGCACTGTAATGATAACCGAGATCTATTGGCGTCGAATGAATGATCAATGAGATGATGGGTTGAAGGTTTCTTAGGTATTGTGTAGGATAGTGAGAAGGAATTTGTCGTGGCCTACATTGAAGGAACTATCTCAGTATCAGCCTATAGACTACAGAGTAAAACCACGAAAAAAACTGTGAATTCACATCGTTTTCTCTCAAGGGTACATCGTCATGCTAAAAACGTCGATCACTTTCGCAAATCGATAAGCAATTTTCGTCGAAATATTAATTCAGATGAAATTAAAAACAGCATCAGGGAATAATTTGAAATAATTATTCATAACTTCTATGGATTCTTTTTTCAATATAATAATCTATCTTCACTTTATGGAAATGGGGAGAAAAAGTCAAGGTTGAAATAGGAAGGATTTTGTATAAATATATCATGAAGAGTTATTTCAGATAAACGCTAATGTCATTCAGAATAAAACATCCGCAATGCAAGGTCTCCATCATTCAGTACATCATTGTCCGGACATGGACATATGTCACGACATGGCAAACTATCAAGATTCAACATCTAGGTAAAAAAATATAGACATAGGTCAGCATCCAAATCAACTATTTCAAAGACGATCGAATATAGGTTCACATTATTTTATACAAGCATTTTGTATTTTATTCCAAGTGAAAAATTGTCGATATGGAAGTGAAAAAGGCGGAGGGTAATTGTTTGCTTAATCGATCCCACTAACAACTAGGTTATTTGGGGGTGTGAATGAACAGGTGATGAAGAAATCATGGAGTGATATGTAACATGACGTTTACAGAAAGCCATACCATACGCGGGACTCGAATCCACGCCCAATTGAGATATCAGTTTCGAAACCGGTGCTATAGTTGACTGAGCTACGGAGGGTGGCTTCACTAATTGCAAATGGATCGTTCCAGAGTGCATGAATTATTATGAGGGGAATTTTTTACCAAAATGTGGGAAGATGAGTATAAGTGTATGAGTAAACGGCCGGGAGAGGCAAGATAGAGAGAGGTAAAAACGAAAACAGATGCAGAAAAACACTCGATAATGATCATTTGGCGAAATCGAGCTGGAGTAATTCTGCCCTAGAACCACTGGCGAACATGATCCGATACTTTCACATACTGATAGAATCATTTTCTATGAATCTTTGTCATCAAATTGAAACTTGCCTATTGTTTCTCAATCAAAGCTGTGAATAGGAGGTATTTCATAACTGGGTATTTCCTATTTAGCCAACGATAGTCGGGTCAGAGTTTGGTCATCACCAAATTTTCTGCCGCAAATCTTTCGGGATCTGCCTTTTATGTAGAATTTCGAATAAATTACATATTATTCAGAAACAAAAGGAACCTATTCACTACAACTACACCGTTTGTACCACCACAATTGAAATGAAAAATTGACATCAATACTATAATTAATAGCACAAAACTACGATACAAATGAGGGTGAATTCTCCTTTGTATGGAACAACAACTTCAAAATTGGAACGCACTCGGAGATCGGCTGAATCATGAACGGCCGGAATCAGTTGGCGACTTCTTAAAGAAATTAGTTGAATATAATATTGAACAAAACTGATTATCAGGAATGAATAGATTGAACATATTGTGAAAAAAGGAAAGATTAAATGCTCTACATATTATCTACATATCTAAAAAAATCTGAAGGTCTACATATTATATTAATTGATCAAATTGGTGATTCCCTATTCATCAGTTGATTCAAATTACCTGTCGATTTTAATACAGAATTGAAAAAAATAAAAAATTCTGATCAAGAATTTATTTATTCATTCAATAATTCCTTCAACCCTCTTCCAAAGAAATCGGAATTGTGTTGAGCATTTCAACATAACGACTGTTCAAACAATTGCATCAAATCAAACTATTGTATCGAATTAAACGATTGTATCAAATTAACTAACTTCACTATACACTATGTATCTGATGAGAAACCTTAACCTTTACTTCTCAAACTGCTTCTATTTATTGGACTGTGGTTAAATATTTCACTCAGACCTTAAACTATTCACGTGAACTTTCAACATTAATTACGTCGAATGCAATATTGCAGTATTACCACGCCTCCAAGATGCATTCACCCAAACTTGTTTTAGCATACTACAATAAGCCATGTCAAAATAGAAATTGATTATACATGTGAAACCTAATCTCTACAAGACATTTAGTTTTGAACTTCTATAGTTGATATAAAGTAGAAATTGTATAAAAGGGAAGGACTTGATCACCAAAGGCATCAGACAAGTTTTTTGTTCATAGTAAAGATATCGTGTATTCAATTGGATAATAATCATCAGCTAAAAATGAACGCAGTGTTGGTACGTCGAAATTGAATATTCTCCCATTTTGTTTTTTGTTTTTTTTATATAATATTCATCATTATGACAAAACACTTGTTGTTAACAAACAGAATTACAAATAGTATCCAAAACTAAACATGGAAGATGTTCAAATTATCACATTGACACTCAAATGAAATAAGAACAATGAGTGGAAATAATGAAAAATAATAAGTTGTTATAATGAGAATGAAATAAGTTAATGATTTGATCTAAAAAAAATAATGATACACCATATTTTTCAATTGTATCTTATTTTTATTCATCTTCACAAAATCTCCGCGATAATTTTGGAGAATTATTTTTTTGACAGCTTCATTTTGTACATCTATCGTACTTATTAATTTCTCATCACATAATCTGGATCATGGAACCAATAACGATTCAAATATAATTTGACCACAAATGATAATTACTCGCAATTTTTTAACCCCGTTATTGATAACAGTAGTGGAAAACGGTTAAAAATGATTGTCAGAATTGATTTTGAAATGAATTCATGATATAAATGGCAACGATTATTTTTTTCTCTGTGAAAAGTTGAAAATGAAATTAAAATGACTTGACAGTCCCTAATCAAAGATTTTTTGATGATGAAAATTGAGATACACATATTGATATATCAAATCATCCTATCCAATATGAGATGTTGCGAGATGCCTGATAATTATACACCGGAATAATATAATTATACTTTGGCTGTGCGACTCGCTCTGGGTGGCAAACATCCTCCAATTTGAACCCCTGAAAAAGACATCCATTCAAAAGTCGCAAATCCATGTCACACAACTGGGTATAAAATATTCTGGAATACGCTAAGTGTGCCCGATATAAACGCTCTCCTATGGAAAATGAGAAACTAAACAATAAAATTATTATTTCATTTCAGATTATGTTTTCATTGGTGTTAGTGGCTGTGGCTGCAACCCCGGTGGATGAGCCGATCGCCATCTTGCGTCAAAGCTCCGACATCAACCCTGACGGATCATATAATTACAAGTAAGTTCTTTGCCATCTCACTTTCCACCATTTCGAATATTCAAATAAAAATAGCACAATATTGGCTTTAAAATATGTCACGAGCCCATCTATCTCTGTATGATTATTTGACATTGTTTACATTAATTCATGAGGCCATTTATGCGCATTCGTCTTGGAGGCTCACAAGCTGGAGCTTTTAAAGAGAGGGCCAGTATATGCTGGGTGTAGATTTGTAATGCTTTGCAAAATGTGCTATGCCAGCAAACTAGTTTCTAAATATGTATTCCTAAAAGAGACTGGGAAATTATCTGAATGAAAAATGCTTCCATGTGCTAGATGAGTTTTGGTTAATGAATCACTATTTTTATCCAGAAATGTATTCAAATGTAGGACCTATATTTTTATCAATTTGCTCGTGAATTGCGTTGATGAATACAAGTTGAGTGAGAAAATTTGATCATATCATTTATACTTATCTCACGTCTGGCGGAACCTATTTTTTGACAAAGTATAGTATTTGATGTATGTTCAGTACCAATCTCAGCTCAAATAAAAATTGATATATATGACGGTAATGGATATGAAAGGATAAAAAAAAGACACAACAATGATACATATGACATTTTTCAGTTACGAGACAGCAAACGGAATCGCAGCCCAAGAGGCCGGATACCTGAAGAACCCTGGCACGGAAAACGAAGCCATGGTTGCAGAAGGTTCTTACAGCTACATTAGTCCTGAAGGAATCCCGATCAAGGTCACATACATCTCGGACGAGAACGGTTTCCGGGCCCAAGGAGACCACTTACCGACTCCTCCACCAATCCCAGCTGCTATCCAGAAGGCTCTGGATTATATAGCGTCTCAGCCACAAGAACCAGAGAGCAGGAAACCTAATTTTGGTTAATTTTCCAAAAATATATTTATTAGATAATAATTTTTATTCCTAGAGAATTTAACAATTCTCACTATAATACTATAACAAATTCAGAAGTGAATTAAATATGACAGTTAATGTCTCAAGAATATCATCCAAAAGTGATACGGAATGAGAAAAAAATGCATACATCAAATTATATTGATGGTGAATTTTATTTTTGAATCCACAAAGTCAAATATTAGATACAAAAAGTCTGTTGATTGCTGGTTATGGACACAAATAAAGAGGATACAACGGTAGAATATTTACTGTCAAGTATTGTAGCGATTGAATCAAACATTGGAGATAGTCAAACATTGGAGGAAAGAACAGTGTAACTCATGTGTGATCATGAGATATAATGAACAAGATCTAATGTTATAGTACATGATTGTATGTCTAGAGGAATTGTGAATATATATATAGTGATTTTTATATTATAAATTGACTGTAATTATTAGACTCAATAAAAGTGTGCTGAAACTATGAATAAAAGTGTTCATATATCATGATAATAGAATCCAAAATTCCTGACATAGCGACATCCAACCTCTTGGAATCATTATCAATGCCATATTATGAAATACAAAAATATAACATCAAAATGTTGAGATTGCCCTTGTGGTGTCTCGTTCAAATGATCCTGAACTTTCATTCTTGGTCGTTAATGGGAAACAATGGCCCCGTGTCAAGTCTTCGATGTTGATGAAGAAAAACATAATAATTCATGTCAATATATTATTATGATTCGATCTAGATTCATCTGAATTGGCATCAATATGTGGAACCTTACGAGGTCACATGTGAATACTCGGAAAATGATGAGATGTTCATTTTGAATTTGAATTTCGTCAAAGAATCAAATATAAAAGAATAAAAAGTTATATATAATATATATATATATATATATAAATATATATATATATATATATATATATATATATATATATTTATATATATATTTATATATGAGACATAACTCATCAATATGAACAATATATATCTTATATAAATATAGGCCTTTAATGTTAAGAAATGTTATTTATATACAGACACATAATTCACCAGCTTGGATTTGAAATGACTTGAGAGATTCAAGCAAATTAAAAATCGAATGCAATTTATATTATCACTGCTCAAGTGTTCTCATTCTATCATTATATTTCTCCAATGCAGTGTAACAAGATGTATCCATAATTATATGTCATCGAACCATCATCATCTTATTAACATACAGGCCAAAATTTGGAGTGAACAAAATCAGAATGGCACAAATTCGTAAGAATTCTCTCGAATCCGATCAAAAATGTTTTCAGATGTTTTGTTGCATCGAATATACAAGCTGTAATTTTTCATTATTCGCGACGATGAATTTTGAGCTTGGAAAATGCATCAGGAGCGTACCTGCAGAATGTTACACAAATACATGGAATAATACTTCTTTTGAAGTGGTAACATTGACCATGTCGTATTGTCGGAAATTCCAAATTGAAATTAACTGAAAAATCCATGTTATATGACATATTTTTTCTTCACACCGTGACTATTCATGATGATAGTTTAATTTTCAATTCCAACATCAAGTACAATTTTAATTTTGATTACTTCTGATTTATGATGTGCTGCACTCTATTATCACTGATTATATCATGACATATTTTGTAAACATTTGGAAAGATCACCCTTGTGTTACAAACGATTCTATCTTTCATCCACATCCTTAGTTGGGAAACAATGATTTTGTATCAAGTTTCGATGTTATTAAAAAAAAAAAAAAAACATATTTGGTATTCATATTGATATAATATGACTTGACAACTCTGTGATACTTTGTTTTTGATTCTATACAGAAATGAAACAATTTGAATTTGAATATGAGTTTCTGAGAATAATTAATTCACATCTCGACTAATAATTAATTAACCCAGCATAAATGAAGATAACGAGAAGAAAAACAAAATCAAATGCATCAAAATTCAGATAGTATCGAGTGTAAAAACCTAACCAAAGATTGACATCTATAATCGTGACCTTTACTTTTCTTAACATTTCATCATCGTGATTCAAGAATATTACCGCATAATAAGAATAATATTATAATATAATAAGAGAACTGATGCGGAAAACTTTCACTGATTCACCAATCAAATGTATAGTGGTGATTCTAGCTCATCTGTGGGTCAGTTGAGTATATATCCAGCTTGCAATGGATTACTTCAATACTACTATATAAAGGTAGTACAATTGTATGAATACATCATTCACAATTAGATTCAAGCAGAGAAAATACACCACCTTCTCTTGTGAACGCTCATGCATACTTGTTGTCACATGCAAACATTATTTTCCGGTACTGAAATTAGAGAAAAACCAAAGCAAATTTGATTGAAATAATTCATTTCGAGCTTTTTCATTTCAGGGGTATTTCAATTGTTGCCAGTTCCAGTGCATATGAATGTTATAATTTTCATACATTTATTTGTGGCTTGATAAACCAATTTATTTCATATCAGGTGTAGCTGGGCTTGAAGCAGAAGTAAAAATCCGTTTTTGTCGTTTGATACCTCCTGAATCCTGTGCAATATAACATGGTCGACTGGTTTGACCAAGTAGCAAAGAGGCTTTTACTTCTGCTTCAACCTGTACTATGTGTGTATATGAATCCACGGAAGAAGACGGTTCCGATCAGATGTCCCCCCTATTATACACTACCAGCGCACGGGAGGTTCGCGCCTTCTCTTTTAGATACAATACAACCATTTGGGCTTCTATTAATTGTTCATAATCATGCTTTCTCCAGAAGTCAGAAGAACTAACTGATCCAAGTGCGAGTTTTTGCTGATATTCTCGTAAAACATTTAATAATATTGAAATTAAAGACGTACTGTGTAATGATTACCGAGATCTATTTGCGTCAGATGAATGATTAATGGGATTATGAGATGAAGGTGTATTATGTAATGTGAGGTGTAGTGGGAAGGAAGCGGTTGTGACCCATATTAGAGGAACTATTTGGCATTTGACTAGGCTGCAGAGGGAAACCACGAATAATCTCTGTGAAGATGGACGGTGACGAGGATAGGATCTGCGGTCCAATCTGCCCGCACCTCCCGGTCACACGGAACAAAAGTGTTAGCACTGAGCTACATGTTTCGGTATAATCGTACACATATCGAGAAGTTGTTTTTTGAAAGTAATCCGAAAGAATCTAGAAAAATTCCATTTTGACTACAAATATTTCTCTAATAACTGATAGATTCATCGGAAACCAATGTGATCCAAGATCGACGTTAAAACACAACTGGGTACGATAGTTTCATATGAAATGAATCTGAGAGGAATCGAAGAAATGTTTTCTGATGATGTGAATGAATGAATATCAGAGTTTTAAGGCGCATCGACAGCGAGGTCATTTAGCGCCTGTCGAAATATGTTGCAACAAAAGGTGAAAAGTGTGATATAAAGGTGGAAGTGAAATTTTGATGAGAATACCTAAATACATTGAACTAAGACTAAGACTAAACTATGTCTACAGTGTCTAAAGACGTTATACACTAATGTTTCCACACTGATGATGAAGGTACACCAGCACCAGACGTACGCACGTCATCTGAAGAGTTCAACATTTTTCAATTTTTTTTTTATTGGTCACAGACTGATACAGAAAGAAAAACACATTAACAACAGAAAAACATCCACAAATCCCTTCAAAAAAGGCTCAACTGTTAGTTAAAATAGTGAATTATGAGTAAAATTCAAATTTGGATGTATTTCTCAAATATTAAAAGTGATAAAGTAGTTGTAGTGAAAAGAAAAAAGAAAAACATTGAGTGATTTGTACAGACGATGATGTATAAATAACGGAAGTACAATTTGGTAACGTGAATCAAGTTTGATTAAAAATATTTTTGAAGGGAAATGGGGGAAATGGAATTTCTTGCTATTCTCAGAAATAAATTCTATCTTCCATTCTGATTCTCTTGTTCGAAAATGCTTTCAAAATGATATATTGTATTTCATACTAATCTATATCCAAGTATAACATTCAACTTGGAACGTATTAATACTTGGAATTATTATTAATGTAATTTTTTTTCCACAAAAAACAAATAGTTGTAGATAGTGATATGAGTTGATCTATTTTCAATGAGAAACATCCCAACACGATAAATTGTGGGAAAACATTATTTAATGATATGAAGCTACGGTATATACTCAGTGAATCAAGATGGTATCAATGCTGCTACTGTTTTATTTGTCAATCTGTTGAATATAAGTAACGATCATCTGTCACATACATTCAGCCCTTTGATGAGGGCTAATGCCTGACTCTGATATCACTACATAAAAAACCACGTGAATCATTATTCTAGATCATCTTATCCATCACAAACAAACTTATGTCACATTGCATATTGTGAATTGAGATGCTAAGCATGGCTAGCTAGAACATCCCGGCTTACTGAACCTAGCTTCGTTGGACGAAATGACCACAACCTAAAGATAAATCTACCAAGATATAACACCAACGTAGGTCTCCAATCTTTTCTTGGTAGATCCATTCGCCTCTGGAATGATCTTCCTCAAGAAAGAATGAGAACCTTACCTAAATCCTCTGCTATTAATACTATTTTATCAAATCTATAGTGTTACATTCCAATATGACACCTTCTACTCTTTTGTTTTACACCTTTTAGTTCACTCAGATTTTTTTTTTTTTTTATATATAAACTGTATTCAATTGTATATTGACATCGTTAAAATTATGGACCATAGTATTTAAATCAACTGCCACCGGACCAATGGTCCAAAGCTGTAATCTATAATAAATAAATAAATAAATAATCCATTACAAAATCAAGCAAAAGGAAGAAGTGGCAAAAAATATTGAGAAATAATTTATCTGATGGAGACCAAAATGAGTGAGAAATTCGTCAATTCTTTCGGAAAACGAGTGTGATTAGCTACATGTGTGAACTCCATGAAAACAACTGGAATATCACATCCAGAATAGCTCTTCCAGTGTATTCTGAATGTACAAGTCTCGAGGATTCACAATGGATCATCAATACACTTCTGAGAAGTTTAGTGAATGTCCGATAAGATTTTCACGATCTCCATTTGAATTTCCGGATGAGCAATGCGAAGACTCAATTTCACTGTACTCCATTTTTTTACTGTTTTTTTTTCTGCACTCCACATGTCAAACGAGAATACAGATTCAGTTAAAACTTGGCACACACAAAGTGTTATTATATCTCATTCGATTCTGTCTAGTTTTGAGACGCAATCGGTTTCACCACTTCTAAGAAAACCGATTTCAAAGTTTCTGAAAACCTCATAAGAATAACAAGGGGAGAAAATTCGTAGAAAATATTTCCTTCGAAAAAAAAAATCGAAATTTTCACGGAATTTCAACAAATTCCATTTTTTTCTGGAAGATTTTAATGGATATATATTTCGATTTGATTTCGACACAAGAATGTGTTTGGAATATTGCAATTCTCAATTATCGATTTCAATTCACAAAATGTATCATCATTCAGAGTATTTTGCGTTTCTTTCATTTCGGAAGAGAGCATTTTGTTGAGAAATCGTATTTCTGTTCAACTCGTGCAGTAATATCACCTCAGTGGCAAGTGCAAACCGTAGTTTCAACTGTTACCAAATAGTAAAGAGAAGAGTAAATACAAGTATGATTCTGAATGGAGCAGTCCACCGATCATATTTCCTCATTCAGATTTTAATATATTTTTTAAAATGTCGATATACAGTATTGTTTGAACTGGGAATATTTTTTGATGTCACTAGTATTTGACCAACTTGATAATTTGATATGAAGACAAAAGCACTTGGTTATCAACCTTCAAAATGTACTACTCGCATTATATTGTTATGTATTCGTGGTAGTGATATTTATTCATCTCTTAGTAGGCCTAATACAAATTGTACAAGTAAATACAAAGAGATACATTATACAACGAATATTTCTTACTTATGTAATTAAAGTCTAAGACTTGGAATTAAGTATTGAAAATCGTCAGTAGGCCTAAATTGAAGTGTACGAATGAATATTTATTTAATGGAAGCTAGACTTGTATGTTAGAGCGGAATGTACATCTGCAGTTTCTCACTCTTTCAAAATCTATCATATTATAAAATGCATGTGATATTAAAAATTATTCTTATGTGTTTTATGTATCAGGTTGTTATGTGTATTATGTATTATGTTAATATGTGTACTATGTATTATGTTGTTACGTGTATTATGTATCATGTTGGTTACTCCATCTATCGTCATTCATGTGTACCAAAGTGAACTACGTTCTTCAAGTTAGAGTCTTCCAGTATAGAGGCCGGTTGGAGATTGTGCTCAGTTGTGAATAGCAGAGACTATTGATGTAGCAATGTTGAAGTGATGTCCCTATTACCTCAAAAATCGAGTGAATAATAAAATTTTCGAAGTGTATATCAAATACTGTACTTACTTGAATAATATTCATATTCGAAAAAATTATTCGTCTGATATTTGAGACATAATTAAATGGAATATGATCGAATGTCAAAAAACAGCCTGGTAAATTGTCCACTGTCAAATTGTCCAACCCCCTTATTGTAATCTGATCAACCCTGGGGCAAATTGTCCCACCCATCAAACACAGCCTGGAAAATTGCCAAACCCCCAGGAAAGGACAGCCTGGCAAATTATCCACTGTCAAATTGTCCAACCCCCTTATTGTAATCTGATCAACCCTGAGGCAAATTGTCCCACCCATCAAACACAGCCTGGCAAATTGCCAAACCCCCAGGAAAGGACAGCCTGGCAAATTATCCACTGTCAAATTGTCCAACCCCCTTATTGTAATCTGATCAACCCTGAGGCAAATTGTCCCACCCATCAAACACAGCCTGGCAAATTTCCAGACCTCCAGGAAAGGACAGCCTGGCAAATTATCCACTTTCAAATTGTCCAACCCCCTTATTGTAATCTAATCAACCCTGGCAATTGTCCCCCCCATCAAACACAGCTTGGCAAATTTTACGACCCGCAGGAAAGGATAGCCTGGTAAATTGTTCACTGTCAAATTGTCCGTCCCCCGAATTCGAAATTTAAATCATAATACTGCACAAAACCTGAGATTGGTATAGTATGTTGTGTACCTGAATGTGTTAGAGGTAAAAAAGGAATGGAGAAATTATCTGTCTATCGTGTCCCAAGATCTCTGCAGCTAAATTGCTCCATTGATACAGTCAATACACACATAATTCTGCTCTCAATCCATTTGTATCACCAGCACATGCAGCTCAGTGGTTAATGCGCTCGCTCTTTGCGATCCGGGAGGTGAAGGGGCATATCAGACCGTATTATAGGCATATCGGATAATCACCCAGAGTTCAGGTCACATTTCAGGTCACCCACTCGCTTCAAAGGAGCCTATAGGCCTACTTTATTATCATTATTCGTTTGAACAAAATTGTATTCCCTCCAATGGTAGTACATATAACAAGTCAATGGTACATAATGGAATAATAATACACAGATAAATGAAAAGATAATTTAAATGAATGAAGAGAGAAGCCCGCATAAGAGTAATAAGCTCTTAGGGGGCGAGCTATCTCTAAAAACAAGATTTTGACGGTTCGTAAACACAAATAATCAAAATAAAATTGGCTCTATTTACAAAAATTACGTTGTGATGCTAATTTTTTGGAAAATTTCAATTTGGATAATAAAAGGATATCTTCTCATATCTGAATCAGTGGAGAATTGAATAGAAAGTCTTTATATTCATGAAGTAAAACAACAGGTTAAATATGATACACATTTTGATGACATTCAACCAACATAGACCTTCCTCACATTCAGTGCATTCAAACACGTTTTTGATATATAATCTATTTTGTGCATTATTCCATCTCAATCCTACCGACTTTGACAAAACATGCAAGACTGAAAAGTGAAAACCAACATGTTTGACTATCAAAGCACATGTTTTGTTCATCGATGCCACCGGTACCGTAGCCACTCTTATCTACATCTAGTTCACAAGGGAAGCCGCTGAATCGTAACAGGCAATCGGGACCTTTGGCTCTGAACTGACCGCAAGAAACCACATATGCCTTCCATGTTATTAATAATATGATGGTTGAATCACCTTCTCCATATAAGGATAACATTGGTTAGTATCAATACATCGTCGTTCTGCTATCATTTCTACTTGATGAATGAAAATCATATTTTTTCGTTGAAAAATCGTGAATGATGGCTCACTGCTTACTCAATTGTAATGCTATTTATAAGTTGGATTGTCAAATATGTAAATTTGTACCGACTTCCTCAAACGAGGATTGAAGGAATTAAAACTACTATTGAACTATTTCCTTCGAGAAGGCTGGTCTGAATTACATGAAAATGTGTAATGATGTGTATTTTGTGTATCAATTATGTGCGTTCCAATTCAGTAAAAATTTGAGTTGTTCCGAAAAAATATTATTTTTAAAATTCGATTGCAGATTCGAATTCTCAAATTCAAAGTTCCGAGTCGAATAAGTCTGGTCGAATATTTATCACACTGAAGAGTCAATCAGGAGAAGGAGTTCGATTCCCACCGTGATCGAACACCTTCATTTGGGTTTTCTTCCAGTTTCCAAATGTCGTTCAGGTCAACACTGGGAATACTCTCAACAACAGGCCATGACCGACTCCTTCCCAAAAACGCATAAAAAAATTACTTTCCATCATCTCACCAACCCATCTTTTTTGGGAGGGGAAATCTTGCATGAGACCCCGTAAGTTGAATTGCGGGGAGTGTCGGATTCTTACAGACAAAAACTTTTGGGGTGACCCCGACAGCGTAGTCATTTCCCACCTTATCATGCATCATTCCCCGACGCCAATAGATCGTGGTCATCAGTATACTGCGTCATTGAACCCAATATTAATAAGTAAACATTAAGTGTCCCGAAAAAGTTTCATGTTGATCAGTCAAACCGTGCGCATGACGAGTGCTCACACACACAAAAAGAAAACATCGACAGAGCTCCTTAAGAGTGTGATGAATGATTCAGTTGCTATAGCTTATCTAATGATGGTGAATCTGAGAAAAAAAATTGAATGGATTTCAGTTCATCTGGAGGTTAAAGTCAAACAAAATGTCTGAAGCCAGAAGCCAAATAGTCAAACGTACATCAACTTCCATTACATCATGTGTATTGTGTAACCATGAAGAGTAACGTTGAAACTTAATCCAAGGTATTGTGTGATAATGGCTTAATAGGTCTACTAGAAGTATTAATTCTGAACTTGACCCGATCTCTTGGGCATGTGGCATCAATCATGTGGAATAAGTGAATATCTCATTAAACACTGGTCCAATCAGAACTTGACCATAAAACCACAATCTAACCAATCGAATCGAATCAATTAAACCAATCGGAGAAAATCCATCTGTCATCAGAAAACGACATACATCTCTTTCTGTACTATGATGAATAGTAAAAAGATTCATCAATTGAAATTGAATTGAATATCATGTACAAGATGAGAACCACAATAATATACAAATCAGCGGTTTAAGAATTTCATTTTTTTCTAAATGACGAATGGAAAACACATTTGTTCATATATAGATCATCTTTGTCGTTATGATCCACATTGGGATGGTTCCTCAACAATAGGCCACGACCGCCTCCTCCGCAATATCCAAAATATCTAATAAAATCACCTTTCATCTCATCATCCCACCATCTTATATTTCATTCACCGACGTCAATAGATAGTAGTAATCAGTACGATGCGTCGTTAAACCAGATATGAATTTATGAATATATTCATCTAAATATGACAAGGAGCGGGCGCCATGCTTTTGCCGATTAAATGTCCTATTCCTTTCAACTCAGACAACTTGCTCATTCTTTAAATGAATTTGAAGTTTGTTATCAATGATTGCATGTGAATAAAACAGTACGGTACCTGCCCGTTTGTGATGAATTCTAAACATCAAAGAAGAGGTGGCCATGTTTTTGCCAGAAAAGTAATTTCATGGTCACTGTTTGATGATTTATCGATTCACTTCCCTCCGAACCAAATTATCATTGTCTGATCCAATTGAAAATTCTCATTTTTCGATCCGAATGATCATTCCTATTCAACTGCCTGATGAAGATTTCATAATATTTCAATTTTTGCAATATGAAACGAAATATTAATATAATATGATATAATATGGAATAAATAATATGAATATATTGTTCCAATATCGATCCGATATGAATATATATGGAAGGAAAATATGGCCTGAAGTTGTATGTATACTAATGGAATGTACTGGGGGTAGACTGATTAAAATTTCAATAAATATATACAATAGACGTGAGGATACAATAGGAGTAGGAAGTGAGGCATTTCGAAATGTGACCAAAAATCGTCCTTAAATATTTCACGATAGTGCTCTCTTTCATGCACAATAATATAATGTTCCTGGTACAAATGAGTATGTCTTTATTGCCTCTGATGATAGCGATCGTATAGATTCCTGGTATTCAGATTGACCTTTTCTTATATTGAGAGAGGAATTCCACGTCTAGTCTCATCACGACCTTTAACATGGATAACACCCATTCTATGTAGGCAAGCGCATATACCTCTTCTTATCGGAACAAAAATACTCTATCTAATGGTGAGGGAAAGACACAATAGGATCTCGCATATCATTGAGAACGGAGTAAAAAAAACAATCTATATTGACAATTGCAGAAAGTGAGTGTTGATTGCTTGTAATACAAATAACAATGAATTCTATGAAAATTATTCTCAACACCAATATTATCAATGGAAGACTTGAGACGTAAAATGTTTGAACAAATCAATTTTACTGAGAGCCGGTTTAATTCAGTTCAGGCAATAATTAGTTCATGAATGAATGAATATTAGGGTTCTAAGGCGCATCGACAGCGAGGTCATTTAGCGCCTGTCAAAATAAGTTGCTGAACCAAAAGGTAAAAAGTGTTATATGAAGGTGCAAGTGAAATTTAGATGAGTTCATTCACTTGATATGTACGAAAGAGACTTCAAACAAGATCCTCCGCTAATTATTGCATAATCCACTTATCATATAAATTTTGATGAAATCGGCCCCGAGTCTATGTACACTTTTTCATGGTTTTCAAAATATTTTCAAAATTTCAAATGAGAAAATATACTATTCAATGCACATAATATTATGAAGAAGAAAAACAAAACCGTTCTCTGAGTTCATTAGTATCACTTCATCACATATGACTTCATGGCAAAAAAAATGTGCT
This sequence comes from Brachyptera risi, assembly GCA_964007535.1. NCBI lineage: Eukaryota > Metazoa > Arthropoda > Insecta > Plecoptera > Taeniopterygidae > Brachyptera > Brachyptera risi. Next base: position 32,720,577 of record OZ023336.1, read on the forward strand.
GTGAATTTCATCCCATTAGAATTATATATACATTGATAACCGACGAGAAAAATTCAATCAATATGGACCTATATGAATAATTTTTGCGTGAAAATGTGCTGATTTCAAGTATAGGAATCATTTTATTACTTGTAGCAACCAAAAATGTTCTATGAAGCACACAGAATATTGAAAAAAATCTGCTATTTGATGATGATTTTAAATAATCACAAGAATATCTCAACTTTTCGTTGTAATTAAAAGTTTCTAAGATTTTGAACAGTCTTATAAGTCGTATTTTTTTTTTTTTTTGTATCATCAGTTTTGAACATACAAATAAAAACACTGAACAGTCAAATACTATCCACAAAGTCTACAAGGGAGACTTGACTGTGGGAAAAGAATTAAATTATATCTGTATATTGCTTAGCTCTAGATTGTATACATTAGTTATGTATGGTGATTGAGGAAATATAAACATAATTGATAAATTGAATGGCAATAAAGAATATGAGTGGAAAAAAAGAAATATGATTTACACGATGGACTATTATTCACAAGAGAATGAGTTTAATTGAGACACAATGATTGTATAAGTGGGTCGATGTGAGTTTAATGAAAAGGTCGATATGAAATGTAAAATTGGAACTGAGATAAGATCTTAAATGGGAGGAATTGTGCTGACGTATAAAGAAGTCCAGCTTTGCTCAATATATACGGAAACAATATCACTGATTAGATGCGAGTAGTGACGAGTTATGATATGATATGATATGATATGATATGATATGATATGATATGATATGATATGATATGATATGATATGATATGATATGATATGATATGATATGATATGATATGATATGATATGATATGATATGATATGATATGATATGATATGATATATGATATGATATGATATGATATGATATGATATGATATGATATGATATGATATGATATGATATGATATGATGTGATATGATATGATATGATATGATATGATATGATGTGATATGATATGATATGATATGATATGATATGATATGATATGATATGATATGATATGATATGATATGATATGATATGATATGATATGATTAAACCGACTTCGCGTTTATGTTGTGTGCGTGTGTGGGTGAAGTCGGACAAAGTAACCAATCTACTTAAAACTTTTCATACAATAAACAAAGTAGTTCTCTATCGGTAGGCAACAAGTTTTTCAAAATGATCTCAGAAATTAGAGAATCTTCATTCAAGAAAAGCATTGGTGAATTTTCAAATTGTTTATGTCATCATACATTTTCACTAAACCTCAATATTGACCTGATTTGTCGTTCTATCAAGTTCAAAGAACAACATAATTGTAAACTTGGTCGTCGTTTTCGAAAAAATGAATTATTGCCCAGAAAAGTTTGATGTAAGCTGTTGATGTTGAAATTGAAACCAGAAAAAATCAACAAAATAAAGCGTGCGCATATATACAACAATGACATTGATTGGAATATTACATTGTTGACTGATCTTTTTTAACTATTCGTCGGCCATATTGAGATTTGAAAGTGCATTATTTTGTTACTTTTCGTGACGAATTGTGGAAAGAAGGTGAAATATTGAGTACGGTTTGTCAGTGATGATTAACATGCCGGGCCGCATGAAGAAGGCAGTGATTGAGAGACTATAATCAATAATTATATCAAAGTGTGTTTATTGATTTCGATCAAGTCCAATATAAATATGTCGCTCATCTCACAATGTATATATGCATATATATACATACATATGCATATATATATATATATATATATATATATATATATATATATATATATATATATATATATATATATATATATATATATATATATATGCATATATATATATGATATTCATTACCTCATGTAATTTGTATTCACTGCGTGAAAAACCGCATCATATTTATATATCACGGTAGTTGTTTGCATCTTTTTTTTTGTTATTTCTATCATTCAGAGTATTTATTTTGTAGTTATCCCCCTCTTGAATACTTTCATATTTGTCAATTAATTTTCCTCCTTTCCCACACACAGGCTCCGGCTTACGTGGGTTCTGCTTTGATCAATGTATCATTATCATTATTATTATTATTATTATATTATATTTATAATCATTTTTTTGCAAATAATTGAATTGTATGTCTGTGAAAAATTATTTGTATCAAGCATTAACATTGAATAAAATAAAATAAATAAAATAATATATGCTGCGTATTTCTGGTATAGTTCACGAGAGATGGTTTTGAATACAAGCTGTGAATATGAAGAAGGTAATGTTTATATAGAGGTATAATGGAAAGTTCAAATAACATTTAAAATTAGGGTAAATTGATATTTATATTCATTTGCATATCCTTGCTGAAGATTGTGCAGTGTCAGGATTGTACACGTCATATGTTGTAAACTTGTTTCTCTCAAAGTCATTTGTGCAACGAAATTATGTAAAATAGAAAGTAAAAAATTACCGAAAACTCTTCCAAAGTGATTATTAATTTCAATTTGATAATGATTCTTCTTTTGTTGAACTGTTTGAATTGAATAATCAGTCGCAAATTTAGGATTCTGAATAATAATATGCAATTCATAAGATTTATATTTCATATTTACATGTGGTTTCACATTGGGGTATTCAAAACTAGACGCATACTTCGTCGTCATTTTCAATCACGTAAAAGTTCAGAACTTATTTATTTTGAATTCTCATCACATTATTATCACTGTGAATATCACTTGATCAACTGATATTGTAGTTCATTCAAGATCTCAGTGATTTCCAATATGATAATAAATATATGTCATCATAATGTATTCATCTTCAATATTATATCATAAGCTGACGACAAATTATGAACAATTATCTAATCTTGAACAAGAATTATTACCATCAACATTTCAATACTATATTGCAATACAGGCAACTGGCAAACTATCAAAGACAATTATTGGAGGAAATTGATGTCCGTCTTTTTCAACAATGAGTGATGTCAATTTGTCAATTCAAAACGCAAATATGGGATTCTGAAAGCACAATGAACATAATCGAATAGTATTGTATAAAGACCTCCGCGGAATGAATTGCGGGGCGTGTTGGATTCTTACGACTAATTCGACTAGAACCCCTCCTCGTTTTAGGGTGACACCGACAACGTCATCTTTCTTTCTATCCATTCAGTTTTCTAATAATTATTTCAATTTGCGAGACATATGATAATAATGATAATAATAATAATAATAATAATAATAATAATAATAATAATAATAATAATTAGACCTTATTCATTTTCGAGTGGTACAGTAGCAAAAAACACAGAAATAACAATTTACATATAAGAATTCAAAAATGAGATGATATTTAACAAAAATGAAACGGCGAGGTTCAGATACATGAGTATCTGCTCTTCCACCTAACCTTATGAGTTATGACTGATATGCAAATGGCAATGTAATAAAAAGAACTATAAATCAACAAATGGAAAAGGAAAAAGAACAGAAAGAGCTGACAGATTAGAATTAAATTGAACATGATTTTTTAAAAACGATCTCTGAATTTTGCTTCACCAAAAGTTGTTTTTTATATGATAATTTGAATAGACCCAGAGATTTTACTGATTTCAATGAAGTTGGTAACTCGTTCCATCTTCTTGGACCACTAATTGGATGAGAATGAAGATGAAGATTTGGAATTGTAATGATGATAAACCAAATTGGAGTTTTGACGAACTTTGTGATATCATATATAAAATGTCAATCATATTTCATGCGATGAATCGGTTCAATGAAAAAATTGTAATAGCTCTTCAATTATATTATTGGTCTATAAATAATGTATTCAGAATGAAGTTCATGAATATTAAAAAATATATATAGTATTACCACCATAACTAAGCTGAAACAAGAAAGTGAATCTTCCCAAATGTAATTGCCAGTTGAAATGTCAACTATCCAGTCGACCTTGAAGAACACATTACGTGGATGGTTTTTTTTTTATACCTGCATATTTATATGAAGAAGCTTCTAACAAGTTGTTTGCAATGAATGGTTACACTGGCAATTTATTGTCCTGATTTGGCGTGAGTATCATCTTCTCTATCCCCTGAATGTCAGACACTAAGGTGAGGTACAACTCGAGACTTTTGTCCACGTGGGAGTTGATCAAGTGTGCATGTGGCTGGTTGATAAGGGGAGAGAGGGGTCCAACTATATAAACCTATGTGGGATAATGCATGTTATCATTCAAACATTGGTCTTCACAGTCGAGAAGCAAACAAAATAACAAAACATAAACATGAAGCTGGTAAGATATTGTGATTCGGGCATCTCCGAAGTAATTCGAATAGTATTCGAATGATAGCAATTCGTTTTTATATGATATTGGATTCGAAATTTGAAATGATCAAGACACATTCAGAAGTTTTACATGAATATTCAAAATTCTCATTTAATCAATGGATATATATTTTTGATGCATATTATCGAATAGTCATATATTATCTGGTATGCTATGAATACTTTGAGAATGATGATAATAACGGATATATGTATATATATATATATATATATATATATATATATATATATATATATATATATATATATATATATATATATATATGTATATATATATGTATTTTTTTTTATATATATATATATATATATATATATATATATATATATATATATATATATATATATATATATATATATATATATATATATGTATATTTGTGTAGCTAATGAGAGAACAATCTGATAAAATTGTAGAGTAAATTCACAAATACGTCAAAGAATCGGAAACAATTTTTGTTTTATTTTTCGAAACAAATGCCAAATAGACTACGTTACAGAATACAGAACATTCACTTCACGTACATCCATCATTAACTGGCTCTCATCAAGAATATATATTCAAAGATCTTCAAGATTGCAAATATTATTTGTATATTACAAAATAATCCCTCGTTTAAGATCATTCAGTAAGAGTAATGGCAGCAATGCACAAAACAAGCAATTCAGGCGATATATCCATCTGTATCATTCATAATAAAACCTCACATCCATTCAGTATGAGTGTTCTAAAATGATGATTGTTATATATTTTTTCTGTTCCAGCTTTTGGTACTCGCCCTCCTCGTCGCCGTCGCTGTTGCCGCCCCAGCCAGCGCTGATCCCAAGGATGCTCAGATCCTGGAGCAGACCAACGACAACATCGGAGTTGGAGGCTACAGTTTCTCGTGAGTATACGTATTTAAATGTCGATATACTCAAATATTGAAAAAAAAAAATTATGGGAGATTATATCAGTAAATGATTGGGTTCGCATCTATAGGGATTGAGCCATCATTTTTTGGGTTGAATAAGATGTGAATTTTGTACAGAATTATTGTTTCCCAATTGATGCTATAGATCAAGACCATCTATATCTTCGTCCTATCGTATATATCATCAGTATTGATTTAATGAAACATCATAATAACTTCAAGCTGGTGACCGTACAGAAATGTAAAATAGAATATAGAATAGAATTTGTTCATTATTGTTTACGTGAATTATCATGAATTTTTGAGCGGTTGTGACGATCAAAAAATTGATTGGTCAAAAATCGCTTTCGGAATGCTGACGGTTGTTTCATTATTATAAATGGAGAATGGAATATATTCATCACAATTCTATTCACAAGTAACGTATGGCCACCTTGGGTCTTTCATCGAGTCGATTTTTTTTTTTGGTTGGATAAATTCATCAAGTAATCCGTCATGTTCAATAATATTCAATTCTCGGATGAATAGTCGTCGATTGCATTTGAATGAAGTAGGCCTACTTCAAATGAGAGTGCATGATGTGTGATGAAACTTTATCACACATCACAAATTAATCAAACCGAAAATACAACCAAAACTTTTTTTCAAACGGCATCGGGTACCTCGAAGAGTTCAGTATCTTACTAAATGCATGTAACTTATTTCAAATTTAACGATGATTCTCGACATTGTTTGACACAACATCTGTATTTTTACGCCTTTTGGAAATGTTTCATTCAAAATCAAAATTGAAAGTTCTAATAAATGTACAGATTGAGTATGCAAGTCGTCGTGTAGGAAAGCGACATTTGTAGGACATTTGTAACCTGACATTATATAATACACATAGAGTAATAATTATCAATAATTACTTGGTCAAAAGTTTTCAAGTCTTCTTCAGTATTGTCAACCACTTCGATAATCAAAAACGCTCTCTCTCAAATGACAATATTTTTTCGAAAAGTACTTCAACTTTTCTTAATAATTCAAAAAGAACTCATCTTCCATCTATATATCATGAATGAAAAAACCTTGGAATATCAGTTATATCTATATGTGAAAAAATGATATTTTTCAATATTATGTTCATTTCGTTATCAATCTTTTATTTCTTTAAAATCTCGAACCATATCCAGAGCAAAAACTAAATGATTGTATTCTGATGAAATTCCAGATACCGAACCAGCGATGGCACCTACAGGGAAGAGAAGGCCGTGTTGAAGAATGCTGGAACCGAACAAGAGGCTCTTGAGGTCACCGGAAAGGTCAGCTGGGTGGGAGCTGATGGCAAGGAATACACGACGATCTACAAGTCAAACGAAGCTGGTGCTTCTGTCGAGGGTGACCATTTACCCAAACCCCAATAAGTCTTCTCATTCGACCAACAACCAAGATCAAGGAACACACTCACACAAGTCAATCAAAAACAGTTAATGATATCAAAAAGAAAATAATTCATGTTAAAATCAATGAGCTATGAGTAATCAGACTTGGTGAATTATGAATTATACATTTCAATATCTAGATGGGATTCAAACTTTTTTCATGAACTGATTTTGAGTTACTTTTGTGATGTACATTTTTTTCTCATTCATCACTTAAATCAGTATGCATTTAGTTGTGGATGAGATGAATGTAAATTTCCTGCAACGAAAAATATAATTGCTCAATTACATATGTTATGACCTGGCATTCAATTAAGAACTGTATTCATTATTGTAATAATGATACACGATATTAATTTGACTGGTATTTGTACATTTTCGTACAGAATATCTTACTTGTACATACATCACACACCATTTTCTTTTTGTTATTACATGTTTGAAATGCAATAAAGTGCTGAAAAAAGATCGTATTTTGTATGTTTTTTTACCCCTAATGGAGAAAAATATCACTGATATAATATATTTCAACTATTTTATAATTATTTATATTTTCAACATTGAGATCGAAACTTGTTACAATGAATCGTTATGAAATCGATAAAGTCTTCATTGACATGAAATACATTGAAATACATATTATTCAATCATCTATGAACTACTTTTTTTTTTTAATAACATCGAAACTTGATACAAAATCATTGTTCCCCAATTAGGGCTAAGGATGAAAAGTAGGATCGTTTGGACTACTAATGAACAATTGAATATATAGATAGCATTCCATTTTGTTTTAATCTGAGCTTCATAAAAATATTCAGAGTGGAGGCATGAATGAAAATACTTGGAATTGTCATAAATCAATGGAGTGATTATTTATTTTTATCACAGAGACATTCATAGGGAATAAATAATGCTGATGAATCAAATTTCATCTTTTGTTTAAATGCAAAATGGCAATCATTGGGTGACAAAGAAATGAACAACAAACTTGAAGGAATTGAATCTAGAACTTATCGTTGGAATTCCTCGATCCAAGTTTCGCGAAGGTAAGAGGTATTTCTCCTAAGTATGCAAATTGGGCATTCTCTGCTCACGCAAGCCTTTCTATTCACACCAGAAAATACTTCATCTCTTTATGACACTTGAAACGAGGTGTTGACCATGAAAAACATATGGTTCCAGTTCAAATGTATCATATCCATAAGAATGAGGATATGTTGATAAATAATAATGATGATAATAATAATAATAATGATTATTATCATTATTATTAATTTCATTATTGAGAATGAGCAATCACTCAAGTGCACATGGATCCATAAAATGATTCTGTACGAATATTGGAATTCGCTAATTTTAGATGCTTTCAAATTAGTCAAATTAGTCTAAGAAGTCAAATCACATAATTGACAAACAATTTCAATGTTATGTGATTATAGTTTAATATGATAATATATATTTTAGATTGAATTTTCATTGAGAATTTGTACTATTTGTATTATTATGGTTCGGACACATGATGCGAATGAAAATGGAGAGAATACCAAGGAGAGAGTATGAAGGAGCCAAGGTACAAGGGATAAAGAAGGCGGGAAGACCGAGGACGAAGTGGATAAACGGAATGGTAGAGGCCGTGGAACAGAGGGGGAAATGTTGGAAGACGATTGTAGAAGAAAAGTGGTGGGAAAATAGAGAAAGGTGGAGGGAGTTGGTCAGAAGACAGGAAGAAGGAGAAGAAGGAGATGAAGAGGGGGGAGTGCCAGACCTGGCAAGTCGACTGCGAGACACCCAGCTGCCCTAGTGATATGGTGGGACAACCCACCCGCCGACCCAATTCAGTTTGGAACCGGAGGCCAGATACTTATTATTATTATTATTAATTGTATACTGAGAATATAAATATGTAAGATTCCAGCATTACAAAATTGATGATGGGCTGGTGTCAACACAGATTGTAAGGCTCTCAATGGTGGTTGGTTTATTGAAGCAATCCGATGCATCGAGGAAAATATAATTCTACTTCAATTTTATATATCAACATGAGATTTGGATCATGCCATCGGTGTCACTCGACAAACAAAAAACATATGTTAGTACTAGTTATTTCAAGATGCAATCTGAGGGTACACAGATTCGAAAATCGCATGAGGTAATTTCAACCAAAATGAGTAGTATTCTAACCATTTCGAATGGAGGGAGAGAAAAAAAGCGATGTTCATTTATCTCTCAATATGTCGGATATTTCTCCTCGAAACAAAATAGAATTGGAACTTTTTGACACACCAATACTATATTCCCGTTCATATTTCAATATGCGACGAATATATTATCCCACAATTACAAACAGAGAGAATTCGTTATAGCAGATATAATTGAGAATCAGAACAGTAACAGAACACGATAGCGATACTATGTACGATGTAAAACGTTAGTATAATATATCCCGCTTATTATCAGATCTGAATGTTAAATACTTATTCGCGACGTTAATGAAAAAAAAAATCCAGAATTTCGCAGACAAGTATTATGAATTGAACCAATATTCAATAAAAGAATACTCAATTTCGAATATTTGCAAAGAATGTAATCACATATTGGGCTTATGAAGTGTTTTTTTCCAACTGAAGTGAATTTATAACTTGGAAAAACAATGTTATTTGCTGAAAATTTGAGTTTTGTCGCCCGTATCGATCCCATCCTATCAAAATACGATGATACAACATTGATTTGTCTCAATTTTTCACTTTTCATTTTTTGGATATTCAGCATTTAACCCTTACCACGACTAACACGTGGAATAATGTGTCAGGTTCGGCTAGAAATTTTCAAAAAACTAGTACTTTGGTGAGCTAATTTCTGATCAAATAGATCCAGTTACATATATTTCAATTGTTATCACCTCAAAATCCTATCCCTGCCAATGAAGTCGTCTACAAAATATGTCGAGTTAGTGGAACTCTAGAGATCATGACTTCTCATCATCTTATGTGGCCATATATCATTTAGCTAGAACCAATCAAACTCCTCCATTGAAACTAGCTTGACATGAGACGTTATTTTAAGTGGCAGTAGCGGTATGGGCTCTATAATCCTCAGTATTAAATGTTGTCATTGTGAAATAGTACCTGTAAAACGGAACAGGTGGCAAGAATTATTATTTATGTCCATGTTAGTTATGGGACAGATTAAGGAAGGTCATGTGGTTATAGTATTTTTTATTGTTTTTTTTTTTAGGAGTGTGTTGAATTTCCGAGAGTGTCGGATCCTTATACCTACTGAAATATCTCCTCTTTTTTGGGTGACACCGACAGCGTGGTCATTCCATCACCCTTATTTCCCTATTCATTCAGTTTTCTCATCATTATTTTAATTCTTGAGACATGAAAATAAAATCATATGTGAAATTTCAATCATATTTCGTCCAATAAATCAGACAAATTGAAACATTTGAATGACTCAGCAATCCGTTTCGAGTCATCCGAAATTATTTTATACAGAGTGGTATATAAATGAATTCTCTGATTGATAGATTGGATTTCATTCATTTTTGAGTAGTAAAGTAGCAAAAAAACACAGAAATAACAATTTATATATTAGAATTCCAAAATGAGATGATTATTTAACAAGGATGAAACGGCGAAATTCAAATGCATGAGCATCTGCTCTTCCACCTAATCTTATGAGTTATGACTGAAATGCAAATGAGAATGTAATAAAAAGAACTATAAATATAAAAAATGAAGAAGGAAAAAGAACAGAAAGGGTTGACAGATTAGAACTAGATTGAAGATGATTTTTTGAAACTATTTCTGAATTTGCTTCACCAAAAGTTGTTTATAAAAGTTGTCTGATAAGTGAAAGTGGTCTTATAGTAAAGGATTCATCACAATCAATCAAAATGTTTTTCACACTGAGAGAATTTCATCACATATATCGCATCGTGTTGATTTGCTCTACTGTGAATGGATAAGCTCGAGTTATTGATACATTCCACTGAATTACTAATTCTTATTCAATATTTCAACCAGATCTTAAGAAAAATTCATGTCACATAACGAAGGCAGAGTACACCATAACACTCCAAGTTCAACACAATCATATCCGCAAACCACTTTTACTCGACAAATGTAGAATTATTACAGAAAAAATACTTGACTTTTATTAATCTATTTGGTACAAGGTGGCAAATAATCTCCGTTGTTGAAGTTGATGGTATTGAATGGTGACCATCAATGTGGATATTTCAAAACATTCATTAACTGGTTGTTGCTTGAGAAACATCGAATCAAGCTCTAAGAAGATTATCTCTCTGACAGTGCTACAAAGTGAAGACAATCATGATTTTACAACTGGTAAGTAAAACTGTTGAAACTGTTATTTCAATTGTTTGATATTTGCACATTTTTATATAACTGGTACATATTTGTGTGTATATATGATATATATATATATATATTTTCATTTTATTTTATATATATATATATATATATATATATATATATATATATATATATATATATATATATATATGAATATATATATATATATATATATATATATATATATATATGTATACAAATACATATATATATATATATATTTTCATATATATATATATGTATACAAATACATATATATATATATATATATATATATATATATATATATATATATATATATATATATATATATATAAATTCATTCTCATATATATATATATATATATATATATATATATATATATATATATATATAAATTCATTCTCATATATATATATATATATATATATATATATATATATATATATATATATATATATATATATATATATATATATATATATATATATATATATATATATATGTTTATAAATATATTTTCATATATATATATATATATATATATATATATATATATATATATATTTATACATATATATATATATGAATTTATTCTCATATATATATATATATATATATATATATATATATATATATATATATATATATATATATATATATATATATATATATATATATATGTATATATAGGCTGTGTATATGCGAGATAACTTGGCATTTGGTGGAATAATTCAGCGAACATTCATGATCATTTTTTCTAGTTGTTTCTATTCGTCACATCGACCTCAATCACGTTGAGCACAGCCGAGTCCCAAGGGGTTGACCGGGACTCGAAACAAGCGCGGATACTGGAGTACGAGAATGAGTTGGACGGTTCAGGTGGCTACCGTTTTGCGTAAGGAAATATATCACATAACTAACATTCATGCATTCCTATATACATTAATTCAGGGCAGTATTTTGCACTATCAGACTGGTATGATAGTAAAAACATTAAAAGCGTGATTACGATAAATCAATTCAAGAAATTAATCAGATTCTATTTTTATAATCAACAATAATAATAGGGTTGAAATGTATGTTCCTCTTTTTCCACAGATAATATAGCTCGATTATCTGTGGTAATACCTGTTTTTGATAACCTCATTTCGTATCACAGATAATCGAGCTGTGTTCGTATAGAAGACACGACGGATAAACCATGTTAATTATTTATATTTGCTCCCCCACGAGATATTCTCACTGGGAGCTCAAATACTCATATGGATTATGTATGCAATGTGATTTAATGTGTAATAAATAAATAAAATGAAATAAAAAATAATACATGATATAATAGTACATCATAGTACATCAAAAGTATATGCGAAAGATAAATTTTCTATAGCCCTGAGTTTTTCTTCCCGTTTGTAAATAATGGAAATAACATTGACTATTTCGCAATTGGTCGGTTCGAGTATCCCAATTCATTGGTCGTACGTATGGGGTAAAGTTGCCCCTCGCCCTTGCGATACACAATGCCTCAATCAATGTTTCTCCTGGTCAAAAATAATCGAGTTGATATATGGAATCTCATGCTCTGATAGAAAACTATATGAGTTGGAAATTACTTCTTTCCATTGCGTGGCAAAATTAGAAATACAGAAAAAGAATTTGAAATTGTATTGTGGAAGCAAATTTTTCGTATTTGTCCATATACCGAACAAATAGAATATAATCGCATCACATTAATCGGATACACTATTTTTCATTCCAAGTGACAGACAACTTGCAGATTATGTGTTAACCGATTCGCATGATAATAATTTAGAAGAATATCAAGATGGTTAATAACATCTCATCAAAAAAATCCGTTCAATTTAAAAAATTGAAAATTTATCAAATTCTCATCTTTTGAGGAGCACCCATATAATCAAAACCTTCTATATGTTTATTTCGATTACTCAAATTGTTAAGTAAATGTGCATGCTCTCACTGATGCGTTTTTATCATGATAAATCCAAGATACTTCAAAAAGAGAAGGGGACAATCTGAGAATCTGACACTCCCCGCAATTCAACACGAGGGTGTCTCATGCAAGATTTACCCTCCTCAGGAAAAAAAAAGAAAAAAATAAAAGATGAATCGATCCAATTGAAACAATTCATGGGCCCATAGCATATCTCCAATTCTCTGAATAATATATATATATTTTTTTTTTAATAACATCGAAACTTGATACAAAATCATTGTTCGCCAATTAAGGCTATGGATGAAAGATAGAATCGGTTGGACGGGGCACATCAAGGGCGATCTTACCACCCCATTTTGATTAGATAAAAGAATTTAAGTTTCCGAACGTCCGGAACACATTATGACTGTTTCTGTGATATGTATCCATCCGGACACAAAACACACGAATGTTGATATCTTCCACTTTGAAGTAAGTCTCTTGGGCAATGATCACTTATCTCCATTAACAGCAGAAAAATCTTGAATAATATATATTTTTTTAATAACATCGAAAGTTGATACAAAATCATTGTTCCCCAATTGAGGCTATGGATGAAAGATAGGATCGTTCGGACGGGGCACCACAAGGGCGGTCTTACCACTTCATTTTAATTATTTAAAACCAATGAACTTCAACACCAGGACTGCGCTATCGGTGACCATCTTTCCGCCGCAGATAAAAGTCTTTCAGTTTCCTTAATAACCAATGTTAATATAACCATTGTTTTTTTTCATCGACTTTTCACTATCATGAACCTAATGCGTGGTGCTCGTTATCATTTTCAGATATCGCACCAGTGATGGTACGCACCGTGAAGAGGTTGGTACTCTGAAGAACTTCGGCACGGACAACGAGATACTGGAAGTCACTGGTAAAGTCAGTTGGGTGGGAGACGATGGCAAGGAATACACCCTCTCGTTCATCAGCAACGAGAACGGGTATCACGTTTTGGACGATCATCCACAGCAGAAGTCACAACTGGCAATTATCTCAATGCCAGAACTTCTGAGAGCCAGTCCTAAACTTATCAGTTCCCTACTTGGTCGCGGATGATAAGTGTGGTAGCTTTCATAATTATTATACCCGCATGTACACTTACTCAAACTTGAGAATCATTCCTTGGAAATCATTATGTTATCAATTATGTTTATATTTTCTCAATCACCATGCATAACTAATGTATAAAATCTGGAGCTATAAGCAATATACAGATATAATTTAATTTTTTTTTGCCACAGTCAAGTCTCCCTTGGAGACTTTGTGGATTGTATTTGACTGTTCAGTGTTTTTATTTGTATGTACAAAACTGATGATAATAATAAAAAAATAATAATAATAAACTACACCAATTCCAATTCGTGTTGAATTTTCAATTCTTGTCAATTATTTATGATTCCCTGATATCCATAATGACCTGGATGACTGGAATTTTATGAAATCTCATTGTAATGTGATCATTTCTCTTCATTGTATGAAAAGGAGGATAGCAAATGGGCTCCAGTTTTCCAAATTCCTTCAAATTAAATAATACCTCATAGTTCACATACCTCAGTGAAGGAATTAGATAATGGTCATATTGGTGTGCGAGTTAATCGAGGTCATATGTCATAGGTCCATGACGTCAAACAACAGAAAGGTTCATCGTTCGAATCATCATCAGTTGGAAAAGATTCAACCATATAATCAATCCGACAGACGATTAAATTCACAAAGGAGTTACAAAATCGACGAAAATCAGGCCAAGAGCGAACTATTTAGAAAACGGGTTTTTAGTAACCACTGTCAAGAGTCAGGAGAGCGATGATCTCACTGACCATATACCTGAACGATACATAAACGATACATAAACGATACATAAACGATACATAAGCTCATACATAAATCATACATAAACCTGGGCCCAGATTCACAAAAGGTCATAACTTTGATCCGGCTCAAAGTTACGACAATGTCCAGATACAATACCACATTTGATCCATTATTTTTGATTTTTTAATTTTCATAAATGGCGGATTGATAATAATAATGTATTTATTCAAAAATTAAAATTGAAAAATCAAAAATAATGGATCAAATATGGTATTATCGCTAGAAATTGTCGTAACTTTGAGCCGGATCAGAGTTATGACCTTCTGTGAATCTGGGCCCTGAAATATATTCCTTGAATGCGATGAGACGGACTCACGCAGGATGCTTAATTTTACAAATATTGTATAGATTTTTCATTCAATAAATCGATCAAAATTGAGGAATTTGAATAGTTTATCAATCCGTTTCGAGTCATCTGACCATATTTCTATCTGAATTGGTATCCATTTCAGTAATTATGACTCAAAATCACTCTGATCAAAAATATTAGATAATTGCATCTGAATAAAAAGTCAGTCATATCTGCTTTCCCAAAATTTTCCATGATGCATGTTGATAGATTACAGTCAAAACACCATGATGAAACAATGAAAACAACTCATTACAAGAATTGATATTGAATATTGAATAGAATAGAAAATAGAATAGAATAGGAAAGAGATAAGTATTCGTCTCAACTGTTGAATTGAATGGTTGATTCAATTATTAAACTATACGCATTAAAATGCATTCAATTTTGAAACCAAGAACTTTTCCAATTGTGTGAATAAAATGAAGAGGAGTTTTTTGGGGCTATATACAATAATATCATCAGAAGAAAAAAATGGTAAAAACAGCCAAAACTCAATGATTCTATATCGTTTCAACTTCTTGATTATCTCATGTAAAATGTACAAATGTGAATATGAATATTTTATATTGATGTATCGGTGAATTTAAAATGTGGTGTTTTTCACTTTTTGGGGAGTTAATTCGTCACCATTTGTCAAAATTCATAATCTGTGACCTTCGCATCGAATAAAATAACTTCGAATGTTATAAATATATATGTATATATACAATTTTCTGTCAGTAATTTATCCAAAATTATTCAAGAATCACAGAACTGTTACATATTTGTTACCTAATCGATTATAGTGTATGCTGATTACACTTTCATATAATTATGGCATTTATGAATATATATATTTTTTTTTTCATTTTTATTATTCTAATAACATCGAAACTTGATACACAATCATTGTTTCCCAATTACCGTCGCATAAGATGGCCATACAAGCCACATTAAAGAATGCATCCTGGAGAATATATGCTGATATTATATAACACTAAAACTGGAAGAAAATGTGAAAATGCGTAGGGCCGACATGCATTCCACGCATGACATATGAAAAATGCTGTCAAATAAGCGTAGTTTATATTTAATTAATCTTCCAAGTTCGGATCAAACCATTCCATGTGACTGCAAGTGTAGCCCTCATCCAATTATAAATATGGAATAACGAACTATCAAATGAAGTCCTCGACATTTTGAGTTAGTAAGATATATAGTTACTTCACCATCTGAAAACTGTATGAATTTGTTTTATTCAATTCATAGTAATCATCATTAATCTGATGAATTCAAATACTGAAACGGTTTGATGGATTATTCTGAATATTAACTCAAATCAGCCCTATGTGAAATATTACGCTTTTGAGATTATATCTCGGAAAATATGAACTCAAGAACTCGTCTGTAAGTTATATGTATTAATATATTCAAGAACATTCTGACGTTGATTAAATGTGTTTGAAATAAATGTGCAGTGGCCAACTGATACCGATACTTTGGATATAGACGGTTATACCAACGGACTTGGTCTCAGATCACTTAAATTGAAACCATCGAGTATTAATATTTTACTTGATTATATTACATTGGAGAGCAACTCTCACTGTCACATTGAATAGAAAATCCAACTTTGAATACCAGTAACATTATTACGTTCATGATTGTGTAGAACAAAATAATTATTGTAATTGAAAAAAACATTATTATTATTCCTTGAAAAATCTGGTAAGAACCCAGTAGAGGAAAAACAGCGGAACACAACATTTCGGCAGGACTTAATTCCACCATGTGATAAGCCAGGAGTGGCCTAAATCTGTGAATGATTTTAAGAAACTAATGGAAGGAGCTGAGAAGAAATGAAATGGAAAAGAGTGAGCAGCCATTGGATACTATAGAATAAATATATTGTAAACAAGTGAAAGATTAATACTTGAAACAATAAAAATTACATACATGTGAATGAAAATAATATGGACAAAACACAGATAATGCTGAAATTCCAATCCACAGCAGAGCGTGTTAGTGGGGAAACAGATAGTCTGTGCATACATTATAACAATCTTCAAATTCTTGATAATAAATATCATCATAGGTTCAACTAGCGGGAAAATTTGCGTAGAATATTATTCAAATTGATATTTTAATTTCGGATTGAACAATGGTAAGTGACCGCAATTATCCTTCTTTTTCGATAGAGAGAAAGTCTTCATTAAGACGGCTGTCCGCAAAGCGGGATACCAAAATGAAAATCAGTACAAAAATGTATAATGGTTAAAATCTTATAAAAATGTGGATGGCAAAAAATTACGAGACAAAATCAAGAATAACAATATGAAAATAATTCAACTGAATGTAACGAAACATTAGAGAAATAAATATATAATGAGTATTATTTGAATTTACATGAATCTTTTTACTCTTCATCTTTATAGAACAGAAGAACAATACATACAGTAATAAAGTGAACGAAATATAAATATGGAGATTAACATTTCAAAATCACATAAACTTTCAAAATCAATTCACATATACATAAAAGTATAATATCTTGATGCAATTGCAAAAATAATGAAACGCTTGACATCAGTAAATCTAACTCGTTGCTGTTTTCAGTTTATCTCTCCACTTCTCTCAGGTACACAATTCATAATTAATAATACACTTGCACTTGCACTTGCTACTCATAAAGTGAGTGAAATGACTTGGTTTCCAGTTATAAATAACTGACCAGAAATCTTTCAGAATCTTTCTTCAACACATTGCAATAGTTGAATACAATTTCGAGAAGACTCTACACCATCATGTGAAAGAAGAAATTGAAATTTAGGAAAAATATGAAGAAAAAAAAACAGAACTATTCACAGCAGTGTATATCTGTAGGGAGGCGGATCCGAGTTTGAGCGTGCATTGTCAACAATATTCAATTTTTGATGAATTATATACCATCATAGATTTACCAGTACTGTAATTTGGTCTACGAATCTGTTATTGCATATTTCAATTCCGGTTATAATGAATCTTTTATCCATAAATAGGAAGATATTTCAAAAGTGGAGAAAACAGATTAGATGTTGAAAGGAAAAAGCAGAACAATGAAGCGCTATATTTCATTCGAAAAATGAAAGAATTGCTCCAACTCATGTGAACAAACTTATCATAGATTATGAGTTTTATTATAGCAATTCATGGAATTGTCACCCATAATTCTATTATGATATGTCCATGGAAAAATTCCAGATTATATGAATACATTCTGTTCCATTCTATAAAATTTCAGTATAGGCCTATAGGCCTACTCAGATCATGGAAATAGAAATAAACAAGAGAAAAATTATATGTAGGACTTGAAGTTAACTCACATTTATGTTGAGTTTAACGGCACGGCCCAGTGATGGCTAAGATCTATTGGCGTCGGTGAATGATGAAAGAAGTGATAGAAAAGGTTATTTTATTAGGTGTTTTGAGAAGTGGGGAAAAGTAAAAGGTTATGGCCCATCCCAGTATTCGCCTAGACGACAGAGCTAGACAACGAAATAACTGGGTCAGGATGGTCGACAATGGCGAAAATTACACCACAGTCTTCTGAATGACGGTTCCACAGATTAACATACTTATTAACAATACAATGAACACAAATTATAATAATGATATGAACTATGAATACAAAACTAAAAGCTGCTCGATAGAGTCAGTATGACAGACGCCTTGAGATAACCAAATATTTGTGGAAGAATAAGATGTGTAAAAATATACTACATAATCTAAAACTGCATTGGAGTTTGAATTCTTCATTTCTTTTTCCATTTAAATTCGCTCTAGATGAACCATCTATTCTTCTCAGCGACAGAAATGATAATGAAAATTGAGAATCAAGATGAAAGTGTAGTAAACAAGTAATACCGCTACCATGGTGACTGGTCACAGCCTTCTTCTATTTTCAGAACATGACAAAACCTAAATTGTTGAAGACAAAACTCTCGGAAGCAAAAAGGTAGGCCCACTATTTGAATGAAGAAATTCATCAGTAATAACAAAATGGAGTTTTATTTCTATGCACTGAAAAGCTTACTCTTCAAAAGCCTGGTTCAATCCAAATAATGTAACTAAAATGTTATGGCATTGTCAAGAATGATCAATGTGTTATATATTTGTAGGGCCTATCGTTAAGTAATATATTTAATTGTTGATAATAAATGCATTGTTTCATTTGTTTGTTCAATAAATTAACGGTCTATTGGTCGTACAATAATGTCAGTAGAATTATTGAGTCATTCAAATAGATTTCAATTCTCTCAGACGATAGGAAACGGTAAGTATAATGTATATACAGAAAGATGAGATGTATCAATCAATGAAATGAAGAAAACTTATCACGACAAAATGGCGGATGAACAGAACAATCAGACGCAGTTGGATCAAATAAAAAATAAAGAATCATTGATTCAGGAATAATCATTCAAGATTGCGATAGATGAGAGTACATAAGTTTCATTGAGATTATTAATCAATGATAACAAAAATCAGATGATTTGATTCTCCCACAAAAACGTCCACCTTCCTCAGCGACAGAAACAAGAATGAGAATATGAGACTGGTTGATATAAGACATTAGAATAAACAACTAATAGCGTTACCATGGCAATATCACGGCCGCCTTGTATTTTTAGAACGTGAACAAAAACAAAATGTCTATAAAATACATTTGCATCTTTTTTATTGGTCCAGAGAATTTCAAATCGAAATTCGAACCGTCAATGTTGAAGAATAGTCACAACAATGGAAGCGACGGCATTCGTTTTGGAATCTTTCATTAATTCACCACCAATTAGCTTGTATGTTACACAATATATATATATATATATATATATATATATATATATATATATATATATATATATATATATATATATATATATATATATATATATAGAGAGAGAGAGAGAGAGAGAGAGAGAGAATTAAAAAAGACATAAATACTGCACATATATATGCAATAGTACACAAATTGGAGATCACAATAATTTGATTGTGGTCGGTTTTATTTCAAACTTGTATTATACAAAGTTCAATTTAAAGTGTCGATTGTTGATCAGTTCGGTTAAGCTACTATTGTAATTCTTTCAATTATAGGCCTACTAGGTTCAACCTAGGATTATATCTGGATTTATTTATTCTTGACACCAATCTTTAGATTACCACTTTGGCAAAACTGACCCTTGAAAAATACACTCTTTCAAAATATGAATGCTGTCACGTCAATCCAATCTATTCCACGTAGACATGGTGCATTTTCAACCAAAAATGAGAAGGAAATCTTCAGCATTGTTACACAAATCAGAAACAAACAATCCTTTGATACAATTTCAATTCTTTGATTATTGGTGAATTTGCCGATTCACATACCATGCATTCCTAATTCCTTATTTTTTTGCGGGGAGGGGGGGGAATTGGTGTTTTTCGCTCGAAACACATAAATATTTCTGAAGAACACTGGGAACACTGAAAAATAACGCAATTACAACAACAAAAAACACTGAAAAATACCAAAAATGACGACGTCATTTTTTTTACCACACACAAAGCGGTCATTTGGACAAAAATTCACGCATTTCAAAAGATGAAAATGCATGATATGAAAACTTCCAAAAAAAATACAATAAATTTTAAAAAATGGCAAAAACTCGCGTGCGTAATAACTTCCAATCAACTTTCCAGCCAATTTTGACGCATTAAAGGGTTCATTTGTCATACTCGGTAACATCCATGATTCACCATCCCCCAACCAAGATTAAGACACTAACCTTAAACACTAACCCCAACCATTCCCCAACCGAAACGACACTATCACATGTTTATCATTTCTTATAACACCGGATTCACCACACACACAAAATATCCGCTCTCAAACGGCACTCCTTATAACACCGAGAGCAAATGCACTCACTCCAAATTACACCATGCTCAAGAAGCCACTCTTAACAACACTTATTCCATAACTCACAATCAGAAAAAACTCCACACAGTCTCTCAACACACGACTCACACCTCATGATGATCGCAACTCAAATGACCGAAAACTAATGTCAACAGATATCTTGTCATCCCCAAAACACTGACCTCTGTAACCACAACAAACACACCCCCATAATTTTGACCAACATTCCATAAGCAATGACACATGAAAACACAGGCGCTAAATGGCCTCGCTGTCGATGCGCCTTAAAACTCTAATATTCATGCATTCAAACACTCAGTTAAGATCTATCAGAAAACACTAAAAACGCGAACATCGAAAAACAATTAGCCATGGTACGTTAATTAGTAAAATTACCTTTCAATTTGTCATTGAAGAAAGAATAAAATTTTGAAAGATCGGAGGAAAGATAGCATCAAAACGAAAATGTTAATTGGCAGTAGAGAAAGTAAAATAGAATCTCTTATTGATTGAATTCCAAGTATTCTGATTATTATTATCAACAATGCAAAAGAATAACGTAGAACATTGCAACAATAAATACAAATAATTATGATACATTCTAAAACAGAGAATGCAAATTAATATAAACATGTCCGATTGTTGTAGGAACAAAAGTGGGAAATAATATCAGGAGAGCAAAGACGTTGATTCAATGAAATATACATTTGTTGGTGATAACTTTCGAACGGTATCAGAATTCTAATAAAAAGGTAACACGAATAAGTACTTTTGATACCTTCAGGATGGTATAAAATATAACTTTAGAACTCATGTCGCATTGTCGAGCGTATATGGCTGAACATATTTTTCAGCTTGACAATTATACAGTACGGGTTAAATAGTTGATAGTTATTATAACTAATACCATCTTGAAGGTTTTGAAAGTATCTGAGTTTTCTCTCTATTCTAATTTTTATGTCTCATACCGCTCAAAAGTCATCACAAAAAAAAAATATATATATATATATATATTTCATTAAATCGACTCCTAAGTTGTTGGAAAACGTGTATTTCATTTTATTCTATTCTATGAACAGATGTCCAGGTCTTTGGTGGTCCAGGTCAATCGAAGTAATAATCCAGTTTTTCGACATGACAAGAAAATGTTTTGTCAGTCAATATTTAAATTGGTAAGTATTAGGTAGGCACTAGTCCTTTGAACTAGTCCATCTGGATTCTGGTTGATCCAGCTCATTTTATGTTTCAAATATGCAACTGGAGAAGCTGGAGAATAGACCATTACACTAACAATTCAATATTCTGTATTTTCTACTCAGCCACGTGGAACTAGTCTAGCTATATAAAACTGGTCCATCTTAAAATTCCATGAAAGTCGATTTAGCAAAACATCAGTTTTTTGGTGATAACTTTTGAACGGAATGAGATATCGAAATTCTAATGCGCGAGAAACACGGGTAATTGACGACTAGTGATTGACCCGCCCATAAACGTCACAAAACATATCCAATCAAATGGGCTTTGTTATGTGGGAAATTTCACATTTACCTATCAGAGTATCTCGAAATTCCCACATGAAGTATAGATTCAGGTGGCCCTGGCGGTTAGCCACGCCTATCACTAGTGGTCAATTATAATAGCTTCAAGATGATATAAGTGATAACAATTCAAGTCATGTCGCATAACTGTCAAGAGTACACAGCTGAAAAATGTGTTTTTTCAGCTCTGTACGCTCTACAGTGATACAACATGACTCAAATAGTTATCACTTATATCATCTTGAAGCTATGTTAATCATCTGTGTTTCTCAATTATTTGAATTTTGATATCTCATACTGTTCAAAAGTTACCACCAAAAAACTGATGTTTTGCTAAATCGACTTTCATGGACTCTTAATAACGATTTTATATTTTGTTTATGCAACTGGTCTATAGCTAGTACTTGATTCACACCAGCTCAGTTAATTTGTATCTATTATAATGTATTTACAACTGATCTTACTAGAAACTGTTCTACTGAGCAACCATCCCCAGGTGGCAAGTGGATTAGTTGGTAATACAGTGTAATTAATAATAAATAAATAACCAGTAGAATAACTAGTAGATAGGTGCACCAGTTTCTAGGTCATCCAGCTCTTAGGTAGACAAGTTGCATATGAGAACTATCAAAAAATGATAATCGATACATAAGATCAACGAGTTGCTAACTGGAATGGGTAGTACACTTGAATTTCAAGTCATATGCTATTTCTCATTAGATAATGGGACTGAACTACTAGAAAGGATGCGCTTAGTTACTTCACTAGCATAAGTAGTACCGGTATTACATATTCAAGTTACTCAGAACGACTACAACTTTATAAAAGGTAAGGATATTAGTTCATAGTAGGAAATATGTGAGTGATAAGATTAATATTGTATAGCAAGAAATAGAAAGTTTATTATAGTACAATATTATAGGATACAATTACACATACCAATGATACAGACATGATAGCACGAATAAGAAAATATATGATGAACACAATGTTGCTTAGTTTTCAACAGAACGAGTCACTTGACAATTGAATAATAGCATTTGACATTAAAAATAAGGTTTAATTATATTTGAGATTCTATTATGGTATATACTATCTGCTGTTATGACCTGTACAACAAATTATAGTTAAGTGTGATTCAATTGTTGAATACAGTAGAACCTCTGTTATAAGTTTCTCATTCATACATTTATTACATTTATAAGTTTTATATTTTGATCCAACCTATATGCTCCACATGTTCAATAGTTTCATTAATAAGTTTTTCACGTTAATACATTTTTTTAGTCTGGTCCCCTGAAAAACGTATAAAAGAGGTTCCACTGTACTATAAAAATACCTACTCATATATACATACATACATAATGTACAAAATAGTGAATACTGAAAATAGCAGATTCGATCAAATACAATGCTACACAACAGAAATACAAGAAGTACAGTACACTGTCTGCTAGCTAGTTAGTATGTATACAGTATATTTATTAAGGTTGTCATGTATTTCATATATGAATGTTTCGATCCATTCTTGATATCAGGGTTTTGATCAATTTCGAAATCAATGTATTTAATTTTCGATTATTTCAATATTGAATGTACAGTGTGAAGTCGTGTCAGATTGGCCAATCCCCAGCGCCTGTGTTTATATTGGGTCTAATGCTGCGCTTCCATTACTGAGTTATCCAGATTGCAAATTCACTGAGCGTTTTTTAAGCCACCATGATGATAAAACGACAAATCAGTGTCGAAAGTTGGGCGATTTCTGATTGTTGAGCTCGCCTCAATTCCACCGCCTAGCTAAAGCGAAACGCAAATCGCGTTCATGGAAGGCCAGCATTAGACTGAATTCGATGAATGACAAGACGATCAAAGACTTCATCTTACGAAGATAAAAAAAAATATATACCATTTTCCCAAAACAGATCCATTTGTATTCATTCAATTCACTGAAGATTTAGTAGGCAATGAGGTTATGAACGAATTTGTTCTTAAGCATATCTATTGTAAATAATTCATGTATTTTCACTTAAATCGAAGACTGAATGACACAACCGAATCGACACTGAATCGAAACAATGACAGTTGCAAATCATGATAATGGCAAGCAAATCAAAATTGTGATTGATGTATTTTGTTAATTGACAAGACTAACATCTCCATATATACATGATTCAACACAAAACAAACTATTGGAGTTGTTGACTAAGTAAACCTAAATATTCATTCATTCATCATAGAGTTAAGCCTCTATACATTGCTCCCAGATCCATCGTTTTCCTGCTCGTATCATTCATTTACATCCATATACATGATTCAACACAAAACAAACTATTGGAGTTGTTGAATTACCATAAGCCTAAATAATAATTTATTCATGATACTCTACATACAAACTCGTTTATGTCCAATACAATTTTTTTCAAAGAAATCAAGAGTTATAGTACACTAAGCCATTCTGCTCAAACATGATCGCGTTGATCGCCTTCTCTGATCTGGCGCATCATGACGGTGGCTCCGAGCTCTCGTATGCGCGACAGGATGTTGTCCTGCATGTACCGGAGCGCCGTCGTCATTCCCTCGTCGTCCATGCAGTCGTCCAAGCCCATCAGGCGCGGGCAGTTCTGGAGCACACAACACACGGTTCAACCCGGTTCAAAGCCACGGGAGTCGATTTACCGGATGAAATGTCAGTTTTTTGGTGAGAACTTTTGTAAGTTATAAGAAGATATTAAAACTTTGGCACCAGAAAATTACTAATATTTTTGACATCTTCAAGATGGTGAATTGAGAAGTATTGAACCTAATATTTCATGAAGTTTGCAGGTTCTCAGCTAAAAAACAACACATTTTCAGCTGTAAATAGGCCTACCTGTGAAAAAGTTGATATCCTGGGTTGATAATTCGAATAATTTTATGTCACATTTTGTGAAAGGTAGAGAGGCCAGATACTGGGGAAGAGAGTGGCCAACTCCCGCGCAGGACGCCATTTTTCATCCAAATGTGTCGTAAACTCACCAGTTAGTCAATGAGATGCCAGAACTTTTCAACTGAAGTTGTTTCCCAACTGATATAATACAGTCTAGCACAGGTTCTCAAACATCTAATATGAATTCTGGACCAAAAATGGCGTCCATGCGAGAGATATTTCAGTAGCCAACAGAAAACAGTCACCAAGTTGGCCACTCTCTTCCCTGCAGTATCTAGCCTCTCTAGTGAAAGGTATCGACAGTATTAGAAATATCTGTGTTTCACTGTTAGTATTAGAAATGTAATATCTAATTTTCATAAATAGAATAAAATGAATGAATAAAAAATAAATATATAGAATAAAATCACCAAGAAAATGATAATTCACCCAATCAACTTATACGCACTGAGAGGCAAGACATTCGAGACCAACTCACTCGCTCACGTCGTCAATCACATGCCGAGTTCTGTTCATGTATTGTCTCAAAATTCTCTACTTCTGTGAGCCTACCCCATTCTATCGTAAATGAATTGGGTGAAAGGGAGATGAGAAAAGAACTGGAGTTCACACATAGAGATAGCAATACATAGTGGAGAGCCCGTTGAAAGAACACAGAGATGATCATATAGGCCTACAATTACACGAGATTTTGACGTTTCAGCTATTGATTCGGTCACATCAGAGTAGATAACAAGGGGAGTAGATGGTCAAGGCTGCTTGTTCAGGTGGGTGGGTGGTGGAGTGGGGAGGGGCAGGGGGGAGGGGATTCTGATGTGTCAAAGATGTAAGGTGCAAGAAATTGAAGTTGAGGGGGGGAGGGGGTCATGGAGTGGCTGGATGTGGTGGGAAGGAGGAAAGAAGCTAATTTATGGTAAAATTGAAACAAATTGAAATGGGTGCAAAGTGAGGAGGGGGTGAGGGGGTGAGGGTTGGTGGTTGTGGAGAATGGTTGGCAGTGGATAGGATGAAGTAGCTCGTAAATGAATGAGGAGTGAGGAAAAATGGAAAAAGAAGCAGAGATGAGTTACCCCAGGTTGAGATCTGGACCCAGATTCACAAAGAGTCCTATCTTGGACGTATTACCGGTAATTTGGGATCATTTTACCAAGTTGGGACCAATATTAGTCCCAACTCTGTGAAATGGTCCCAACTTACGATGTCCCAATGATAGGACTCCTCGTGAATCCGGGCCCTGGGGCAAAGCGGGACAACGCAATTCACTGATAATTTATTCGATGATCACAAATTAAACAAATAAGTGAAACCTCTATCCATCGTTTTTCAAGGGACCAGGAAAATAAGTAGAACCATCCATGCAGAAAAACGATCCATCCAGAGAAATTTGACATTGATAAATATGGAAGTAGGGTCAGACAAAATGAATGATGAATCAGGAAAACGATTAATCCGGGAACGGTACATAGAGGTTTACACTGCACACTGATATTTTATTCGATGATGACAAAATGAAACAAATATCACACTGATATTACTATAGATCATACTACTAGATCGTACCTGGGGATGAGCAATCGTCTGTTTAGTGATGATGGTTTCCAGATGTCTGAGGCTCTGCATCACTTCATCCTCCATCGACCACATCAACTGCAACATCTCTTTCGCCTTCAACGGGTCAGCAACATTATCCTTGCCATTACCAGTACTAGCCTATCAACACAATACGCAGAAATAAGTAAGTAGGTAAGTGAGTTTATTGATTCATTACATGCAAGTTTCATCTTAAAACTAGGTTTCATCAATACATATAAGATGATGACATATGTCTAAGCTATGTAATATTGATATACCCTACTTAATATTGATGAGTCTATATTTGTTCAAAAGTGTGTTCAAACTATACAAATCACATTTTGTACCTATAACAATATAGGCCCAAGTTTATATTTCAAATACAAATAATATGGGCCTACTACTACCGTATATTTTTTTTTATTGACACAATTGTAATTGGATGAGCGAAGCGAAGACTCAATTTCACTATGGTGTACCCGAAAAAAAAGTGCATGTTTTTTTTTTTTTGCGCTCCACAGGTCAAACGAAAATTCAAAATCTGCTGACACTTGGCACACACAAGTGTCCTTATCTAACTCGATACTGTATAGTTTTGAGGCGCAATCGGTTTAACCACTTTTGAGAAAACTCATTTCGTCAGTTTTCAAAAATCTCATAAGAATAACCCAGAGAAAAAAATTCGTGAAAAATATTTCATCCGAGAGAATTCAAATTCTCAGGAAATTTCAATATAATAATGATACACATTATTCCGAAATTTCACTCAAATCAGATCAGCCGTTTCAATGTAAAAAAAAATTATAATGTAATTTTTGTAAATCACTCAAAGCTATTAAGATAGGCCTACCTATTAAATTCAAGCAACACGTGTTAACAATTAACAGTACACGATTAAAACAGAGCCTTCTTTATTAATAGGAATTGATTGGGAAAATAAGATGGCAGTGACTTAATTGTTTGAATCTCAAGGTGTATATATATAACTAACCAATCCAAAGATATAAGTTGATATATAAGTAGCTCATCCATCAACTAGGCAAACACATAACGCGTTTGCCTAGTTGAAAAATACACAAATTAGGTTCTTGATTTTGGTTCTTGCTGTGAATAGGAGAATAGACTGAGGCTGAATATATGAACTAGGTGAAAGAGAAAGAAAGAACAGCAGCTTACCAAGATTTATGAGTAGAGATGGGGCTACTCATAGTGGAGAGCCCGTTGGTAGAACACAGAGGTGAAATGAAATGCACACAAGAGATGCTGACGTTTCGGCTATTGCCTTGGTCACAGTAGAGTAGTCTACTGTGACCAAGGCAATAGCCGAAACATCAGAATCACGTGTGTACATTTCATTTCACCTCTGTGTTCTACCAACAGGCTCTCCACTATGTGTAGGCCTATCTCTACTAATACATCTTGGTAAGCTGCTGTTCTTTCTTTCTCTTTCACCCAATTCATAAATTAGGTTCTTGACGTAGTAAGGGCCGGTATTACGAATAATAAATTTGTTGATTAAGCGATGATTAGTGGATTACGATAGCTTGTTATTACCCTTGGTCACCAATGGTATTTTTGTACCTTAATTAATAAATTAGCTTAATTAACACATTTTTATTATTGGTAATATGAGGTCTTGGGCGAATAAATGAAAATTGTACAATGGGTCCACATACCTTACAAGGAGCATCCCCAGAGCCATTCATCCCAGCTACATCGGAATATGTGATTCCTTCCGATGCCAAACTGACACCCAAGTTGAACGTACTCGGAAAATTGTCCATCTCCGAGCCTGAGCAATAAAAAAGAAGTTGTTCATGATTGATGTATTCATTCAATGAGCAATGATAAGAATGAATTATGGCTTGAATTGTAAATAGACCTATTAGAATGTATAGGCCTAAGCCCAAAATAATTGACAAGAATTGAAATTGATAACCAAAAATTGAGCGACTGAGCAATTCTTCCAGCATAAAGACTTCAATACGTAAATTAGTTACAATACATTTTTACAATACAATACAGACTCAACATTTTTCAATTACCGGTAGTAATAGAAAGCGTGATCTACAGAATCACATTTCCCAGTACCGGTAATGAAAAAATGATGTAGGAGTAGTAAGCTAGAAACCTTTGACATCTTGCCCATGTAGGCCTACCAATAAACCTCAACAGTAATTGCCTTGAAAGCTGTTTCCCTCTACTTACCAAAAGAGAATTCTGTCGAATCAAGATGTTCGTTTGCACCAAGCGTTGAATACGGAGACATTAGGTTTTGATTTCCGTCAATAACACTCGTAGAATCGGAAAACACTGTTGACTGATCTACATTACATTCATTGATCATGGTAGGTAGGCCTAATTGAGCAGACGGCATTGAGCAATGTTCTTTATTCAGTTCCGCGTTGAAGTTGGACGTGGGAGACACAGAGCCGCTGTCGGTCACACTTGCCTTGACAACTTGCGGAGAGTTTGTTCTGTCACTAAACGAACTTTCATCGAGCCTGATAGGCGAGAATAACGTACCGAATGCACACTTGTTGAGCGCATCCAAATCGATTTCATGGGTTGGTCGTAAATATCGGTTCACATTAGCAAGACTACTCGAAGCAGTATCAATACTTGTTGATTGAGGTGGTGAAAACATCTCTATTTTGACTTTATACGGGTCAACAGGCAAAGCAGGGACAGTGGTATCATTGCCAGTTGGTTGAAAGGGTGGAAATATTTCTTTTGTTTGATAATTTTGGAAAGAGTTTGTATTGTTCATACTTTTCTCAACAGATACCCTGTTAGGAAATCCACTTAAATCTGCGTCAATATAGCTATCGGACTTTAGTTTACCGGTACCCGTGAAATCATCCAAAGAGGAATGAATTGGTGAGATTGTTTCTATCGCATTTACGTTTACATACGACGTTCGCGAAATGTTCGTAATGTCACTGCTTGTGCTATCATCAATCCTGATCGGAGAAAATAAATCGTATTTCGAACTTTTATAAACGCCACTGCCATTAGCAAGATTACTCGTTGGTTGAAGTGGAGAGAACATCTCCATTTTAACTTGATATGAATCAACAGACAAAACAGGGACAGTGATAACTTTGTTCAGTATTGTTGTTGACGACACAGGAGATATACTTGGAACACTGTCGACACATCTATCGGTTTTGAGTTCGCTCGTGAAATTGTTCATAGTTGTATGGATCGGCAAAATTGTCTCCACCGCATTTACGTTTGAAGATGATGTTTGTGGAGTGTTCGTAATGTCACTGCTTGCACTATCATCCATCCTGATCGGAGAAAATAAATCGTATTTCGAACTCTTATAAATGCCACTGCTGACAGCAAGATTACTCGAAGCGGTATCAATACTCGTTGACTGAGGTGGTGAGAACATCTCCATTTTAACTTTATATAAATCGACAGGCAACGCAGGGACAGTGGTAACGTTGTTCGGTATTGCTGTTGACGACACTGGAGTGAATAGTCCGCGCTCGGAAACATTGATGTGCCGGTTAGAACTGGAGTATGATTCTTCTGGGATGGTATTGTATTTGGAAAGTGCCAAAACCTGGAAAATAATAATAAATTCATATATGAATTTGCCAATTATTTGATATATGAAATTCCATAGGCCTACATATTTATTTGAATTTGAATTTATGACCCAATTTTTATAGCCTTTTTTATATCCAGACTCAGGCTATTTTCCTACTCAAACCGATAAATTCATATACTTATTTATATTTGGCTTCAACAACACACTGCACTAATAACTGAGATCTCTTAGCGTTGGTGAATGATGGATAAGATGATGGAAAGATGAGATCAAAGATTGTTATATTATGCCTCTCGGATAACGTCACAGCATGTTGCTGAGGAGCCATTCCAGAATCAAATTGACCTCAAAGCTCAAACCACAAAAAAAAAACTTTTCTCAGGATAGTCAACCATGGCAGAAATCAAACTCTGGTCTCCTGTATGTCAGTTCAGTTCAGTCAGTTTCTGTCAGTTCAGTGTGCTAACCATCGATCCACAGATATTAGTAATTTTTTTTGAGTAGTCTGAATTTTTATACATCGAATCTAATTTTTTGGGGTCCCTTCCATTTCGGCTTAACGAGGGTTCATTGCACAGCATAAATCAGTAGAACGTACATTGCTGTCCAGAGGTGTGCTTGACTTGATGGTGCCGCCCCTATTCTTGCCGAAGATCGATGTGGGGGTCGCGTGAGGCATGTCCGGAGTCCAACCGATTGACCCGGAATAGTCACCGCTGGGACACGGGGTATCGGAGTTGGCTGGAGAGAAGATGCTGGAACGATGTACCGGATTACTTTTGGCACTACTCGCGCAAGATCTTTTACCATTCTGAAAAAGAAAAGGAAATAATTTCAAATCTCTCTCATGTTGCAACATTCACAGTTCAGGAACACTTGCTGATAGGGTATGTTAATTCTTTGTTTTCAATTAATACTGTAAATAGGCCTACTTTAATTAATACTTTTCAATTATTAGGTGTTCTAAGTAGCTCAAGTGGTCATGTTGGTCATGTACCACCAAACTTGGCCTATGTGAATGATACGTGAATAAAATATGTGAATATGAATAGAATGTGAATAAAATGTGAATATGTGAATAAAATATGAATAAAATGTGAATAAAATGTGAATATGTGAATAAAATAAAATAAAAAATACACAATGAATGAATAAATGTATAAACACGGACATCTGTGATTGCAACACTGAAGGGTAGAGTATTGATTCAATATTGAAATACAGTGAAACCTCTATGCATCGTTTTTCAAGGGACCAGGAAAATGAAACCATCCATGCATGAAAACGATCCATCCAGGAAAATTTAGCATTGATTATATCAGAGTGGGGTGAGGAAAAATAAGTGATACAAGCAGGAAAACGATGGATCCGGGAACGATGCATAGAGGTTTCACTGTATGTAGGTGAGCTTATTTATTGATGAAAGGAATTATACACTAGACTTGGGCATACATAGAAAAGCTGTTCATAAAAAAGTGCAATCACTTGATACCAGGGTGATAGGCCTACCATGCGATTTCCAAGTACGAATCCTATCAAAATCGGAATCGTTGAAAGATGTTGAGAATTCTCTCCTCAAACCTTTATAATAAATGGGTGAATTGGATTCAACAAAATAAAAATGCTAAATTTAATTCAATAAAAGTGAAACCTCTAGGCCTTCTCAATGTTGTTCAAGGGACCCGGAATATCAAGCCATCCATGTAGGATAACGTCCAGGACAATGCAAACTTATTACAATTATAACTTATATGGGAGTGGGGCAGAACAAAATGAACGATAGATGCAGGAAAACAATGGATCCGGAAACCATACATCGAGGTTTCACTGTTGTGATATGACCTACACAAGCACAATACACAAGCAGAATTATTGATCTAACTAAAAAATGTTTGAGTTGATTTGTTCAGTTCATATTTTGTTTAATGAATTCATTATTCTGGTAAAGACTCGGGCTTGAACATCATTGAGAGTCAACTCGGACTCTGAACTGGAACCTCACCGGTGTTACAGTGAAACCTCTATGCATCGTTCCCGGATCCATCGTTTTCCTGCTTGTATCATTCATTTTTTGTCATCCCACTCCTATATAATCAATGTTGAATTTTCCCGGATCGATCGTTTTCCTGCATGAACGGTTTTATTTTCCTGGTCCCTTGAAGAACGATGTATAGTGAAACCTCTATGCATCGTTCCCGGATCCATCGTTTTCCTGCTTGTATCATTCATTTTTTGTCATCCCACTCCTATATAATCAATGTTGAATTTTCCCGGATCGATCGTCTTCCTGCATGAACGGTTTTATTTTCCTGGTCCCTTGAAGAACGATGTATAGTGAAACCTCTATGCATCGTTCCCGGATCCATCGTTTTTCTGCTTGTGTCATTCATTTTTTGTCATCCCACTCCTATATAATAAATAATTAAATTTTCCCGGAACTTGAAAAACCCCGGAACTTTTCAAGGGTTGGTCCCTTGAAAAACGATGTATATAGAGGTTTCAGTGTATATCAGATGAAAACTTGAATTAGCCCTACTGGTACAGGACTGAAAAATTATCATTTGGGCCTGGCTTTCATCTAGGTTCAACAACCCTATGGAAAAAATATTTGTGAGTAACATTGGTGATTGAACACTAACAGTGTAAGAGCGCAGAGCATTTTCTGGTGAGAAGCGTAGCTTATTCACAGCACCGGTTTGAACGTTGACAACGCTCATCGGCTGATCGTACGAGCGCAGGTCATAGGTCACCAGCGACCCAGCTGCCGTGCCGACAACGGCCATGTTGCCATCGGGGCAGAGGTCGACGGAGGTCAAACGATGGGGCGTTTCCACGCGTATCACAGGTCGACTGGAAAGTAAACACAGTTGAGATGTGCTTCTAATTGTGATGATTTATTGATCGACTGTGATTTATAATTTGTTTCAAGGCTTTCTGATTGTGAAATATTACTGTAGACTCAGAACAAAACATAAATATAGATATAGTCACAGCTCACAGTAGATTAAACACAAAAATTGCAGTATCATTCAATAATTTGAATGTGGGCCCTGATTATTCAAGCCTACACAGATCGTCATAGATCAGACTACTAGAATCCAAAGAAATTATTCTGCATTGTTGATAGGAATCTTCATTTTGATCACTGGAATTATAGCTTAATAGGATGAGCCTACAACTCGTGCTCAAAATGATGAAGGTCGCAAAATTTCAAAAATAATTTCCCACAAAGGAGAGCTTGCAACTTGAGGTCTTGATAAATGTGTGCACAAAGCTCAGCTGATAGCACGTTGTACTCACGCTCCGGCGAGATTGACGTCGTGACAGACAAGGTGCAAGTCCGACGAAACAGACGCCAGCAGCTTGAAGTGTACTCGAGAGAAACTGAGGTCAGTCACGTCGCTCGAGTGACACTTGTCGATGTGGTAAACCTGAGATTTGTTCAACGTATCCCAGCACGTCACATGACCTTCCTTGGAGCCGGCGGCCAGCAGACTCGAGCCGTACTTACTCGTGAAGCGAATCGAAGTCACAACCTGCATAACAGAGGTAAGCTGCTGGTTTATAGTGGATCGGATTTTTTCGATGAGAATTATAACCAGAACACTATTACAGTGGAAAAGCTGCATGAATCCATATACAGCTTGAACCAAGAGTAAAAGTGTCTTTTCTACCTGGCCAAACCAGTTGATCAATTGTGATATTGCATAGGACTGGACGATGTGTATGAGACAAACAAAATCAGACTTTTACTTTTGGTTCAAGCCCTACAACAAGTGAGCAATGTTCAAAAATTAGTTAAGGATTTTCAGGTTTACCTTATAAAGGCCCACACGTACATTTGACAAAGAAAGGTACATTATCAATATATAACAAATAACAGTGACTTATTAAATTACAGTGTTGATTAATTATACGCCTATACTAGGATAATTAAAGTCCACCATAGGTAAATCAAAAGATGGGGAATATACAACCTAGGCCTATTTATTTGTAGGTAATGTTATAAAAAGCATTCTGATAATTTTCAGAAAATATTTGTTGTAGGCCTACATCAAAGATGTTTGACAATAGATATGGTAACTGACACAGTGAGATAAAAATTAATATACAATAGCAAATAAAATAGACTCTATTACTTTTGAGTTCGGCACGTGGTATGAGGTCTCCATATTGGTCACGCTGCTGTAGTCGAACACCAAGATCTTCCCGCTCGAAGAGCTGGCCGCAATATGGTTGTCGAACACATTGAAGTCTATAGCTTTGAATGCATCTTTGTCCACACTCTGAAACATTTGAAGTGAATTTGTTCAAATTTGACTCTACCTGCATACACAGGCATGGAAATGTGATAGACGAGCGTGACTGAAAACCAATTGTATAGACAAGGCTAGAAGCAGTAAACAACAACACGCAAAATGAACACAAACACAATAATTGAAAATCCAATGTCATCCTATATCGGTAAACAGAAAATGATTAGGAATGGTCAAGAGTGTACTTAATCATTAAAGAAGTGAATATGAACCATGAAGTACCGTAAATAGAACTAGATACGATAGCATCGAATTTGTAGTGTTAGGCCTACAAAATCATGAAAAATTAATGTTGGCCTTCACTTGGCATTCAAGAGAGATTGATTTGATCAATTTTTTCTGAAAAAGATTCAAATTTCAGAAAGCCTTACGTGACTATTCTGACTGTAGCATTGAGTTTATAGTACGGCATACGTACGGTGGCATAGGTAGGTGGAGTGACGGTAGGCTCGATGTACTTACCTCGAAAGTCTTTCTTATGTTCTTAGTCTTGCAATCCCAGATGACAAGCGTACCTTGCTTTGTGCCAACAGCCAGGTAACGGTTAGTGTTGCTCATAAATGAAACTGATGACGGTTGAAATGGCTGTTTAGAAAAACATATCCCATCGTGAGTTGGAATTAATTCATGAAATATTGCTAGTGACACAAAGAAAGATAGGGACATTGACTATTTACAAACATTCAAGTTATATGGCCATTGGCTCACCATTTGGAAACGTGATTATTTAAAACAGCTTCGACTCAATTGCTAGAGCTGGTAAATTCATTCATAACAGCTGAGCAATTATGATGTAGGTTCAACTTTGTTAATTGCTGTCTAAAATAAGATTAAGATTTGTATAGTCACCCACTTTTGAGCTAAATGAAATAAAAGTAAATAAATATCCTCATGCCCGATAGAGCCCGTGATAGTGTTATGCCTGGTAATTCTATTGGGAGCGCTGTTATCACCAAGAATACGTCATCTGTTAGAGCACTATTGCGAGTTAATGCCGCTAGGACCGTCCGGGTCAGCCGGGACTTTGTGATTGTTGGTGATAATATGATCATAGGCTCTGTGGCTCTGATATACGGCAAGGCCTAATCATGAGCTCTGTTATACAGAGTTGCCAATCTAGAGACTACTTTATCTGAGCCTATGCTTGTATTTTAGAGACTGACTGCTTTATAAAAATAATGAAATACCAAACATTGTGAATGTTTATTTTTTATTGTGAATAGCAAGCTCAGTCCCACCATTGAGTTTGTAGTCCAAACTCAATACTGATTGAGTTTATAGTATACAAACTCAATGCTACTGTTCAATACTGTTGCTACAGTGTAGTACTGGGTTCAATGTCCTAGTAGGTAACCACTAGGCCCTCAAATTCAATGTACCGGTAGTAGGTATGCTAGGCCCAAACACTATGGATTAGGCTAATTCAATGATTAGGCTCATACAATGGGAAATTACACACTGGGGCTAGGCCTACCCTTAAACTGGCTCGATCATAGGCCTACTTATACTTACAATTTCGATTATGGATGAAGAGGAGAACTTGTGGTCTTTAATGTTATTGATCCTAACCGATCCAGAGATTGGTAGAATAGCTAAACATTTATGATCAACGGACCACGATATGTCGGATATTGTACCTTGATCTGGAACATATTTGAAAACAGTGGCTGTGTATATACAAGATACCAATAACTCCAAAACATGTATGTTCAATTAAATGCCTTGGTCTGAAAACTAACCTGAACTTGATGTAACATTTTGATAGGAGTCAAAACATTTATAGGTTATGTAGTCATGAATCTTGATATCGATCCCACATGTAGCTAAATACTTATCAGACATGGCTAAGCTCGTGAAATGTACACTTGAAATATAATGAACACAAGAAAATAAGAATTACTCATTAGTGGGCCTAGTTTCTAGGGCCGATACATATTTACATAACACTCCTGACAAACAATAACAACTTCAGTTTAATTCCCTTCACTACTGACTTTTGACAGAGAGCCAACCAATCAGATGTTCACGAAAGTCAGTAACCAATCAGTAACCAGGAATATGGGCGCAATGAGGTCCTACTAACTTTTTCGAAAATAAGTAGGATACTTATTGTTTCATTTTGAAATATTAATTTACTACCCCAATAATTATTAATCTCCCATAACATGATTGATGAGTCACCAAGTTCAATATAAAATACCACATAATGTGAGAAGTTATTTGTTTGTATCATTTCTCAGCTTTCACCTTGGACTACTGAATAATCAAAATCTGATTTCATATTATAATATTAATTTATGCTTCTTTCTATTCTGTAAACTTGAAGTAAAAATGACCCAACCCTGACTAATTTCATAAAAAAAATGTGCAAAATATAATGTAAATTCTATTCATGCTACATGTTATGTCACTTATACAATTTTGATCGTGATGAACCACTCTTACCACTTTAATTAAAAATTAATCAAAATAATTAAGTCAGTGATCATGACTTGATCCATAAAGGTTTTTAACTGATCAAAATCGATGATCCTGGCCCCAATATGTACTTATGTCTCAAATCAGGGCAAACAATTTGTAAATCATTGTAAATCAGCAGAAAATAGGGATTGTTAGATACTGTAGATGGATGAAATATTTATTGTCATGAAGAATCCACGTTACAATAGTATGGCAAGTAAATTATACATACTTGTTAGGACGTGCAGACAGAGGTAGGCCCCACTGTAAACTGGATGCGAAGAATATATTATGAAAAACCTAAAACTATCTATTATGAATCTATTACATAATGAAGTCTGAGTAATAATGAAGTCCGATGATTTGATAGTTCGAAATAATTATGAATATCAGATTAAAATGATTTCAAACAATAAATTTGGAGAACTTCATTTTTCAAATAACTTTCAGAATCACATTTCAATTCGGATGAAATTCAGTATTACAAATGTTGAGAATATCAACTAGCAAAGAACTTATGAGAACTTGGGTGATTATATTTGTTTACATTTACATATTACAGTGGAACCTCTTCAGTACGTTTTTCAGCGGACCAGACAAAAAAAATTACTAAAGTAAAAAACTTATTGAAGAAACAATTCAACACGTGGGAGCATTATTGGGTGGGTTATGATTACATAGTGATTAGAATATAATAGGGTTGCATATGATATATGTGATTACATAGGTTTACATAACATGCAATAGAATGATGAATTGAAGTTCAATGCTTGAAATCAATCATTATTTCTATCTATATAGGCCTAGTGATTTCAGTGGTGTCTATCAATTGATCAATTATCAATAATTCTTCTTATCAATTCTATCAGTAGGCCCCCATCAATTCTCATAGAGTATTTTGAATGGAATTAGTTGAAGAACCAAGAGTTGTTCATACATATATATAAATTTTTATTAGACCATGTCATCGTATACATGATTGCCTTTTGACACATAATCATAATCAAATACAAAATTAATGAAGAAGAAAAAACACATAATAATAACAAATCACACAAGAATGATTGTTAAAAAAATGATTGTCGGAAATAATGAGAGAGTAATAAACAGTAGCCTGATATGAAAAAGTAATAATATGAACAGAGATATGAAAATAATATAAAAATAATTTGAAAAAAAAAAATGAAGAATAATTATGCTAAGAATGTGATGAGTACGAACGGTTTCTCAAAATGGCAATAGATTACTGATGAGAGTTCGAAAATCCTTCTACCTAGAACTGTTTTCATTCACTTCACATTACTTGAACTGGTATGTCATTACTCTAACAAATTCAAGATAAATGTGTGGGACCCAAAACAAAACAATTCAAATTAAATCTGTCTAATGAGTTACATTCATTCGAAATAGCCCTCCATCGGCCATTCTCAATATTGCAATGTTACTATTCCATTCAAAATGGTTCATCAATCACATTTATCGTGAGTAGGAATACAAAATAATACATGCTGAAACCATCTGATGTCAAATGTTTATTATTTATAAGCAATCACATAAAATAATCACTGTATACATAGATTTTTCCACATTTTGGAATGGTCTGAATAACCATACAAGAAAAATAAATCCTGAAATCGATGTACAAACATTCAGACAGACAAAGCATTAAAAGCAGTATGGCAACTCAGACAGCACAATTCTCGGAACCCGGGAACAATGCAGTATTTTCCCAGCAGTTCTACCAAGCGACAATACTTGGACGCGTCGCGTCGACACGGGCGATCACGTGACGCGTTGCACAGCGCGTCGCCACGTCCGCTGTGACAGGGGCGGCGCTCGTCGGTGGGCGGAGCTCCGCAATCAAACAGCGGCTCGCCGCGTGGCGTGGGACAACGAGACTCGCGCGTTTGGAATCCGCGGCCGCAGCTGGTTGAACACTAGACGGAGACGAGAGTGATGTATTTTGTATTTATTAAGTCCAAATATTTTCAAAATTGGTACAAATATGGGAGATATAAAAACTTGAAACTAGATATAAAAATGAGAAGACCGAAAGATATTATCAAAAAAGACAGATTTTATTTATGTGATGATGCAATGCAATTTTGAGTTTTCTTTTTGTTTCCTTT
This sequence comes from Brachyptera risi, assembly GCA_964007535.1. Taxonomy (NCBI): domain Eukaryota; kingdom Metazoa; phylum Arthropoda; class Insecta; order Plecoptera; family Taeniopterygidae; genus Brachyptera; species Brachyptera risi. Next base: position 32,760,268 of record OZ023336.1, read on the forward strand.
TTATTTTCATTAGATATTCATAACCACACTCAATTTCTATGTAAATGTGGAATGATTAATTTTTGTGTACCAAGTTATTGTGTATCATCAATATTCATGTTCATGATTTGAATTTAGTTGTGCTCAATTTATATTTATATTGTATTGAACATAATGATAATTAATAAATAATTTTAAAAAATGATTGTCTAGTGTGACTTTGAAGTGAGGAATTTGTTGAGGTCATAGAAGGTGTTCTGGAGTAGGAAAGATTTCAGGTTGTATTTGAAAGATGAGAGTTTGGTGAGGCTAGTTATATGAGCAGGTAGTTTATTGTGAATGGTTGTCCAAAGATGGAGAGGGCTGTGTGTGAAAATTCATTACAAATAATTGGGATTATTGTTAGCCGCTGAGTCATACGGGGGTACGAACGAACAGGTGATAATGAAATCATGAAGTGAAAGGACGTTTCAGCAAACCCATGCCTCGTGCAGGATTTGAACCCACGCCCAACGATGACTTCAGTTTCTAGAGCGGTGCCTCATCTCACCGAGCTATCGAGTGCGGCGAGAGCAATGTGGTATAGTTACAGCTGTTATGTATAGTATGTTGTATTGGTATACTGAATTCATCAGTGAATTATCAAAATATGTCATCATGAGTGAACAAGACCCAATTCGTAAAGAGAAACAGATTACCGAAATACAACTTGAATTTCCTCACATTATAAAGTACAATGAAACCTTCGTCCATTGTTTTTCAAGGGATTTTCCATATTCAAGATTTACATTATCGCATCATCTTCGAGTCATTTTCAATGAAAGGTTTGTAATTGATCACTGAAAATCTGTGAGCTTCTGAAATATTTTTGCAATACCACCAATATAGTTATCATTAATCGATAGTTGATCATTGATAGTTAATTGACTGTTAGTAACATTGAAATTTGAACAGTGGATGATTAAATAACATTCCATTTTGATCTATGTAGGAAGTTCCTTATATTCACAGTATTTTGTGTAATGCTATATAGTTACACGCCTTCAACGTATCATGCAATTTATCTTCATTTTTATATTTTAAAATCACATTACCTGAGACCAGTTTCCTTTGACCCAATGCGCTGGACAAGGAATTCTGTTACAAGTTCTCGTCTCTTCAGGTTTATCCTCAGCGGTACATAGTTCAGGATTGACAAAATATCTGTTTGCCGTATTGTTGGCAATGCAGAAAACTTCACGTTGTTGCACACCCCTGGAGCCACATGTTGCTGAACAATACTCCCACTCATTGGCCTCCCATGTGACATCACAACTAAAAACACGAGAAGAAACATAACAAAATTCAGTAAACGTCAACAACATAATCATTTGAATGAATCCTGATTGAAAGTAATAGGGTATGTTTCGTCCTGGTGAGGCATGTGAATTGGACGGAAAATTTCATGCCCAAGAGACTTAGTTCAAAGTGGAAGATATCAACATTCGTGTGTTTATACTGAAAGACTTTTATCTACGGCGAAAAATTATGGTCACAGACAGCGCAGTCCTGGTGTTGAAGACCATTAGTTTTAAATAATCAAAATGGGGTGGTAAGATCGCCCTTGTGGTGCCCCGTCCAAACGATCATATCTTTCATCCATAGCCTCAATTGGGGAACAATGATTTTGTATCAAGTTACGATGTTATAAAAAAAAAAAAAAAAATGACACTTCTTACTGGTTCACGTGAAATGCCGGGACAGAAAAAAAATTCCACCATGTTGGTACTACGAATCAGGCTTGTGTTCCATTAACCAGGTGTACTTGGAATCATGAACTGTATGCACCTACTATTTAACACAATATCTTACACTCATCAATAATTTTTTCTCTGGTTTTGGAGTAAGTGCCATTGTCAGTACCGTTAGAGCAAATTAGTGTTGCTTGGAAGAAATTAAATGAATTTGCATATATCTACAACAGGTATAACAGCATTTTAATGTGATTGATCTGCTATTATTTGGCCAATTAGTCCAATTATTGATGAAGGCATATTTTTGAGTTGATAATTTGAGTGAGTCTAAAAGATATTTTATATGGACTGATTAGTGATTGAAGTGAACCTTCGTTAATTCAAACTCGGTTAATCCAAAATCTGACATATTTCGAGTTTGAAGTCGGTCCATTGGCTGAAGGTTTATAAGCATTTCAATGTTAATCATCAATATGGTTAATCCAAATCCCAGCTGATCCATAATTAGAATTGATATTTCCACTTTTCCTTCATTTGCTTCAGCACTGTTTTTGTATTGAATCATTCGAAATAGTTTGAGTGAATTCCTTGAAATGGTTATCATTTCACAATTTTCTTTCTTTTCATTTGATCCGTAAGAATAAGCTGAAGCCAGCTGAGCTGTTTGCTGCACTAAGTGTGTCATCCGAGTGCGCTCCAACTTTGACGAGAGCACAAGATTTATGATGAGCTCAAAACACTCGTTTGTCAGACTCGTAACGGCTGAGCGCCAATAGGAGTCGGCTGTATAACAATCGTGGTGCGTTGTCGAAGCTAGCCGAGTATACACGATTAGTGAAGCGGTTTCTCACATGTGTGGCGTAGCTCTCTTGGGCGCAATACAAAATTGCTTCGATTCTTACCGGGAGGTGTGATGATTTTCATAGGAAAAGAGTTTTTTGGTCAATCCAAATTTTTTTCGGAGTCCTCTACATTCTGGATTGATGAAGGCTCACTGTATGTTCATTATCAATTTCTAACAAAAATTTCAAATGAAACGTATTACTGTATTTAAAAAATAGACCACAATAACAAACAAATAACAAGGATTATTCTCATTCATTATCTACATTTCAAAATGTCTGATGTCAATTGAGTTATTTTGTATGCTACTTGGTGTATTTCAATCATTCAAATTATATTATTACTTTGATCATCTTTCACTAACTATTCCGACTCACCTGAATGTGTTACAGCTCTCGTAATTAGTACTCGGTTTGACAACAAGAGAGCAGTGTCTCTTGGCAACGAGACGAGATGTCTGGCTGTCACGACAAGCCATCGTCTTCGTCTTCTTCCCGCCGCCGCAAGACTTTGAACACGGACCCCAGCCGCCCACTTGCCACTGGTAACGCTCCTTGCTTCTGCCTGCGTGCAACGTGTAGCTGCTAGACACGGTCACGTTGACGCCACCCGACTCTGATTCCTCCGCGACTATCTAGTGACAGGTAATGACTTGGTTTGTATAGAAAAATAGCATGAGGCTGAATATATTAATTTTCATTCATCCCATTCATTCATTCATTCATTTGATCTGCAATTTGTAAATACATAAAGGTGGCAAATGTCCTTCAAAACCCCTTTAATCATTAAAAAACAAAACATATAGGCCTATAGGCCCTACATTTTTGAAAACAAATTCAAAATGTCAGAGCTTATCCCATTCTTTGGTAATTTCAGAATTCAATAGAATTGGGTGAAAGGGAAGGAAAGAACAGCTGCAGCTTACCAAGATTTATGAGTAGAGAAAGGCAGGATGAATGAGTAAGATAATGATGAATGATGAATGATGAAGGAGAATGAGTAGTCTAGAGAAACTCGTAGTGGAAATACCCTTGAACACAGAGATGAAATCAAGAGCTTTGAGTATGTCATCCAGGTGCGCTCTGACCGTGATGTATATACTTCTAATTTCCTGTTTGTGTTCTATAAACGTGCTCTCCACTATGAGTAGGCTTTTCTCCACTCGTAAATCGAGGTGAGCTGCTGTTCTTTCTTTCTCTTCCATCCAATTCATATAGTAACAGGAAATGTTTGACAGTTGATTCAGGTATATTGTGAAAAAACTGAAATCTCATCAAAAGTAGTATTATAGGCTTATTTTTGGCAATCCGATGTTTACAGTTCACTCTATGGAGTCATTCTTTGATTGAACAGCATCACACTTTGAGAGGAGTGCTTCAGTGTATAACAGGAAGGTAAACACAGGTTTGACATCTGTGATTTGTCTCAGTAGTTGTAATTACGAAGCATTATTCATATATTATGAATGTATGTAGCATATTATGATGGCATTAAAATGATCAACTGAGAATCAACCATATGGTCCGGGTTTCTGCAACTCTTCAAATGCACCAACTTTAGATTAAACATGTTCATTAAGAAGCATATGTCTAATTCAAGTCATTCCGGTTTTTGATAATACATACGATAATTTGCATTGACCATTGTAGATGAATTAAAAACGTTTTTAGGGTACGGTATATAAAGATTGGGATATAATTATTCTGATCATTTAACTGCTGCATTTTCTGACAGCAAATGCACACTTTGAGTTATTTGGACAAAAATACAATAGTTTGTACAAATAATTCTAGATGCCACATTTCTGAGATTATTTCTACATGATTTTTTTGACACACCACAGAAAGAAGATCACAAAAAAAAAGAAAATGAAAGGATGATATCATGCCATTTCATTATATCACTAACCGATACCACAAGTTCCGCCAACAATGGACCGTTAGCCCAGAGTATTTCCTTGAATCCTGTCCTCTCGTAATGGAACCTGGCTCCTTCGATAACAATAGTTGCCTTGGCTGAGTCACTTTCTCGTCTAAGCTCTGTTCTTGATGGTGCATTGCGATCTTCTGGTGACGTCAAGTTGTAGAATCTTCGACGGCGATCTCGTAGCACCAACTTGCTGGTTGTAAGCTGCATTTTGTTTGTTAATGATATGGTTGACTCTATTCGAATGTTCCGGGCCAAGCGTGGCAGGACAGCGACTCTTGTTGTAGCTATTTGGACAGATTTGTAGCAAAGGTTTATCCACTCATTTTTCTTAGTTGATAAAAAGAAATAAGTCAGGGTATGGAGGTAGGCGGGGTCATGATAGAGCGGTAGTCATAAAGGGGGCTACATTAGATGTCGGTAAATTCTCTTTCTTAAATAGGACAGGTAGGGACTGGAATGGGCTTAGTAGAAATGTTTTTGAAGGGGATGAAATCAGGTTAAAGTTATTCCGTCAGAGTGTTAAGGAGATGGTGGGATAGGGGTACTTAGGGAACTTGCCACCGCGCATTTATGTGCATTTGCAAGAGTTAAATAATAATTCATTAAATTGATTTTATAACTCAATAATTTGATAATTTAATAATCATTAATTTTTACAAAATATGTTTGTCTGTAAGAATTGTCATTGAGATAATGGATTACGACTTGGTGGAGATTTGGTTGTGACTTTTTGATAACATGTTCTGCTGAACAACTCAATAAAATCTCAGTGAATGGTTGCTCGATTTTTTTTTTCTGCTCTTATCATTTAAATTCTCCCCACCTATCACCATGGAATGGATGTTAAATTATTTTTCTGGCATAGATTGTTTTCATGCTCCTTTGAGAATTGATAGATAAAGGTTTCACTGCATAAAATAATAGAGAGATAAGTTTATTACAAAAAACACTGCCGCCAAAACGGTTGCCACATGGACACAGTATAACAAAATTTATAAAAACAATGCATTATTTTTTGAAAATAAGAGAATTAAATATGAAAAAAATACAGAGACATTATTTTAAAAAACTTTTCCGTAATACAAAAATTGAGTATCAAGAGTAATATAAAAAAATGTATTTGAGAGAAAAAAAATAATGGAATGGTAATAAAGGTAATAATACAGTACAATAGGAAGAGTTCAATGCAAATCTTGATCAAAAATCTATTTTTAAGTATTAGAAATTCAAAATTTTAAATGTGATGAGAGAGTTTTTGTCACCTCTTCTCAAGTTCTTGTTGAATAGACTGGACACAGTGTGACACTGCGAGTTATTTCCACCGCAAACACCACAAGTATCCCGTTTCAGAGTTGACTCCAGAATACCGTCACAGCCCAGGATCTGGCAGTCACCCTGGGAACAAATAAATCACAACTTTTGTAGCTTATAGTATACCTAGATAAATTATGAAATCAGACATTACAAACATACGTTCATGAGAAAGCCATCTGAATGACCAACAAACCTCAATGTATTGTATTGGGAATTATTATTGAGTGAAACTTGATAAAATAGAGATTATAAAATTGAATTTTATGAATGATTAAATTATAATAATTGTCACGACTTTGATTGGTTTCCATGAGGTGTTTTGTTTTTGGGGCGTCGCATATTTGGAACTGCAAATATTTTAATTGATCAACTCAATAGATGATAATAATCAATTGTTAATTTGTTATCGTATGTTCATAGGTCTTTCTTCATTGACTAGTAAAAAATGATAATCATTGTTTTTGAAAATTATTATGAAATGATTATTCTGGTGCAGCAAATTTGTGAAACAAATTTCAGATATATCCTTAATTGGAAAACAATGATTTTATATCAAGTTTTGATGTTATTAAAGAAAAAAAAAAGAAAAAAAAAAAGATATATCCAAATTTTAAAATCATGTGGACCCTACCGGTACCAGAGATAACTGGTAAATCCATGAAAATACATATTTGTATGCACTTATTCACAATTGAAACTCGAAACTTGAAAGACTTTGTTCTGTACAATATGATGTATGTATGTCGATGTTCAATGCTTCTAGAGGCAATATCCATTGGCCACCACACCATAATATTCTTGCAACTTCAAATGAATTCCAAGCACAGATACAACTTGTATCACAATGTTGAGACACGAATAATATCAAGACACAAAACCAGTTGTTGAAGTAACCGTCTCTCATACTGCAATATGACCTCTCATTGTTTCCCTGACCTGTATGCAGATGTTGTTCTCGTTGTCATAACTACAAGAAGTTCCGTCCAGAAGGTTCTCGCCAGTCATGAACACTTCTCCCGTCTCTCGGCTCACGCAGATCAGCTGACATTTCACGTTCTCTGGGAAAAAAAGGACAGTAATGCTGGGCTTCCATACTTGCGTTATTCGGATTGCAAATTTGCTAAGCGATTTTTATAAATAAGTTCCCATATTTTTTGTCGATAAAATAAAAAAATAATTCGTTAAGTATTTCTACATTTAATTACCTAGAGAGAAAACTTATTTTCAACAAATACACTTCAAATTAATGATTGATGATCACATCAATAGATGATAATTGATAAATTATTCCATATACGTATTATAGTGTCGATAGAATAATTCCTATTGCCAATTGCCAAACAATTGCAGCATCATAATTAATTTCTGACTTTCCAAATTTATCCTCAATATTTCATATCATTATGGACAATTCTCCGTTACATTTATTGGTTTTGAATTTGATTGAATGACTTTATTGGATAGTTTTTTTCTAGTTCACAATACCTTGATCAGGCTCGTGCGGTAACCAGGTTTGATTGATCCTGCGTCCCAACGAGCCCATTAGCGGTGCCAAAGTTGGAAGTCTGGCACACTGTTGTGCTCTGAAATCTCTGAACGGCTCGGGGCACTCCACGTGGTTACATATACGAAACTCTTCGCTGCGTCCGTTGCAGTTGATACCTCCGTACGCCGGTCTGTACAGAAACATTGAGACTGAGTTTCATTCATAAATACTAGGGCAATTAGTCCATGACTATTATTAGCTGATTGATTGAGATTGTGTAGCTGTTAATCTAGGCCTAGTCAACTTTCAGCTTATATATTTTGATGACGACCTTTGAATCTTTAGATCAAAAATTGATCAATCAACTTTTGTTTTCCACTGTGGTACAACACAATGAAATTATAACAATCCAGATTTAGTTCAACAAATTATTTTGGGTTTATCGATGCACTGGACTGATTGACCTGATTTATATTGACGTCGGTAAATAATTTGGATGAGATGAACGGAAGATGGATGAAATGTTGTTTTTATTAATGGGACAGAAGGGGCCAACTTTGACAGAGGAAAACGACGGAAAGTCACTGTTACGCTCAGTGACAAAGCGTAAGTTCTTGAAGAAGGCTTGCAGTGGTTCATAATGAATTGTTTATAATGTGGTATATAATACCCCACCTCTCACATTATCAGAGGTATAGGCATGTGTCATAGGTATGTGGAGGAGGAGGGGAAGGGGGTCAGATTTCAATATTTTTCTATTTTTCTTTCTTGTGTTTCACTCAGGTTCAGTTGAAGAAGGTTTATACTGCATTTTCTTCAAAGAAAAAGTCGTAGATGGATCTTAACTTACTTCACTCGAATGGTTATGCATGTTGTGTCAATGCCCCTACCAGAGTGACCTTACAGAGTAGCACATGTTTAGACCACATATTTATAAAAACAAAATCTAAGAAGTCAGCCCTTACATGTTTATATAAATCCACAATTACAGATCATTTTTCAGTTATATTTGGCTGGGAACCTAAACCGACACAAAACAATAATACACCCATAGCAGATAGAAATCACCAAACCAAGGAAAAAAGTATAAAAATATTGAACATTGATAGACTTAAACGAAGTGTAGAACGCGAAACATGGGATGACGTATACAACAATTTGGATGTGAATAATTCTCTTGAACATTTTTATAATAGACTTGGTAAACATATAGACACCTCTTATGACTGTAAGAAATCGAATAACAGTGCTAAATTTAAGAAGGTGAAGCCATGGATCACCAGAGGACCAGTAGTCTCAATACAAAAACGAGATAAAATGCATTTCAAAATTAATAAATTGAAAATAATTCCGAACACAAATCAACTATTTTTACAAAGATTGATACAAAAATACAAAATGTATCGTAATGTTTTGACAAAACTCATTTGGAGAACTAAAAATGAATACTATGCATACAAAATACATTTGAGTGAAAACAACCCCAAAAAAGTTTGGGAAATTATTAATGAAATATCTGACAGGAAAAATAAAAATAATAACACAGCTATAAATGAACTTGAAATAAATGGGCAAATACATATAAATGAAATGGATCCGCAAAAAACAGTGGACGCACTGGTAAACTATTTCTCAGACTTAGGTGAAAATCTAGCAAATAATATAAAAATATCGGAGAATTATAAACATGATGATAATTTAACTCACATACCCAGAAATAATCGTTCTATTTTTCTCACACCTATAACAGAGTCTGAAATAATAGGAATGATACAAACTCTCAAGGTTAGCTCAGCCTGCGGGTATGATGGCTTGCAAGCAAATGTAATTATGAGTTTAAGAGAATATATTGCTGGACCTTTAAAACACATCTTCAATTTATGTTTCCAACAAGGGAAATTTCCACAAACTTTAAAAACGGCCATCATTATACCGATTTATAAAAGCGGTGAGAAGACCAAACCGGAAAATTATAGACCGATATCTCTCCTATCCAATGTGGCTAAACTTTCAGAAAAATGTATTAAAATTAGATTAACAACTTTTTTGGAAAAATATAATATAATCTCTCCTAATCAATTTGGTTTTAGATCGAGCCTTAGTACCAATGATGCGATTCATAGAATAACAAGTCATATTTATGAAGCGTTGGATAAAAATAATAAAGTACTCGCTATATTTTTAGATCTGGCCAAAGCTTTCGATACAGTGGATCATAGTAAACTGTTGTTGAAACTAGAGAGAATTGGTGTAAGGGGTTTAGCATTTGCCTTATTTGAAAGTTATCTCTCAGGTCGAGAACAAGCTGTGAAAATAAATTGCGATTCAAGTTCTAAAAAAATAATTAAATGTGGGATACCACAGGGAACGGTTTTAGGAACAACTCTTTTCAATATTTATATTAACGACTTATGTAATCTTGATATTGGCGGTCTTATAGTGACGTACGCCGATGACACAGCATTAGTTTTCAAAGATGTCAACTGGAGTAACGTTTATAGTAGGGCTAACCATTCTCTTAGACTCATTTTTGACTGGCTCAACAATAGTTTACTAACGCTCAATAAAATCAAGACAGTATATCTAAATTTCACAATTACGTCTAAAACTCACCCTTCGGAAGAACATAAATTGAAATTGCATAATATGGATTGCGCTGTCGACAATGTATGCAATTGCTACGAAATTCAAAAGAGCAACAGTGTAAAATATCTCGGTATAATGATGGACAGTCACCTACGATGGAATGAGCACATCAATTCCTGTGTAAAAAGAACTCGTTATTTATTGTATATATTTTATAGACTACGGAATGTGATGATGAGAACTTTGCTGCTACAGGTGTATAATGCCCTTGTCCATTCAATCTACCAATACGGCATAATTGGATGGGGTGGAGCATACGATACGTATCTTCAACCTCTTATTATTATCCAAAAGATACTACTTAAAGTTATTCTTAAAAAGCACTATCAGTTCCCCTCCACATTAATTTTCAAAGAATGTAAGATATTGGGCATAAAACAGATTTTTCTGAAGGAAATCTTGGTTAATACGTATAAACATTTCGACAAATATAAAGTAATTACTATACCACCTACCCACATCACCAGATTGAATAACATGTCCACTTTTCCATTCACTGTGAGTATACCTAAAATGAATAAACTCTTATGCCAGAAACAGGCTGATTACCTGGGTCCATATGTATATAATAAATTACCATTAGATATTAGAAAATGTAGTACACTATACTCGTTTAAAAAGGCACTCAGCAGGTGGCTAGATATCACTGAAAATTCCTCTATATTGAAACTGATGGATTTTAAAAAATTTAATAGCTGTGTTTGTTTTGTTTTTTCTTTCGTTTTTTTTTTTTTTTTTTGCTGTTGGTGTGTAGGTGTGTCGAAAGGTTTATACGCTTTGATTTGATTGGGATTTTCCCGGAGGAGTTTGTTTTGTGTCCAATATTGTAATAGTGGCCGATACATTATTTTTTGCATTTGTTTTTCTTTTTTTAGGTTTATTCATATATAAGTTATATAGTTTTTGTACCGACTTACTCTTATTCTATTTTTATAGGACAGCCCGCACACAAGACTTTGTCTCACGCGGGCTTCTTGTTTTGGTTTATTATATGAAAATGTGAAAGTGTTACAAATTCAGAGGTACAAAACATGAATAAAATGATTTAAAAATTGAATTGAAATTGAATTATTTTACTGTCAATTTTGCAATAATTCAAACGAGTCAGTCATTGCGTTGGGACCTATATGAGATTGTTAAGTCGCATTCTGGCATTAGCCTAGTTTACAGATGGAAATCATGAAAAACCCCTGCAAAGAAGGACGGTGATGAGGATCAAACCGAGGTTCGATATGCCCCTCACCTCCGAGATCACTTGGAGCGAGCGTTTCTCCAATTGAGCCATATTTGTTGGTTTTGTTTCTTTAATTTGAATCCAAATTAGATTAGAAAAATTTAAAAAAGTAGAATGAATAAAGAAGTACAAAATGAAATCCAAGATCTTATTTTCCCATACCTTGGATTTTCGCATCGTCTTGTTTTAAAACTGACGCCACCCCCACATGGCCTCGAACAGGTGCCCCAGTTTCCCCACGACGTCCACCCCCCATCCCGTGGGTTGTGCATGACGGGGTCAAGGCCAAATCGGCGTCTGTCAACGACTTCGCAGAAACCGTTGACGCACCATCTGTCCACACCACATTCAGTACCTTCCAACGGTGGACCTTTCTTCGTCTTACCTGTATAACACATTAATAATAATAGTATCATCAACCACATTTCAATTTGGTACACATTTTTGGTTTCTACAATACAAGGGATAAGAATGTCCCTCAAGAGGCCTTAACTTAACAACTTCACGACTGCCCCAATGAAACCATGAAACTGAAAATAATCGAAACAAAGATTCTCACGTTTTCTAAGGATATTTGTACCTGTATTGTGGTACACTAGTCAAACGCGAAATATGCGTTGTAAGATGAGCGAGATATCTCAATAAGGTATGAAAGTCCTTAAAGTAGTTCTACCTTTGCTACTTTATCGACTCTGGTATTCTACACACCTTGATATCTGAATAAGCTATTAAAGTCGTTAGAGTAGTTCTACTCTTGCCACTTCATTGACTCTGGTGTTCTACACACCTTGACGCATATAAAAAATACTTCATTGTTGGTCAACTCTTGAATCTAGAAAGCAGTGAATCTCGACAACTTAATTCTGCCACAATTTTTATGATATATTTTATGAATATTATCAGTCATTTTATTTTTTTTCTTCAAAACGACTGATCAGAATTGCTTAAAAAATCGTAATAATGTGTAAAATCCATGAATACACATTTAGAGAGAATTTCATTCCATTTGGAGAGATTTTATTTTTCAACATTTTCTGCCCAGCCAAATCTTATGGGGTTTTTAGAAACTTTGAGATGATGATTCTCAAAATCGGTCCGACCGATTCATCCCAAAAACTATACAGTTCTAAGTTGGATGAGTTTGCGTGTACAAAAAAAGTTTCATGTTGATTAGTCAACCCTTGCGACCTGTGGAGTGCTTACAAACAAACAAAAAAAAAAAAAAAAAAAAAAAAAAAAAAAAAAAAAAACACACAGACAAAGCCCTATAAGAGTGGGATGGAGACTTCGCTACGCTCATCAATAAGAATTTTGAGAAGGTTCTAAGGACAGATAGACCTACAATGATTGTGACTCAGAGTCTTTTTGATCTATTCAATCTATTACGGCAAAGGCCTGATTCGGCATTTGATTTCTTGTTACCGTATATTCTATTCTTGATTTATATGTTGAACCTACCAACTTATTGATAGTGATGCTATAATTTTTATCAATTACTATGTATCAAGTACTACTGATTGTGATTTTCTCTAGCTCAGTGTAATATCTCCATGTAGATAAAAGAAGCTAGCTGTGTTTTGAAAAATAGTTACAAACTTCAGTACGGTAACATACAGACAAGCGGAGTTTCAAAATGTCCACACCACAGATGAGAACATGGTTCTGGGAGATCAAAACTTCGACAGAGTGAGTAGCTGAAAATAAAATACAACAATTTAATGTAGCTTGGATCTTTTTTCATTCTAGTATTCCAAGATGAATACATACTGATATATGCTTTTTTTCTGGTGATTGCAAGCATTTTAATGATTGACAAAAAATATTGAAATTCTGAAGGAATTGTTAGATCGACTGAATGAGAAGGAAAAACAATTTTTCTCATGCAACATTGTGTATGAAAAAATTTATTCCCAAGGCTTCAATCACTTTGTGACGGGCATTAAAAAAAAAGTGAATTGAATATTTTGTAAATTGCCTGTTTTTGAATGCAAAATGTTTATGCTAATACTAACCCTTCACCGAATTCCATTCGACATTGCTCGTCCATCGTGAATGTGGCTTGTAGAGTGGACTTGAGATGAGTGGCATTCACAGAGCGAGGAGGATTTCCCAGGCAATGCCAAGATCTGAGAAAAAGAACTGACACAACTGAAAAATATTATATATCAATCAATGTTTTTGCTATCAAGAAATAATCAAAAACTGTGTTTGGGCTTCAAAAGTTCAATCCATTCTGGATTTAAAATTTGAAATATAAGCTGCTCAGTAATTATTCTTTGAACCTTTGGAGTTTACATCGACAAAATCAATGGTACATCAAGAAAAAGTGTTCCACATTGTTCCACACAATTCCACATGCGCAGATTGAAAGTGAATTTATATTGAATAAGTATATTGGCCATTGCAAAGTAGTTTGGGACAAATGTGTTGAACTTTTGAAGTATCCCCAATCTACTACAAGGGTGATTTCCTTCTGAGGTGATTTCACAGATCTTACAAAGCGGTGTGAAGCTACTGCTGAGATGCAAATATGTACCCCTTCATAACGTTGAGTAATTATCTCCCCGATATATCTATGATCAGATGATAGGTAATTGATTAGGGGTTCAGAACTTGGAGAAGAATTATTAGTTATGACTGCTTCGAAGGTTCATCCCTGTATTCCCCTATGGTCTTGAACAACTAGAAAATAGTCGACATAAACTGAGCCTCGGTCATCTGAGTTACGCCTTACCGCAAAAATGACTCATCTTCAAGACACACTTATACAATATCAGTGTCAACTCACGTCGCTTTCTTGTGAAATTCTCTCTTTGAACATGTTGACCAGGTGAAACGATGAAACGTAGCAGCAACCATTGGCGCCATCACGCTTCCCAACATCGCTTCTCCTCCGCAGTCGTTGCCAGCTGCTTGGTCACCATCGTGAGTCAATCCCAGACTAGAATCATAGAATGAAGAGTTTGAGAAGAACTTCAAAGCTTATGTGTCAACTGTTGCGCAAAGTAGATGACTGGCAGGCCCGATAGGCTGTATTGCATAATGTGATATGTACGCAGCAGTATTGTATAAAATCCTGTTCCTATTGTGTGGGAAATTCAGCGATACTGATATCACATGCTAAACTGTATCACTAACCTCAAAAAAAAAGTGAAAAGAATTTAACGTGGGCTCTAATAATATTTTCCAACTCTCCCATCGATGCTATACCATTTTAACCATCTTGTTACACACATTAAGAATAACATATTACATTTGATGAATTATTTATTACTAAGTTCATTTTTACAATAACAAGAATCATTCTCTCGAAAATGACCGATTCAAATTTCTCTAAACATGATACAAATATGTATTAGAAAACAAGATCAACATTTTGTAAGAACTATTTCATTCCTATTGGGACAGACTTGAAAGATGATTTTCAGTTGAATTGTATGTATAAATTGTGAAAATACATGAATACCCAAGTGAAGAGGTATTTTGATACACCATTTCTCTAGTTATCTAGTTATCTAGTTCTCTAGTTATAGTAAGGGTATCCCCTTTGTTCATGCAAGGCAAGTAAAATTCAATCTTATTTCATGTCATATTTCGTATTCATTGATAGTTTTTGTTTCTCTCCATAGTTCACCTTCTGTTATTTTATATTCATACTGTTCAATTTCAAGATATTGTAGTGATTTTTACTTCAGCCCAATACTCAGAAGCCTTATAGCTATGTCTTTATAGAGTAATTGAATGTAATTTGAATAGTGGAACTAATATAATATATAGAAATATACCCAAGTGCTCAATACATACACATGAGCCACCTCGTGTGCGATGATGAACGAACTCGTCAAGCCTTCGTCCCTGTTCAGAGCACAACTCCGGGCCGGATCACAGGCACCGGAGACGGGAGCGTATCCTGACGGACCGCCCAAGTCAATCCGGGTCAGCCAGATGGCAACATCGTGACGTTCGTGGCGGGATAAACTACTGAGAAGGCGATCGTTCCAGCGATTTACGTTTTCTAATGATCGTTTAGAGTTTCCTTCGCGTACCTAAAGCATAGACCACAGTCAGAATTTCACAGTGAAACAGTTTTATCGATGTAGATGTCCTTGTTGAATTTTTTAACATATATAATGATAACTAATCAATCAAACTTCAATGATCTAATTTCATCATCATACCTCAATTCCTAGCAATATAGAAACTGCTGAAATTGTTTCGTCAGGTTCAGTGATGTTAACAGTTGAATGATCTACAGTAATATTAATTATTTATTTCATGGCAGTAAGATCGTTTTATGGTACCAAACGATCCTACCTTTACATTATCGGCCCTAATTAATGGATCAATGATGTTTATTGTGTCAATATGACAAGGTTGATTTGAAAATGTTCAGTGCGTTACCTCCCCACTGTTCTTGTCTTCATAGAAGATCATGCGTACAATGACCAGCTTCAAGTTGGATGCCAAAGACGGATCCTTGTAGATAGCACTGACCTAATAGAGAACATCCAAACTGATATCAGACAAATTAAAAACTAGAAAATAAGTTCAATTCATCAAGCATCACCACTGCATTTCAGGTACTGGGTTTAGGGGGCCTAGTTGAATTTTCATAAGATTATGAATGGAGGTATCAAAATAAAAATTGGTATAAATATTTGTTGGTCATTGCTATTATGCTATTTTGCCTCTTAGCTTGATGTTAGAATAATTTGAAGATCAATAATGTACACCAGTATGTAATTCATCAATTGTCTTAATTTTTGTAGAGTACACAAAATTGATGAAATTAACTAATACATCAATTACAGATTATTAATCAATTACTTGATTCTTATAAATTCTGCTTTCCAATTTTAACCAATATGTATGTGGTTGTAGGTGATGTATGTTAGTATAATTGAATGTATGTAATTAATACCTGGTCACAGATACTGTGGAAGGCTGTTGTTTGGTATATTGTGAGAAGATTTTATTTTTGGTATAACGTGTTGTAAGATAATGCAATTAGCCAATTATAGTCGTATTTGCTAGGAACTTATGAAGCAGGTTTTTTGGTTGACTGTATTCTACATATTTGAACATTGCTTTTTTTTTGTATACATGACGAAACAGAAAAGTAATTATTGGGTTTGAATAATTTGAATTTACCCCACATAAGTTCTGATTCTTTTAAATTTGTGATTGATGAAAATTGAGCTTCCAAAATCTAGTTACCAGTTGCAGGTAACTTTTCTTAACACTTCAATTGAAACGAGAAACTAAAATTAGTTGATTAAGAACTACTTGAATATACGTGTGTCTTACGATATTCATGAGTGCCAGGACATACTGCTGTACTCGGTCGCTACCGTGGAATGTGATGACAGAGTGGTCGACTGCTAACGCAATCTCCAGCCATCGTGGAGGAGCATGAGTGACGACACGGGGACGGCCTGGAATCAAACCAAATCACATAACGTTTCAACTTATTCACTGTTCATTGTTGTTCATTTCCAAGGTTCAGCTAGCAATGATAATTTTAAATAATGAAAAAAAATGTAAAAATAAATACACATTTTTCAAGAATAGCTGGAAGCTAGAAAATCGTCAAGTAAGTAAAAAGCATTTTCACA
>OZ023336.1:32779546-32809546 GCA_964007535.1 Brachyptera risi
GCGGTAGTTTCTGTGATTGGGTATATCCCTTATGTTTGTCAGTGCTCGTTCGCTCAAATGTCCGTTAGTCCGAGTGATTCGAGATTCAATATATAATTGATTTATTGATATTGATTTATTGACAGGTAATGATCAGAGACCTTTCTCTGCGTGGTGAAAAGAACTTGAAAACTGGATACAAAAATAAAAAATCAAATAAGAATCCCAACATGGAAAGGAAATACAAATTGGAAAAAGAACTGACAGCTTTTGAATTTCATTTTTTTTTCAAATGAAAATGAGTTATCATTTCACATCAATGCCTTTCTTTAATAGTTGTAATCTTTTGCTGTTCTCGGTAAAAAAATTTGAAGCAATCTTCTTCTTTCATTATTATTATTATTATTATTATTATTATTTTATTTTCTTCCAAAGGACATATACATTAATGACATAATGTTACATATATGGAAAGTCAATCAGATGATAAATACAGTTAGCAGCTAAAAACAAATACAATTATACAATTTCACATATACAATCATTCATCCAGTTTCATATACACACAGTCATACGTACACTTCCACATACTCAGTTTGACTATGTTTGACAGTTTGAGCGCTCACCTTATCACTAGACAGATTACAAATACTGTATTCTAATACACTGTCAACTGCTGTAAAACTCATAAATTTTAGTCCCCGCATTTGTGTTCACATCTTTTGAAAAATTCATCCACACTATATAACGTCTCCTTTATTAAAAACATCTTTATTGTTGAAGTGAATGTATTTATATTTTCGATTGACTTGATACATCGCGGTAAATGATTGTACATGAATATTGCAGTGAAATTGATGTCTTGCTCAAATAATACAGTTTTGTGATTCACGTTTTGCAGTAAGCCTTTATTCCTTGTTCCATGCTCATGATCAATGCAATTCTTGTCATAAAATTTCAAATTTATTTTCGCATGTTTTAAAATTTCATATATGTATATACTAGGCAATGTCATTATTTGAAAATCTTCGAACAATTTCCTGCACGAGAATAATCTCCGCTTCTTGTATATTATTCTAATTGCCATTTTTTGAATTTTAAAAACATTTATACTGTGATATAGTCCCCCCCAAAATATAATACCATAACGAAGAATAGATTCAAAACAACCAAGATAAATAGATTTCATTTGTTTCCTAGTGAACTGGTTCCTCAATGCTCTCAATGCATAGCAAGCATTTGAAAGCTTATTTTGTAGTGATTCTATCTGTTTTTTCCAGTTCAGATTTGAGTCAATGTAGACACCCAAGAAGAGAGTATTACAAACTTCCCTTATGTTCACTCGTGAACATGAATAATGAATAATAATAACATACACCTCATATTATAATGTGTGGCCCTATCTTCTGTTAAATTCACCCAATAATCAATACAGTTCTATTCACCCCATCGGCTGTTTGCATTTCATCAATAATTATTATATTACACACATCATTGAGGTGCGACGTTGAAACACTACTTCATCTATGCATCAAGAGTGGACAACTGTATGCTTATTATATCATTCCACTAATGAATTCAATAACGCTTGAATGATATAGGCCTTTTGAGTCAACAAATTCATAAATCAACTAGATTTATCAGAGCATATAGTTAAAGCCACAGCTCAGAAAACTGACAGTTAGAATCTAGTATTAATTATTCGGATCAATATAATATGATGAATATACCTATACGTTCTGAGATTGGAAGTATTATCTTCCTTGAATATAATTATAATCATATAAATATATATATATATATATATATATATATATATATATATATATATATTATTCATGACTTATTCTATTCTCATCAATCCTAGACACTCTACAATTTTTTATTTTCATAATTTTTAAATAAAGATGAGAAGTCCACATGGATAAATTCCTCTGTGTGTAGGCTGAAACATTGATAATACTAAACACAATATTCAAGATGTCAGTATTCTAACGTAATATAATAGATGGTAAAAGTTATAACATATTGATAGTACATTGATATCGATAGTATAGGGTGTTCGCACGTAACAAACGACAAACAATCGTTACTATAGCAATACAGCGAACTGGTGGACTACCAAATATTCTGATTGGTCAATTCCAACTGGTGCACATTGTTGTCTCTCTCTTTCAACAATGGGTGACGTCAGTAGAGAATACCCCATCTGATAGTCCGCCAGTTGGATCATGTAATTTGTAGTCATTTCAAGATACCGCAATTTGATATTTGATTATGACTACAGTTCTAAGAGCCCTGTTGATTGGACGGTATGATTTCTGACGTCATGGGGGCAGAGACTGCGTGTCATCAATTGACCATTGTAGATCGTCCGCCCTCGTGATGTCAAAAAATATAAAAACCAATCAAGTGGACAGTGAAGCAGGGGAAATAGGAAAATAACCAATCAAGGTATCTAAAATTTTCCCTGCTTCGTATAAGTCACGCCCATCTGCAATGGTCAATTGCTTCCACTATTTTTGAAATGTTTTGAATTGGTTTTTCATAACTACTAATCTAGTGAAGTGAGCTCTATAGCTTATAGAAATTGCATTGGGCTCAGATTTTCACAGAAGAAAGTGCATTGGATTTTTAATTTTATTTTATTGGGTTTCAACGACGCACTATACTGATGGCTACGATCTATTGGCGTCGGTGAATGATGAATGAGATGATGGGATGATGAGATGAAAGGTTATTTCTTCATCAGGTGTTTTGGATGGTGGGAAGGAGTCGGTCGTGGCCTGTTTTTAAGGAACCATCCCAGTATTGACCTGAACGACAGAGGAAAACCACGAAAACCCCTGTCAGGATGGTCGACCGTGGCGGGAATCGAACCCCGGTCTCCCGCATGACGGTTCAGTGTGTTACCACTCGGCCACGCGTCTCGGTAGTGCATTGGATTTAATTGCAAAAATCATTGAATGTGTCCATTTTTATTTCCATGGAATAAAATATTCTCCGTAATGATGAGTGAGGTACTGATAACGATTCCTCCAATCATAGAGTAGATGAGCGAAGTGATTTGATGAAAATGAACTTCCATCACAGACGGTGTATCCAGCTTGATGGTGTGTTCTGGCAGCTCGTGTCGCTGTAGATATTTCAAAACACCGATATCACGCATGATATGCAAGCTGAAAAAAAACGCTTCGCATGAAAATAAAAAATGGAAATTATAATTGGTAATGGAGATGTTGATTGGGAAATATTTTGAATTCAATGGAAATAGCGTATCATGAACCCACTTATCTGTGAATCAATTCAATATTCCATAGTGATAATAAGAGTATATTTTCTTCATTCTTATATGATAATATATATTCATATATATATATATATATATATATATATATATATATATATATATATATATATATATATATATATATATATATATATATATATATATATATATATATATATATATATATATATATATATATGAATTTCGACATGAATATAACATCCCAAATATCTTGATATTGGATCGTATCCAAGTTGTTTAATTACCACATATATATTCACACATATATATCACATATATCAATTCGGAAATATGTATATATATATGAATATATATATATATATATATATATATATATATATATATATATATATATATATCAATTCAATGAGTGTGTAGGCCCATATGTATATATCCATTGCATTCGGCTATTCGATTGGAAGTACTCCAAATAACCAAGAGAGATGAACTTTGAAATTCTCACACATAATAGACGGCTTTTTTGATTGCATCTCATGTTGTGTGAAAGAGTTGATTGGAAAATCATCACCTACCAATTATCAAAATATCTCATACATATTATGTACCTTGAGATCATCATGGATGGGTGAACATTCACCTGAAACTGCTCAACTCTACAATTATAATATCCCACAACTGTGTAATTGCACATTAAAAATATATATCCGACCTACAATTCACAACGATAAAATGAATGACTAACTTATGGTTCAAGATCCTCTTGTAGGGGCTGTGCTTATATATCAAGATGGATGCTGTATACTTCAGAAATTCTTGAGTTATTGAAACAAGTTCACAGCTTGAATTGTGGAACGAATCTTGCTTCATCACAATTGCATACTTCTCTTCTGTACAAACACGCTGCACGCCTTCTTCTATTGAATTGGGCATTGTCTCCATGTACGGCTCGATCAGATTGTCGTAAATATATTTGATCAAATTATTTGGAGACATCTGAAAATAATTCATCCTATTCTTAGATTGAATATGCACACCAATTAAAAACATATAAAATCACGTACTTTTGATATAAACATACCTGATTATGACTTTCGAAATAAAGATTTATGGCGTCCATTTTACATCCAAGTTTGTAAGAGCCATCGTCCACAAATCCTTGTATAGTTTCAAAGGGGAGTTCTGCAATCAACTGTACAGAGAGAAATGACGTCAGAGATCCAGAGTAAGCAGCCAGAAGAACCACTGACGTCACTCCGGTGAATATCAGTATTGTCCGCCCTGAAGCAGACCGAGGAGTGACGTCACAGCCTTGTTGACAGAACAGAGCGAATACTTGGAACGCAGAATCAAGCAGGCTGGACATGGACATGCCCTGAGTACTTGTTGCCGACTGAGCAACCGTCAACGTAATGCTGATCAGCAGTATGATACCCAAGATACATGACCACAATGCTCGACTGAAAGGTGAGAAGTTATTCCATTGCACTCTCATTGTTTTCGGATTCTTAATGTAGATGTTGATCCTACAATATTGAGAAGATTTCTCGAATAAATGCATTGCGTAATTATCATCAAATATTCCTCCTCAATTTTTCTACGGACAATCTAATTATTTTGGCTCAAATAAATCCAAAATCCACACTATAGAGTGTGTGATTGTATATACGGAATGAATCACATTACATATATATATATATATATATATATATATATATATATATATATATATATATATATATATATATATATATATATATATATATATATATATATATATATATTCAGTCGTGATACTTTTCATTCTTTAATTGCCAACGTGTCTACAAGAATGGTCTCGTCTTCTTCATGATCCAAACTGTACCATTACCATTATTTCAATACAAAAACATCTTCAAGATGCGATGAATCTATTTTGCTGATGTTTTTCCATCAAAATATCAGTATATTTCAATTCTAATCTTGTAATGGTAGAGTTCTGACCATGAAGAAGATGAGACCATTCTCGTTGAAACGTTGGTCATTTGGAAATAAACAATATCACGATTCAAAAAAGCCTAGTCCTGAACATGAATCGTGAGAGCTTGAGTGAAGTCATATATATGAATATATATATATATGTATATATATATATATATATATATATATATATATATATATATATATATATATATATATATATATATATATATATATATATATATATATATATATATTCATGTATATATATATGTATATATATATGTGAATATATATATATATATATATATATATATATATATATATATATATATATATATATATATATATATATATATATATATACATATATGTATATGTATATATATATATATATATATATATATATATATATATATATATATATATGTATATATATATATATATATATGTATATATATATATATATATATATATATATATATATATATATATATATATATATATGTATATATATATATATATATATATATATATATATATGTATATTCATATATATATATGTATATTCATATATATATATATATATATATATATATATATATATATATATATATATATTAATATATATATATATATATATATATATTTCAATATATATATATATATATATATATATATATATATATATAAATATATATATATATATATTTAATATATATATATATATATATATATATATATATAATATATATAAATATATGTGTGTGTGTGTGTTTGTATTCATATATTACCTGGATTCTTTGAGTGGCATCAGAAAAGATGCAACTTGCATCCGCTCTATATTCCAAACGAATTCGTTGAGCATCACGTGGATTTCGTGTTTATCAAGCATTGTGATATATTCATCAAAGAGTTTGCTTGATGAAAGCACAAATCGAGACCTTTCGAAACGAAAATACAGAACAATGTTTCATCAAGATATCACTTTGGTTCCTATGTTGGAATGATAAGATGAGCAAAGAAACTGATGTATTCATGAAAAATCTTACTTGAAATTCAGACGTGTTTCCATAATGTTCCATATCTGATGGAAGTAACCGCCAAGAATTACATTGTTCTCACAGTCGGTCGTTATTCTCATCATTGTCGACTAGAATTCAAGTTTTTTTCAATTACTCATTCCATAGTTTCATTACTATTATACTATTATACTATTACATTTACTATATATTACATATATATAACATTATATTACATATACTATTATATGAATAGTCATTCATTACTTTCATTCAATACTCATATAACAAAATGGAACGATGTCTATATTTTGTGATCAATAACATAAACTGGGCAAACGCGTTATGTGTTTCCGCGTTGATGGATGAGCTACTTATATCAACTTATTTCTTTGGATTGGTTATTTATATATATATACATCTTGATATTCGAACAATTACTCAACAATTATATTCGAACAATTATATCACTGCCATCTTATTTCCAAATCAATTTCCATGATAATGAAGAAAGCTTTGTTTCAATCGGTCCCAATTGATGGTGACACCTGTAGCTTGGATTCAATTGGTTTCTTGATAGCTTCAAGTGACTTGAAAAATTGGATTATATATATTTTTTTACATCAAAATGGTTCATCTGATTGGACTGAAATTTCGGAATAAGGTGCATAATTTTAATATTGAAATTCTATGAGAATTTGGAAACTCTCGAAGGAAATATTTTCGACTAATTTTTTCCTCTGGGTTATTCTCATGAGATTTTTGAAAATTTTGGAATGATGTTTCTCAGAAGTGGTTCAACCGATTGCGCCTCAAAACTATACAGTATTGAGTGAGATAAAGACACTTGTTATATGCCAAGTTTCAACTGATTTGAATTTTCGTTCAACCTGTGGAGCGCGAACACAAAAAAAAACGGGCACTTTTTTTTCGGGTATGGTGAAATAAGATCTTCGCTTCGCTCATCCAATTATATTATATATGATGGGAACATAATAACGGAATGAGATGATGATTTTTTTTTTGACATTGAAACAATTCAGAACAATATAATGCAAGCGGATATTTTATAACGCGCATTCATGCAATTGTTGAGGTGTTGAATGAATAAATGAATGAATGAATGAATGAATTGATTCCTCACATTCCTTGCAGTGATATTCAATACGAATCCTTGTAGATCTGATCTCCTCTCATACAAGTGGAGTGTAGTTGTTGATAATCCCTCCAGGGGGCTCCACACACCGTACTGTTCCGTGTTGAGTGGCAGGTCTTCAGCCACTCTGTACACCTCAGTGACGTCAACACCAGAGTCACGTGACTCAGCAACAAGGAACTCACAGTCAAACGGCACGTGGATGTCCTTGAAGAACTCCTCCAATGAAACATCTTCATTCAGGAACATCAGCCAGCGTGGGTATGAGGGAACCTAGCAGAACATAACGAATAATGGGCATATATTTGAAATTTAGGGAGTTTGTAAATATTCATATTCATGGAATAATATCACAGGATGAGAAAGGACTAGAATATAGCGGTAACAATAATCGTACTTCATTGTAATTCGTATATTGGCAAGGAAACAAAGATGAATAATTAATCCCCACAGCTGCAGATATTCGCTGGCTCACTTTTTTTTTTAAATATGGGTGGATAAAATAACTATCCAAATTGGAAGAATTATTCTGAAAATATCCGTCGATTTCCATGCAATCGAATCCGTTCCTATTTCGCCTCATTATATATATATATATATATATATATATATATATATATATATATATATATATATATATATATATATATATATATATATATATGTATATATATGAAAGGGGAGAAAAAAAAAAATTATATATATGAAAGATGAAAAAAAATTATATATATATATATATATATATATATATATATATATATATATATATATATATATATATATATATATATATATATATATATGTATATATTTAATATATCCGTCTATTTATCCGATTTCCATGACGACCGGAATGGATTTGATGGCTATGGGCCGGAAAAATATCATTCCTAATACGAATACAGCCGAATCGCTTTCAAAGCGGTCGCTTTCATTTCCATATGATCGAGATCCAGTTCCAGAATGAGTCTCCAGATAATCAATCATGATCATGATAGAGAATTACCGAATGAGCAATATAACATCACATGAATTAATACCAACCTGTTTCATATTTTGTAACTGTTTTCTGGTACTTCCCTCCGACACAATCACAATAAGTGGGCGGTTGTGTTGACACTGACACGTTTCTGTTGCTTCGTTCAGCTCCTTCAACCCCACATATGACGTCATGATGTCCACCTGTGAGAGGATCTTGTTGATGTTGTTTACCAACAAGCTGTGGTCAAGTCTTGTGTCTTCTGAGCCAACAAGGAACACACAGCCAGTGTGGAACACCTGCTTGAGGCCGGCCACAACACTCGCGTATTGCACAGCAGACACACTGGCGTCAATACCATAACAATGCGAATATGTAATAATCACGAAGGCAATGAAGATGCCATACCTCATTCTGATTTTCATAAGACTTATTCGAATTTATCACACAATTCCCTTACTTAGTCACAAATTTTGTCTTCAAAAATGCGAAAGGGGAGAGTTTCTTTGTTACTGTTGGATTTATGATTGACATATTCAACTATTCTACAACCAGACTGATTGGTGCGATAGAAACATTCACTTCATATTGGTGAGAAATACTTCAACACCAGAATTGATTAGAATGACATCACACTTTGCAAGACTGTGTATTGATATTCAATTTGATGCCACTTGTGGAAATATATAACGGTTCGAATCAACACTTGTCATTTTCATGTGGATCAATAATTTCATGAAGCGCAACGAATTTCATACTCTAATTTGATGTCGTCGCAGGTTTGTTTTGATGGAAACGACCACTTGTCTTTTTTTTCTGCGTAACTTTGTTTTAGTAATTCAGGAGTGGTGATTATGTCGTTATAAGCTGTTCAAAATGTGATGTATTCATGAATAACTCATTGCGAATCAATGTAAGTGAATTTACTTTTTTTCATCCAGTGGGTGTATATTTGAATCAGGAAAAAGTCCTGGAAAAGTCCTAGAAAGTAAAGAAACTTGAACTAAATGACCATAAAAAGCAAGGACATGTCAATGTTGTTCATGATGAGCTAAAATTGAATATTAGGATCGATTGTGAAGATTCCTAAGGCTAAATATATGATTGGGATTTTTGAGTTGATTGAATTTGATCGAGAGCTTGGATCGAGAACTTCACTATTGTTGCTAAATTATCATGAAACTGATTTCATTGAGGGTGATTTTATGTTCAATGCATAAAATCAATGAAAAGTCCTGAAAAAGTCCTGAAAAGTAAAGAAACTTGGACTAAATCATATCATAAGAAGCACAAGCATCTAAATAATGTTAATGATCTATAATTGAATATCAGAATTGATTGTGGAGATTTCCAGGGATGAATATATGATTTCAATCTCCGGAGTGATTGAATCATGTCAAGGTTGTATTCAATCAGTTCATTTCAATGAATAAGAGTGACACTTCAGACAGTCCTACTAGTTGCATATACGAGTTTTTCCACAATGAACAAGAAAGTACTGGTGAAGATTCCTCCGATCATCATGTAGACAATTGAAGTGATTTGATGGAAATGAACCACCAACTCGGAAGGTCCATCCAACCTAACTGTCCGTCCTGACAGCTCTTGTTGGTGAAGATAGTGCATGATGCCTGTGTCACGCATTACTTGCAAGCTGAAACAGAATATACTTCCAATTAAATGTTTCAAGTTTCAACACCCGAATGTATGATATTATTATAAAACTTATAATTGTGTTTCAAAATCCAAAATTTTCATTGATTATTTTTCAGAAGGAAATATGTTGAAATGTGAAATCTGAGAACAAATTATATGGAATATATTCGATCAAATACGCAATGTGAATTTCTGTATTCAATTAATTGAAATGCGGCCTCAATGACTGCTTGTGCGAGTAAAAATTCGATACAACCATTGAAGGGATCAGAAGCAAAGTGGACCAACCCAAAAGTCGAAACAAAACACTTCCAATGTAAGTTGGTCCGTTTTGCTCCAAAATATGATAGGGGCCAGAAAGCTTGGTCCACATGTTTAAACCTCTGAAACTAGTGTTGAAAAAAAAAATAACACAATACGAATGAAGTGGTTCGAATAGATCATTTTGAGAAAAAAATTGGGTTGGTCCACTTTGCTTCTAATCCCTTCCATTATCAATTTAATCAATTATTCTTCCGGAAAGTTCCATATAAAGTGGTTATCTCTCCAAGTTGATTATTATGTCATCTTTGCAAATTGGATCAATTTTTCCATGTATCCATATTTGAACAAATTCGATTACTCGCTGAACGACCTTGCTATCGATGCGCCATAAAACCTCAATATTCATTCATTTCACACTTCATGATGATACTTGTGAGTGTTCTTGTTATACGATATGAAATGCACCATTGATTTCTACGGTGAATTCAAGTATGATATACAAGTGGGTTGAATTATAGGCTAGGACATACTTATGGTTGAGAATACATCTGAAAGGGCTGTGTAAAGTCACCAAAATGGATGACATATACTTGATGAAATGTTCAGGTAGAAAAACGATAGCACAGCTTATGTTTCGAAGATATTCTTCCGAAGGAGTATATTCATGTGAATTTATATATGCGTATTTCTCCTCTGTACAGACGCGTGAAATTCCTTCGAAAGACGTTTCCGGAATCGATTCAACATCGACCATATCATACACATCTTTTATCAATTTATTTGTCGCATTCTGGAATCAGAGTGACGTGTCATTTGAATCTCATCTCGAATCAACTACGACGAACATGAATATCTATATAAATATATATATATATATATATATATATATATATATATATATATATATATATATATATATATATATATATATATATATATGAATGACCATATGTAAATATATATATGTATATATATATATATATATATATATATATATATATATATATATATATATATATATATATGAACATTCACATGTGATGATGATGAATACACCAATTTTTTACCAGAGTTCCAAATTTGAAGAAAACGTCTAGCAAGCTCCGCTCACAAGTAAGTTTGTAAGAGCCATCGTCTACAAATCCTTGTATAGTTTCAAAGGGGAGTTCTGCAATCAACTGTGCAGATAGGAATGACGTCAGAGATCCAGAGTAAGCAGCCAGAAGAACCACTGACGTCACTCCGGTGAATATCAGTAGTGTCCGCCCTGAAGCAGACCGAGGAGTGACGTCACAGCCTTGTTGACAGAACAGAGCGAATACTTGGAACGCAGAGTCAAGCAGGCTGGACATGGACATGCCCTGAGTACTTGTTGCCGACTGAGCAACCGTCAACGTAATGCTGATCATAAGGATCATACCCAAGATACATGACCACAATGTCTCGGAGAATGGTGAAAAGTTATTCCATTGCACTCTCAATGTTGTCGGTTCTCTAATGTAGATATTGATCCTGAAAAAAAAATTATTCTCTCATAAGTGAGAAAAAATGATAGGTTTCATGAATAGTGTAGTTATATTTCATTTCATATTCTGTTTTTTTTCTTCAATTGAACAATAGAACATAGATTATAGACACACTTTGATGAACCAAGAAGTAGGATGTTTTCAAAAGCAACCTCACGTTTCCTGATTCATCACAACGAAATGGGAAACTTCTTCCAGAATGAGCAAAATGAAGCAGATGGAGCATTTATGAATACTGGAAATAGTACTGGACCCTGAGAAGAACCCTGTGGGCCTCCAGTAGCTATGAGATCAGTGAGTGAGCTCGGCAAGTTTTCAAGGACGTGTCTGAATCAATATTCTACTCGACTGATGGTCTGCCTAATATGCAATTTGATATGATATATATATTCGATAGAGAGAGAGATGATAGAGAGATTCGCCAACAACTGACATTTCACATATAGATTGGATACCTGTATTGGATCATAGGTATGAGATAAGATGCCAATTGCATTCTCTCTTCATTCCAGAGATAATCATTGAGAAACACATCAGTTTGATTGTTGACAAGCATGGTACCATATCCATTCCATGTTCCATTCTTCAATCGGTAACCGAAATTGTCGCTTGTAGGGGCAACAAAGCGTGACCTACAACAATATACACATAGTTTGGGCACGGACTGAATCCTTCCATATAATTGCCGGTTTTGACTGTAGGAGCTGGTACTCACTTGAAATTGAGACGGGTTTCCAGGATATGCCACACTTCGGCGAATAAACCATTGAGGATCACATTCTGTTGACTGTCATTGGTCACTTTGACTGTAGGGGACTTCACAAAGAGAAGAATATAGATATGAACACATTAGAAATAATTTTTTTCAATAAGGAATGGTCTCGATGAAATCAAAAATACATCTCTGAAATCGAATTATTTACACTTTTGAATGATGAAGCTCATTATTCAAATTCTGAATCATGAATCAGATGATCCATGAAGTCTAAAAAGTGATTTCATCAATTTGATGGGTATTTTAGCCTTGAAAGATTCTATTGCCATTCTGAGGAAACATTTGTACTCATCACATTCTTAGCATAATCATTCTTCATTTTTTTTTTAAATTTTTCTCATATTATTTCCATATCTCTGTTCATATTATCACTTTTTCGTATCAGGCTACTGTTGATCACTCTCTCATCATTTCCTACAATCATTTCTTTATCAATCATTCATGTGTGATTTATCATTATTATGTGTTTTTTCTACTTCATTAATTTTGTATTTGATTATTATTATGTGCCAAAAGGCAATTATGTATACCATGACATAGTCTAATGAAGATCTATATATTCTTCAATCCTGTATTGAGTGAGTAACTGAAGGAGTCATGACTTCTCCGTTTCATTCATTCAGATGGATTGTGATCAACAGTGTATCACATATGTTATGTGGTCGGGTATCGTTCATGAAGAAAACAGAAGAAATATTCAGAGAAACAGAAAATTCAAAAGAGAGAGCATTCGAGTATATGAGCATACACCAGACTTGAAATGCAAGTTTTGTTTTCTCACCTCAACTGAAGTTACATTGAACGTAAATCCTTGTAGATCTGATCTCCTCTCATACAAGTAGAGTGTAGTTGTTGATAATCCCTCCAGGGGGCTCCACACACCGTACTGTTCCGTGTTGAGTGGCAGGTCTTCAGCCACTCTGTACACCTCAGTGACGTCAACACCAGAGTCACGTGACTGAGCAGCAAAGAACTCACAGTCAAACGGCACGTGGATGTCCTTGAAGAACTCCTCCAATGAAACACCTTCATTCAGGAACAATAGCCAGCGTGGGTATGAGGGAACCTTATATGAACGAATAATATCGTTAGTGAATTACATATTATATTTGGTAACTACATTCAATAATTGATAACTCAGTTCCATACTGTTATCAAACAATTTGAAGATACATTTTTTTCGTACACAATAATGATGGAAGCGAAAATACGTCTGACACTTTCTCAGAACATTTGTGATATTCGAATGGTGTGATAAAGATATTCAAGATTTTAAGTCTGCAATAAGAACATTCTTACATGAATTCAACTTCTACAGTATCGACGAATGTCTGCAATCTCAGTGTTCGAAGTGAAATATTGTTCCATTTTCATCTCCATTAACTAACATTCACTCATTCACATTCTCATACCAATTCCATAGTACGTTACTCGGCTCATACAATGATATTTTTCACAAACTATGAATAAATGAATGAATACAATGAATAATTCAGAAAACATTGAATCTTTGGATATCTCATTCAGAAACTTCACCGGATTGATTTTCCCAAAATTATTTTTTGTTCGAGCCTTCGATGAGAGTACGATATCATTGGGCGATTATGTTTACATTCATATTCATCTATTGCTTCATTCAGCTTCTTCAACCCCTTGATGAGCGGCGCCTTAACAGACTGAGAAACCGAAAGACTCTGAACATTATCACTTCAACCGAACTTATACTAACCTGTTTCATATTTTGTAACTGTTTTCTGGTACTTCCCTCCGACTCAATCACAATAAGTGGGCGGTTGTGTTGACACTGACACGTTTCTGTTGCTCCGTTCAGCTCCTCCAACCCCACGTATGACGTCATGATGTCCATCTGTGAGAGGATCTTGTTGATGTTGTTTACCAACAAGCTGTGGTCAAGTCTTGTGTCTTCTGAGCGAACAAGGAACACACAGCCAGTGTGGAACACCTGCTTGAGGCCGGCCACAACACTCGCGTATTGCACAGCAGACAAACTGGCTACAGTCACAAACCAACATGATGACGCAATAAATACGATCAAAACGCAGATATTGGATGTCATATTGGTTCTCTCTCTTCTTCGAATAAGTTAGAACGGTGTCAACATATTTTTGAACCTAGTTAACATTGCTAACAATAACTCGACAAACTTGATACAAATTGCAATATTTGTGTTATTTTCTTTTAACAACGTAGACAAATGAATATTTGTTCATATTCAGACAATGTGAGTTTGAGTTGATGTAGTTCATAAGTTGATAAATTGATATTGAAGTTTTAATTAACAACAATTACTATGAGACTATTTTCGTTGTCACTGATTGGGGTGGAACCGAAGTTATTATTGGAATATAGCACTAAGAATATGATGAGTCAACTCAATAGGTATCATGAATAATTTCGATCAACGATCATGATTAAATTTCATCATACCAAAATTGATTTTCCTTCACTGAAAACGATCACCTCATCTTCTCTATTTGCCATCTGACCTTCAGCTTTCAATATAGAAAGTGAAATCAATCTCATTACCATAATCGATTTGATTTCCATTAATAATTCACTGCGAATTGAGTGAATTAAATTCGGTGTGGTTTAAGTGCGACCATGTCAAGTTTCTTTGTTGATAATAGTAATGAAAGAAGTATCAGTCCAGTTGATATTCAATGGAGTATCTCATGAACTCTATTATTGACTCTTATAATCATTGATCGATAATCAATTGCACGTACTGAATTTATCTATTTAAAACCAACTACGATGAATTAAACGGATTTCTAATTAGTTATGACAACTAGATACATACTGGTTAGATCTGGTATCCAGTCTTGAATTTCATTTTCATCCATATTTGGTTCACTGACGCACTGTACTGATGACTAAGATTCATGGCGTATTTGAATGATTTGTGATATGAAAGAATGATGAGATGAAAGGTTATACTCTATCAGGTTTTTCTGAATATATTGCAAAGGAGTTGGTCGTAGCCTGTTGTTGAAGATCCATCTCAGTATTGAACTGGACGACAGAGGGAAAAAACCTCTGTCAGTATGGTTAACCATGGCAGGAATCGAACCTCGGTCTCCTGAATGACAGTTCATTGAATTAAAAAAGTGGCTACTCATCTCAGTCCAGTCTCTGAAAAGGTGCTAAATACATTTTGAACTCATTATAAAACTGAAATGATGGAAAATCTGTTCCTTGTATTATTATGCAGAGGGCGTCTGCTACTGATATGCTTCAAACTCATACGCAATTATTCATCCCCTCACGAATATGTTTCTCGAAATATAGATTAATTTGATCCTGCTTACTTTAATTGTTATTTTGTTATTTTGTACTTGGTTCATGTCAATACCTAATCAATCAGCGGATTCTTCGCTGTCTTCTTTTGATTGATTACGCGATCGGTTGAGTGTGTCTCCGTCGCCTGCTCTTTCAAAAAGAGACTCATAACATCTTCCTGATGATGTGTTTAGAGTCCACGGGAGTCGACTTGGCAAAATATCAGTTTTTTGATAACTTCTTGAACGGTAGGCCTATGGGATATCAAAATTTTAATACGCGAGAAACACAGATAATCATGATAGCTCCGAGATGATATGAGTTTTAATTATTTGCGTTATATCACATACTGTAAAGCGTATGAAGCTAGATTTTTTTTCAGTTGTCTACGCTTGGCAGTTATGCGACATGACAATTATCAGAGTAAACTATAGTGCGTTGCTACACCCAATACATATGAAAAATATTCGACAAATATTTCTCACTCATTTTGATGGACAGATTTTTTTTTCTGAAAATGATTTGTATTGTTGATGTACAATAATTCATTGCTTCCAATACTTGCGTACTGACAACTGGAGCGATGGAAGAACAAGAAAATAGACTTCTGCAGTATTGTGAATCAACTGTTCGTGAAGTGTGATCATTTGGAGAGGGATAGATGAAGAGAAAAGATTGAGAAAAGAAGAAGGGAATGAAATGACGAATAAGACAACTGGACGAGAGAGGAAAAACAAGTAAGAGCTGAGAAGAAGTTATCAGGTGGGATGCGTAATGAAGGAAGGAATCGTTGATGATATGATAGGTAAGATTAGGAAATATGAAAGGAGCTCGAGAAGAGATTTGAGGATCATTATTTGTTCATTGACGATTGACGATTATTTAAGATCATTATTTGTCATAGCTCAATACATGCGATGGGGTAACACGCTCTTCCCTGAAAATACCATTGGATCAAAAGAGTTAAATTTCATTATTATTCATCAACATTGAAACTTGATACAGAATCCATATTCGCCAGGGATTGGATAGAAAGACGACATCGTTCAGATTTGTCATCACCCAAATGACGAAAATGATACATATCAAGTTTAACATAAATTAGATCGGAAAAAATAAAAGTATAATTTTCCTGAAGTAATCTTTCTATGAAATAATGAACATGGTGAAATCAAATGGAGCTGTGTGAATAGAATGATCAGAGGTGAAATTAATCATTGTTGCATCAAAATAGTTTCAACATCGGAGTTTATTTGTTTCTATTATTCATACAAATATCCCATTCATCTTTGATTGCTCCCGACGCGTTTTCCGGTGGAAAAATGTCCTGCCGTTTATGGTTACGCTAATCCGGGTTGTTTCCCAATGTTGGGATCCCACACATTATATTTGTCTCGTGGAAATAATTACACGGAATTTTTTTTTGAAATAATTATCGAGATGTGTGTACAGCTGACATAATATTTCCACATGCGAGCTTCTCTAAAATAAACAAGATGGTACAAAATATGATTCCTCCAATCATCACGTAGACAATTGAAACGATTTGATAGAAATATACTATAATCACTGATGGTTCATATGACTTGGTTTTTCTTTTGGGCATCTCTTGTTGCTGTAGGTGATGAATAACGCCTATATCACGCATGATTTGCAAGCTGGAAGAAAAAATAGACACTCATGTATGATAACTTCATGAATTAAATCTCATCTCACCATCCCGTCATCTCATATATCATTCACCGACGCCAATAGATCATGGTCATCAATAGAGTGCGTCGTTAAACCCAATATATATATATATATATATATATATATATATATATATATATATATAAAAAAATGAAAAAATATTATTTCAGAGTGGAGAATGAGTTCATTTCTACACCACGCTCGAAAATTGAAACGGAATATAGTTAAAAAAAAATACGCAATAATAGTTTCTTGATAATTGTACTCAGATCTGCTGATTTATTCTCGTTGTTCGCGATTAGAAGCTACATCATACTGTTCAACTTGGGTTTTCAACCGATTTCATCTTTTTTTTTCAATCATTATTTTATTTTTCCGATTTCCTTCGATATAAATTCAATTTTGGTCACTCTATTCATACTCTTTCACCACACACACTTCATCGCAATTATTTTTCATGATTCAATAGAAATATCTCCATGATATATATTCGAGTAAATAAAACAGAATGGTTTCTCCTGGTTGAATAATGAATATGAATATTATAACACTTTATGAATTGAATATGTATAACTCACTTGAAATTGAATAGTTGTTTGAAAGGGCTGTTCAAAGTCACCATTATTGATGTTGTATGTTTGGTTAGATCCTGAGGTATCGGAGCAATGGCACAGCCAATACTATCAAGATATTCATCCGAAGGAGTATATTCCACAGAAGTTATATATGCTAGTTTATCTTCTGTACATACTCGATTAAATCCTTCTAAGGTGTTATCTGACAATGCATTCATATCTATCATGTCATACAAGTCTTTCAACAATGTGCCCGTTGTATTCTGAAATAAGTGTGATTAAATATCTTCTCCACGATCGAAAACAAAATCACAATTGACATAGTCCATAAATTGGGTCATACTTTTTTTGGCCACTTTGAACCCCCCTCCCTCCCACGTCACAGTTGGTCACAAAACATATTACCCACCCCCCTTTAAATGCGTCACAAATTCTCATTTCCCCCTCTAACAAAAAATTTGAATTAACCATTAGCAAAGGTAAAATAAAGTGATAATATCAAAATATTCATTTTTTTATGATTGCTCTTTGAGTGGTCAAACTTGATGATTATTTAATATGAATCTGCTGCTTCTAGGGTGGGTATGAATATAAGAATCTTTGAGAATGGCGCCAAATTCGTGGAACAAATAATGGTATGTCACACAGATGCCTCTTCCCCTTCCCCTCTTGTAACACCTTGTCACAAATCTTGACAACCCCCTCCCCCCCTTAGCTGTAACGTATTTTATGGACGTCCCCAAATGTACATTAGGAATGATGCATTAATTTACCAAACTTCCAGGATCAAAGTAGACATTCAGCATAACTTGGTGACAAGTAAGTTTGTAAGAGCCATCGTCCACAAATCCTTGTATGGTTTCAAAGGGAAGTTCTGCAATCAATTGTGCGGATAGGAATGACGTCAGAGATCCAGAGTAAGCAGCCAGGAGAACCACTGACGTCACTCCGGTGAATATCAGTAGTGTCCGCCCTGAAGCAGACCGAGGAGTGACGTCACAGCCTTGTTGACAGAACAGAGCGAATACTTGGAACGCAGAATCAAGCAGGCTGGACATGGACATGCCCTGAGTACTTGTTGCCGACTGAGCAACCGTCAACGTAATGCTGATCAGGAGTATGATACCCAAGATACATGACCACAATGCTTGACTGAAAGGTGAGAAGTTATTCCATTGCACTCTCAACGTTTCTGGTTTCTTGATGTAGATGTTGATCCTGTGGACATTCATTCAATTCATCATTATTATGAGTAGCATACATCATATTGAATTGATTGTAAATTCCGTGTCATCGATAATTCAATGTGAAGCTATCAACTGAATCATCAATGTTTTTTCAATAACAGATTTCGAAGAACATTCACTATTTTGAGAACTTTATATTATTCTCATCATCATTTCAATCTTATCTTATTTCAAAAGACATATACATTCGATGATTTCAGTCTAACATATTATATGGAACGTAAATTAGTGAAAAAAAACAGTTACACAGGTAAAAAGTGAAAATAAATACAATCTTACAATTTATCATGAACAATCATTCATACTGTTTCATTTACACGCATTCATATGTACATTATCACGTAGTCAGTTCATTATAAAAAGTATTAACAGTTGGCAAATTTATATTGATATATTTATGTTGATATTGATACCTGAATTGTTCTAGAGGTATAAGAAATGATGCAATATCCATTCTGGCTGCATTCCACATGAACTCGTTCAGTAACACATCAGTCTCGTGATTGATCAGCATTGTCCCATACCCATGCCACGTCCCATTGTCTGATCGATAACCCATACCCGTACTTGTGGGAGCAATGAAACGCGACCTGTAATAAATACTTGATGGTAAAATATGGGTGGATTTATATAATCAGATAAACTATTGAAACTAGTGAAAGAACTTACTTGAAATTCAAACGAATCTCCAGAATATGCCAGACTTCGGGATAGTAACCACCAAGAACTGTATTCTGTCGACTGTCATTGCTGAGATTCACGACCACCGACTTCGTATCGGAAATATCATAAAGCATTTAAAAGCACAATTAATTCATCTGGATTGAAAAACTATTTTCAAGAGCACAGTGAACTCGGTCAAGGGTAACATTAGTTCATCTTGAGAATGGAATGAAAGGTGGAATTGTCATCAATATTAGTAAATTCTCAAATAAAATTTGCTATTTTCATCAAAATCCAATATCAGGTCAGGCGATTAACAATACTGACTCGAATTTGGGTGACTCAGACTATGTTGACCAGTTCATAGAATACCAGGAATACTGGTATACTCCCAGCTTAACACCATTCCAATGTAGATTCCGCAGAATTCAAATATATATTCGAAATTGATATACAATTATCAGATGTTTGTGAAGTTTTATGTGTTTTTTCTCATGAATATATCATTTATATTCATGAAAGACCACCAAATTGTGATGGGAACATAATAACGGAATGAGATGACGAT
The DNA here is from genome assembly GCA_964007535.1 of Brachyptera risi. Taxonomy (NCBI): domain Eukaryota; kingdom Metazoa; phylum Arthropoda; class Insecta; order Plecoptera; family Taeniopterygidae; genus Brachyptera; species Brachyptera risi. Next base: position 32,800,176 of record OZ023336.1, read on the forward strand.
TTTTTTTCTGACATTAGATCAATTCAGAACAATATAATGCAAGCGGATATTTCATAACGCGCATTCATGCAATTGTTGAAGTGTTGAATGAATAAATGAATGAATGAATGAATAAATTGATTCCTCACGTTCCTTGCAGTGATATTCAATACGAATCCTTGAAGATCTGATCTCCTTTCATACAAGTAGAGTGTAGTTGTTGATAATCCCTCCAGAGGGCTCCACACACCGTACTGTTCCGTGTTGAGTGGCAGGTCTTCAGCCACTCTGTACACCTCAGTGACGTCAACACCAGAGTCACGTGACTGAGCAACAAGGAACTCACAGTCAAACGGCACGTGGATGTCCTTGAAGAACTCCTCCAATGAAACACCTTCATTCAGAAACATCAGCCAGCGTGGGTATGAGGGAACCTAGCAGAACATTTGAAACAAGATCATACATATCAGAAGAGGTAAGGACCTAGATTCATAACATTATCACTTCGATCACAGTCGAGAAAGGAATGAAAATAATGAGTCAATGATCTATTACACTATATTACACTCCATTTTGAATCCTATATATTCATCAATGAATTGAAGAATGGATGAAAACTTTTGCTCACAACATCAGCTATTCTCATGCTGACTACTTTGCGATTATATAACAAGAAATGATATGCAATATCAAGTTTTCAGATTGCATTATTAATAAATTTAATTGGAATATATAGAAATCTGAAGTCGATGTCAAGGAATGATGAGTCTGTCGTCAGAGGGAAAGGCTCTTTTCTGAGAGTTCTTCTTCCCTTTGTTGGGCTGGAAGGTCCGAGCCTCGTCGAAAGGAAATTCAATATACAATAACCACCATGGAAGATAATTATTATTGAATGATCATCTCTGATGGTTGTTGTTTGCTTAGCGACCTCACCAACAGCTAGCTTATACTGGGGTACAAATTGGCAGATGATGATGAAAATATTAAGTGATGAAAAGTAAAAGGATTTTCACAAAAACCCAGGCCTTGTGCGTGAATTGAATCCACACCCAACGGTGGCTCCAGTTTCTGAAGCAAACTGAGGAACGGAGGAGAGCTCTGAAACTTATTACCTCAACTGAACGTTTACTAACCTGTTTTATATTTTCAAACTGTTTTCTGGTTCTTCCCTCCGACACAATCACAATAAGTGGGCGGTTGTGTTGACACTGACACGTTTCTGTTGCTTCGTTCAGCTCCTCCAACCCCACGTATGACGTCATGATGTCCATCTGTGAGAGGATCTTGTTGATGTTGTTTACCAACAAGCTGTGGTCAAGTCTTGTGTCTTCTGAGCGAACAAGGAACACACAGCCAGTGTGGAACACCTGCTTGAGGCCGGCCACAACACTCGCGTATTGCACAGCAGACAAACTGGCGCCAATACCATAACAATGCAAATATGTAATAATCACGAAGGAAATGAAGATTTCAGATCTCATACCGATATCCCATTGATTGAATCTATCGGAATTGTTTAAATTCATTCAGCACATTCCATTTGAACAGTGATTTCATTCATGGATGTTTGTTTTGTCACTGAAGATATGTTTTCCTCAATTCAACCAATCACATTTAATTCAGCACATTCCATTTGAACAGTGATTTTATTCATGAATATTTGTTTTGTCTTTGAATGTACGTTTTCCTCAATTCAACCAATCACATTTCATTCGATACATTCCATTTTGATCATTGTAACTTGAATAAAACTGAATTAAATTACACGGAATTTTCGAGAATTTTCGCTCTATTCATATTTGTACTGAAGTCAGAAATCAACAAACGTCAGAAGTAATATCGGATGATATAACTGTCATTGTTTGACTTGTTTGACGTCATATGCTAATCAATGAATTCTGTCAGGCGTAACCTTATGATGTGTATAATTATAGAATAATCAATTCTACTCCACATGAAGCCAGCGAATCATTTCCTTCAATTGCAATGTAAATATTCATTCAAATATATTAAGTGAGAGATAATATCATCAGAACTCATAATGAATTCATTGTATTCATAGATAATTTACTACGATATATCTGAATGGAAAAAGTTATGATTTTGGCGCGTGTATTAATGAGATAATTCCTAGTGTTCTGAATGATTTTTCAGAAGTCACAGAAAATCGCACCAATTTCCAACATCTAATGTACTGTTATGTTCTGCAATTGGTTCGGTCATGTTTCATATTTGTACAGCTATAGTCTCCGGTTCTGACACGTGTATTTTTGAAACAAGTGTACTGTACCATGTTGAACATGTTGCACATGCTGAACATGTAGACTCTGATATTGAGTCACTCACTCACTTATGTGATGAAAAATGTTCTGTAAACACGTGAACTAATAACTCTGTTTATTATTCACACCTCATGTAATAAATTGAGTATTTTCATGCCATGAAAGAATTAAAAATTATACGTGAGACAGAGAACGAAATTTCAGATCAAATAATGAAGTTTCTTCACAGTGAATTGGTATTGAACACATAAAACATTGTCTCGTCTTTTTCGTGTGGAGACAAAATAATCCGAGACTCTCGAGGCAAAAAAAAGCACATTATTTATCAAACATATATAATGTTTATTTACATGTCATAATGATGCGTGTTACAGAATATATAAATATTGAGTTAGCATGTACAGACAATTATTTAATAAAATATGATGAAATAAATAATGAAATGGTGAAATGGTCAGAGGAAATTTTAAAGTTTGAGTAAGTTTAAGTTTTTAGTTTATTTTGAAAATTGTTTACGGAAGTCTATTTTATTTTTAAGTGTATTTATCATCAGTTTTGGATCATAGTCCTCTATACTATCTCCAAAGTAATCGTTAATGAAGTAATAACATTGAACAGTAAAAAAAGTTTTTAGGATATGTCTGAAAGTATGTATTGCTGATATGTTTTTTATTGATGATGGTAATTTGTTATAAAGTTTAATGTTTATGAAATTTGAGTTGTTTTGAGAAAATTTTGTACTGAAGCGATTAATATGGATATTTGTTTTAGTCCTTGTATTATGAGTGTGCACATCTGTGTTTGAATTTAGAGATTTAATATTTTTTTTTACACATAAAATTGCTTGTAACATATAAATACAGTGGAAGGTCAAGATTTCTAATTTTTATATGAAGTTCATACCATTGGGCACTTCCTATTCAAGATAATCAGGCCTAGAATTTTTATGAGATTTGAAAATTTACTGCAACAAAATAGGCTCAAAATGGAATGTCATAATAATTTCTTGCAGAATGGAACATTCATATCAATAAAATGGCGAATGGTATGGTAGTAATATTCAACTGAGAAAAGAAATTACTCAATAATTCAAGATGAACTCTCAAGACTAATTGGTAGTCATCGATGTAATGAAAAAATTCAATAATGTCAGAATTGATTTTTCTCAAATCAATGACACGTCGAACAACGTAAAACTAACTTCTGAAGCAATATAATTGAATGTTCATATTTGATAATCACGTTCATAAGTGAAAAAATCATTTGAATGATATGATTACATATTTCCAATTCGAAAATTTTATGAGTGATGTATGGCGATTATGAGGAAATATTTAGTATACTCTCAGTACAGTTCATATCACAATTGGTTATGGTTAGTTTTGATTCAAATTAGGTGAAAATTACAGAAAGCTGAATATATTTCTGACCAGTACAATCATTTTCCAGTTTCAGTTCGATTCATTGACCGTGCTTTTGAAGCTGTTGCTATTTTTATTCCAAAGATGAGTCACTTTCATTCCGATACATTTGTTTCTAACTGAAGAGAATTATCTGATTTTCATTCAATTTTTTTCACGTTACTAAACATGAAAAAAAATGATGTATTGAGAATTGAAATTCCAAAATGGATATATGCTTGGATAATTTCAAGGTTTGAAGTATTATTTGGGGATCTGAATTCTCGAAATATTCGATTCAAGATATGATTTGAACATACTGATGAGATGAATGGAGAACGAAAGTGATAGATGTTGATGAAAAGTGCTTATCAAATCAGAGCTAAATTTATTATTTATTTATTTATTATTGTTTTTATTCAGTGTTATATAATGTATACAGGTAGTGAGAATAGAGCAGGAGCCCCGTAACAACATGTGCCTCACTACCTGTATGATAATATAAATTATAAATCATAAATTAGATTAGTAGAAAAAAAATGAAAAATTAATAATAGCAAACGAATCGAAAATTACAATGACTAAATATGAAATACAAATGCCTAATATAAGGCCTAATCCAACATACGTGAAGTTTCAAGAATGTGATTGAGTGAAAATGTTCCAAGTTGTCCACAAAATGTACCAAAAACATCATCTGTCCTCAAACAGACAGGTGAAGAGTTATAAAAAGCGACAGATCGAAAATAGAATTCTTTTTGATATTTTGTGGCCCTGGCGAATGGAGGTTTTAATGTGGCCAATTGGTTCAACCGAATCGTTTATTGGAATTAATGGGTTATCAAGATTTCATTTCATCCTATCCATCATCATTACCATCATGGAACCTTGAAGGAACTGAAATGATAATATCTACTACATAAATATGAAATATAGAAAAAATATAGAAAATATAAGATTGACAGCCAATACTGGAACGTTATTGGTCTTTTTTTAGGAGCCCGAGGTGTAATCCCATCTTTTTTCACAAATTTTTTAAAAACATATGCCATTTCAACCATCAATTTAGATTACATAGTAACTTCAATTCTAAAAGACTCAACCTTCATTCTTCACAATCATCTTTTTAATAACTCTTCCTAATAACTTAACAATGATCCACCTTTGAATTAATTATTATTATCATTATTTGTATTTGTTTTCTGATAACGCCTTTTCATATAATTGAATTTTCTATCTAGATATAAGTTGATCATTTTCCATAAGTAATTTTTGTAACCAAATGTATTTTATATGGATTATCAAGCTGGATCCCCGTGGTCAATCACGCAATGTGAACAGCCGACAATAAAGTGTTTTTTCTCTCTTCCATGAACGACATTGTGATTATCCTAATAGATGTTTCCTCAGAATGACTGATTCAAATTTGATTTCCATTCGATAAATACATCGGAAACTGAAAACGTTGTTTGACTTCTTCAAAGTGTCTGTGTCCTTATCGAACAAGTACAGTCCCACACACAAGTTTCTCCAAGATAAACATGCACGTACTGATGACAATTCCTCCAATCATCACGTGGATAATTGAAGTTATCTGATGAAAATACACCACAATCACAGATGGTGAATCCAGCTTGAACTTCCTCTCCGGCATCTCTTGTTGATATAGATGTTGGATAACACCCGTATCACGCATGATTTGCAGGCTGAAAGAGAGAGAATAATAAACTCTGTAATCACATTCTACGCATTTTTGTTTCGTGGGAAATAAGCTCCAACTCATTTCGAACAAAATAATGTATATGTATTATAAGTTAACTTGAATAATTAATGTGCATGTGAGGATCGCCTCCTATTATACTCTACTTGTTACTGTAAGTTGTAGACATTGTCCTTCAAAAATCAATTGTATACGTTCTCAATTTGTTTCGGGTGTGTGGACTAAACACAAAAATGTTGATATCATCCACTATTCAACTGACTCTCCTATGCAATGTTCTACGGTGGTGTGTGATGGATCAAAATGTCACGAATAGAATGTGATGAGTGATATCGGTATGATCTTAACTCTGTGGTATTGTCATGAACTATTGGGAAATGTTTTTTTTTTCTCTATACATTCAAATATGCATACCGTAAATTCATTGACATACCAAATCGAGCTCAGAGTCATTGTTGTTGGAAATGAGATTCATGATCATTCGAACTGGGCAACACATATCAATAGTCAACAATAGTCAAGATAAACATCATGATGGAACTCAATAAGTTACAGGTTTACTTACTTATAGTTGAAAATTTGTTTGAAGGGGCTATGTAAAGTCACCAACATGGATGTAATATGCTTGGTTAGATGTTGAGGTATTGGAACAATTGCACATCCTATGCTTTCAAAATATTCTGCAGGAGGAGTATAATCATCAGCCGTCAAATATGCATATTTATCCTCTGTGCAAATGCGAGGTATTCCATCAAATGTATTCTCAGGCAATGTTTCGACATCGACCGTCATGTCATGCAAACCTTTCAACAATTTGTTTGATGTATTCTGAAATCAGAGCATAAACTTCACTCCACTTCTCTGAAAACGTTTACTTCAAACACGATACTTATGAAAAAACGTCGAATTCAATTTACCGAAGTTCCTAATTCAAAAAATACATTCAACATATCCCGTTCACATCCAAGTTTGTAGGAGCCGTCGTCCACAAATCCTTGTATAGTTTCAAAGGGGAGTTCTGCAATCAATTGTGCAGATAGGAATGACGTCAGAGATCCAGAGTAAGCAGCCAGAAGAACCACTGACGTCACTCCGGTGAATATCAGTAGTGTCCGCCCTGAAGCAGACCGAGGAGTGACGTCACAGCCTTGTTGACAGAACAGAGCGAATACTTGGAACGCAGAATCAAGCAGGCTGGACATGGACATGCCCTGAGTACTTGTTGCCGACTGAGCAACCGTCAACGTGATGGTGATCAGGAGTATGATACCCAGAATACATGACCACAATGCTTGACTGAAAGGTGAGAAGTTATTCCATTGCACTCTTATCGTTGTTGGCTTTCTGATGAATATGCTGATTCTGAAATGATACATTCCATACATCATTAGAGTAGATAGATGGATGGATGGATAGATGTGTTCATTGTCCTTTTGTACATTCCATTACATACAGTTGATAAATTCAAAAACTAACTATATAGGATATTGAAGACTGTAAAATAATTGAAATGATAATACATATAAGTTGAGTTAATAAAGTGTGGAGCACTCTGAATTACAGTATTCGGGAAGAGCTTGTTTAATTATTCTAGATTCTGTAAATATATTTCTGTCAAACATTCAATAATCTCTGATACCTGTATTCCTTCAAAGGCATCAGATATGATGCTATTTGTATTCGCTGTTCATTCTTCACAAAATCGTTCAATAAAACGTGAGTATGATGATTCACAAGCATCGATCCAAATCCATTCCACGTTCCATTTTCAAATCGATAACCGATGAAATTGCTCGTTGGAGCAACAAAACGTGATCTATAAAACCATGTGAATAATTAGAATATGGGTTGAGGAATAATATCAGATCAACCCTTTCACAATTGAAAGAACTCACTTGAAATTCAGACGAGTCTCTAAAAGACGCCACACTTCGTAGAAGTAACCACTGAGAACCACATTCTGATCACTGTCATTGGATACTCTCACGACTACCGTCTTCAAAAGAAAAGACAAATCTATCAGTCACATAGGTTCATTGAAGATAATGACACTCTAATTGACCAATGTAGATTAGCGTGACTTATACAGAGCAGGGGAAATTTTAGATACCTTGATTGGTTATTTCCTCATTTTCCCCTGCTTCACTGTCCACTTGATTGGTTTCTATATTTTGTGACATCACGAGGGCGCACGATCTACAATGGTCAATTGATCCAAGACCCAGATGAAAGTGTGAAAAATCATCCATATTATTGATAACCGATTGAATTCCATGCATTGAACAAAATGAGTCGATATTTTGTGACCAGTTCAATCAAGTTCTGTGTTGTCCGAGAGAACCACCAAATTGCATCAGGTGTTGAGTTCAATACAATTATTTTTCAACGAACCAATTTATTGAATCTAAGTAATTCAGAATGAAAGGCATCGTATTTGTAACGGATGATGTTTACGTAAATCCATGTATTTTGTAAGACTTGAAACTCTGATGGAACCTGTCTTCAAATTCGAATGTGGATCATTGTCCACCATTGTCAAATGAGTAGCTGAGTTGCCTTTGAATTCATCGATAGATTCAACCCTCATAATAATTGTCAACCTGATATAAGATCCAACTCGTGCCTTACAGTTTTTGCAGTGATATTCAATACGAATCCTTGTAGATCTGATCTCCTCTCATACAAGTAGAGCGTGTTTGTTGATAATCCCTCCAGAGGGCTCCACACACCGTACTGTTCCGTGTTGAGTGGCAGGTCTTCAGCCACTCTGTACACCTCAGTGACGTCAACACCAGAGTCACGTGACTCAGCAACAAGGAACTCACAGTCAAACGGCACGTGGATGTCCTTGAAGAACTCCTCCAATGAAACATCTTCATTCAGGAACAATAGCCAGCGTGGGTATGAGGGAACCTAGCAGAAAATTCGAAACGAGATTATAAAATGGTGACGGAATTGGAATGATGGTATGGAATATATATATTCATTGATGAGTCAAAGAATTGAATGAACCTTTTTCAAGTAGAATGAGCCATCTAGCGGCCATGTTTGAAACATAACGGGATGTTAGTACCCGCGCTCGAAAGTTTCATGCTTCCAATGCTATTCAGAACGAATGATTTATAGTATTGTGCGTTACAGTGAACGTATTCACTCATAATTTCATGGCAGTCTCGAAAGTTTCTATATTGATATGTGTACTATATTCCGAGAGATTTTTTCTGAGAGATGACACTGTCAGAGTGAGTAATATGAGAAATAGTGTGAGTTATATATATCTTGATATTTTGCCTCTAACCGGACCGACTTTTTCAAAAGTACTAGAGATCCCAGAATGTAATACCAGCGATTTCGGTCGCTATGGGAAGCAGTAATCACCTGCGCATTGAATTATGAAAAGTGTCTATTGGCAAAACTTCGATATTGTTTTACAGAATTTTGTTGGTTGGCTTCTGAATGAACCACAGAAAATCATCCAGATGTTCACCACATAACTATAAAACAGCAATGGATAGAATGGAAATAGATGACCAATCAGCTCTTTGCTTTGGAAATAAGTGATTCTCAGAAACCATTTGAATTCAACTGAACCGTTTAATGAATATGATGTGCTGTTTAATAATCAATCAGTGCATATTTCGATGAAATAAGTATTGAATCATCATTTTTCAATTTTCCAAAAATATTTTCAAGTGCCAGAATTACCAAAGTGGGAGTGGCTGTAACTGGCAGTCCGAAGTTGACATCACCATGGTTACTCAGGTTATTTGTGAGCACCAACTCTCAGATAGAGACCAACTGAATCAGGTGGAACAGGACCTAACCTAACCTAACCTAACCTAACTCAACCCAACGTAACCTAACCTAACATAACCTAACCTGACCTAACCTAACCTAACCTAACCTAACCTAACCTAACCTAACCTAACCTAACCTAACCTAACATAACCTAATCTGACCTAACCTGACCTAACCTAAGCCAACCTAACC
>OZ023336.1:32819546-32982046 GCA_964007535.1 Brachyptera risi
TGGAGTTTATTCTGAGATCAAATTTAAGAAACGAACTGGATTTGTTTGAAACTTTCAATCTGTTCTTTAAAATTTTGAATCACATGAAAAATTGTGGTATTTTCATACTTCAGTTTTGAAAGTTAATTCCTAATTATAATCAACTAATTGAATTTGTTATCTGTAAAATGTATTCACCTCATTTGTATGAATGGTATGTTATAATTATGACAACTAGTTATCAGATTAGACTATATGTATATGAGTTGTCATATAAGGGATAGGCTTGCAGTCTAGCTGTCAGCCCACAAGGGATGCAATTGGCGTGTTAAAATGTCATTTGTAAAGTCAGTGAAAAAGCGAAGACAATAAAAGTAAAAGGGAACATGAGTTAATTAATATAGCGTACAAAGTATTGCAGTGTTTGCATGAATAGAAACATTGCACATTGTATGTCAATATACATTATGGTATATTAATTGGAATTATCAAAGTGTTTTTGTTGTTACCACTTGGGCCTACAGCTGTGGTGAACTTTGATTAATCAGGCTGTTCATTCGAAATATCTTGTATTTCATTTCGACTTTTTTTTCCAAATCTTTCAAAATAGGAGTCAATCGAAATCATTCAATATTTTCAATCATGAAAATCGATTTTGGTGTATTTTGAAGTTTATAAACTGATTATGAGTCATGGTTATTGTGAATTCAAGAACAATAATACATATGTGTGCATCATGATATGTTCATTTTGAAGAATCATCTCCATATCTATTGAAGATACTGTATGAAACTAATTTTTTTCATTGGTTTTGTCGAAGAAATATATCATTGTCAACATCAGACTTCATTCCCATTTCTCTCCTTCATTCATCAATTCTCACCTAAATCTACAGTTATATCGGAAAGATCTCCATCCAATTATTCGAATGAGGAATATTTCTTAATTATTTCCTGTATTTTTGAAGTTTATCCAAGTGATACACTCCACATTCTGTTGTTATCACTGAACAACCGACGCCATCTTATCAGTTTCAATGCTTGTCTAGCTTCATCACGTGACATCATCAATCAGTCTGAAGAGTTCTCAGATTAAGATACTATAAATAGATTCATAGGAATGAATCCGACGATGCTTCCAGGTCACTGAATCTCACACCCACTCTCTCTCTCCTCTCTCTCTCTCTCTCTCTCTCTCTCTCTCTCTCTCTATCTCTCTCTCTCTCACTCTATCTACCTATCTATCTATCTCTCTCTCTCTCTCTCTCTCTCTCTCTCTCTCTCTCTCTCTCTCTCTCTATCTATCTATCTATCTATCTACCTATCTATCTCTCTCTCGTTCTCTCTCGTTCTCTCTCTCTCTCTCTCTCTCTCTCTCTCTCTCCGAACATTATATAGTTGATCCATTACGTTTTACTGCGACGAATGGACCAGTATTCAGGATTCAGTATTGAGAATTTTAGATTTCAGATTTTGGAATTTTAGATATTCAGTTCTCAGGATTCATTGTTTGTCAAATGAGTTTTCTTATTTTCAGTTATTTTTCGGGGTGATAAGATCACACTTGTGATGCTCCGTTCAAGCGATCCTATTTTCCATCCATTGCCTTAATTGCGGAACAATGTTCTCGTATCAAGTTTTGATGTTATTAGAAAAAAAATTATTCAACATATTGAATTGACATTGTGATAGAATGAAATGAAATGGAATGGTATCAAATCAAATCGAATCGAATAGGATTGAATCAAATACAATGCGATGAGATTGAAGGGAATATAATGAGAAACATATTATCAATGGTATTTTCGAATCAATTTTCCAAATGCGGTTCAAAAATTTCATCAACTATAAGCTATGAGTTTCATGGTTGCTGTATGATTATAGGCGGGTGATAATGCAACGATAAAGTGATGTTAGAGACAACACATATGTTCACAATGGGTATCGAACCCAAACCCGTCCAGTCATCACTGATAATCACCTCTCTTCCTCCAGATTATGCTGGGTGGTGGCGTTCTTCCTCAGTATCGGGATCTGTTTCATCCTGATCCAGAATCTGTGGCACAAATGGGACACGTCGCCGGTGATCGTCTCGTTCTCGGAGAAGACCACGCCCATCTGGCAGATCCCGTTTCCCGCGGTGACGATCTGCTCCGAGACCAAGTCCCGCCAGACTGTCTTCAACTTCACCCGGGCCATGTACGAGAACGACGAGGGTAACATCACTGATGCAGAGTAGGTCACTCGAATACAAGACTTCGATGGTAAAATAAGTGTGTTTATTGGAAAGTGAAATAAATTTTTTTTATTAGATTTTTTTTTATATTGGGTTTTAACCACGCACTGACCAAGATCTATTGGCGTCGGATGAATGATTAATGAGATGATGTGATGGTGAGATGAAGGTTTTATGGGTATGAGAAGGATAGTGGGAGGGATGTGGTCACGGCCTATATTGTGGGAACCATCCCGGCAATTAGCCTAGACTACAGAGGAAAACCACGTGAAAAAAGTGTTTTTCATCCGTGTTATTCTTATGAGGTTTTCTCAAACTTTCCGAACTTTTCCCGAAAAAAACTTCCGATCAATTTTTCTGAAAAACAATCTGAAACTATTCTGGTATGACAGAAATATGTAGACAAAGTTTCATGTCGATGGGTATTTTATCCTGACCTGTAAACCGCGCACAAAATTACAAAAAAAAAAAACATAAAAACGATATGTGGAATGGAATCTTCAATACGCTCATCCAACGAGAAATACAGATAATTTTAATATCTCCGAGATGATATGAATTATGGAAATCAGGTTATGAACCACCACCTCACAACACACACTCACCTGGAAGTCGATCATAAACATCGATAATTCAAGGATCAAGTTAATCGATCATTTGATTGAAGTTTGATCGATGTATTTTCCATGACGTCATATATTGTTCACCTAATCCTATGCAGTGATTAATTTGGAATAGAAAATAAATTAGGTTGAAATAGATGAGATGAATTTTGCCAATATAGAGTGTTGGTAATATATATATATATATATATATATATATATATATATATATATATATATATATATATATATATATATATATATATATATATATATATTTATATATATATATATATATATATATATATATATATATATATATATATATATATATATATATATATATATATATATATGTATTGCCATATTATACATGAACAGCTTTATTTCACAAAAATTTCGATTTCGAAATAATGTGAGTCACGCCTTCATTCCGGCCCATGCTTCGATTGTTATCGAAGCTTTCAATCGTCTCTGATTGGTGTTTGTGTGTTCAGTCTGAAGATGATGGAGAGCGTTGCATTAGCCTGCGACGAACATATTTATCAGGCAGGAAATCAAACTGTCGGTGAAGACGCCATTGACATCCTGAAAAATGTAAGTGGAACAATGAAGTGGATGTCCCACTGAGTTTGATATTTGTTTACTCGATTTGTATAGTTTACTTTCAGTTTTTTGATCACATCACCATCTTGTGGAATACACAGATGATAATACTATATATTTTTCTTCCTAATTTTTTTTTTATCATCATGACGACACATATGAGTACATTTTATAGACCCGCAAAGTCAGAGTGTTGACTTGTCTGCGGGTCTATTAACATCACAATGTAAAATAAGTATACTCGAATTGAGTTAAATTGTCTGGGCGATGAAAAGCAATTACATATCTAACACATAATAATACAAGTGAATAATACAAATGAAGGAAAATAAATGGGTGAAATAATCAAGAACAATTATATTTTCTAAAATTATAATGATGGACAAATAAACGATTTGATCTTTTATCAATTGGATGGTTAATTCTATAACAGACTATTTTCATTAGAATTGATCCAAATTTTCAAATACTTCTTCAAAAGAGAAATTAAAGTTATATTACACAGTTCTGAAGGAAGTTTATTGAATAATAATAAGTTGTTCATTCCTTCAATCTTGATCATATTACATGATATCGGAAATGTCGTACAAATTGAATTTAAGAATATAAATATGGATGAAATATGATATGGTGAAATCGAATTGAAAACAAATTTTGAAAATCGTGCTGATTACACAAGCAGTTAATCAAAAAAATTATTGAAACTATAAAAACATTTTTGCAATAAAAAAAAAACATTTTCGCAATAAAATATTTTTAAGGACTCTCTTGAACTTGCTGATGTCTTCATCTACAAATATCTCGCATAATAATTCAGTCATAATTATTATCATTATTATTTATTATTAATATTATAATTATTTATAATTATAATTATTCAGGTGAGTCAGCCATTTGATGAGATGCTGTGGATTGTTCGTTGGGGGAATATCAGCAATACTCCACGTGACTTATTCGTTCCAATCCTGACAGAAGAAGGTCTGTGCTACACATTCAATATGCTGGATAAATCCGAGTTTTTCACAGATGAAATGTAAGCTGAACCTCTCAACTATTGGGAGACGACAGGTTGCATAATTCATTCCAAACGATTATTGACGATCACATCTCACACTCTCACAGACTAATTCACACACATCGATTCATTCACATTTAATACGAAACATATATAAATTATATTAAACACATACATTTTAGGTGTGTGAGACTGCATTTTTTTTGGCCTTCTCACGGTTTTTTTTAATTATATTTCTGCACAAAATGAGCACATTTCAATATCTTCATAAATAATACACATGTCAAATGTGATGAATTCACACACATCGATTCATTTACATTTATTGATACATTCAGTCATATCATGTGTCATTTACATAGGTGAAGTTCGGTCGTAGTACGTACGCATGAACGCTCTTCCACTCGACATATTTGAAGCACACAATGTCAATTGTATCACACAAAAGTAGACTTCATCGAATAATAATAATCAACAATAGATAATTTCAGGAACAATTATATTTAGATAATAATAGAATCTGAGCCATATCAAGGACATTATTTGCAATTGATATACGTATGGCTATAGCAATTAAAATACCGTAGGCTTACTGATTATTGAAAAATATGGAGATGAATTATCCAAGTTTGTATTATGTTGTCCATATCATTTCACTCTCCATGTATATCGAATGTCCCAATTTTTATATGCCCATCACTCTGTTGTATGCTGATATAGATAACGGATTACCAACAAATCGAAATGTCAGAGTGAATTTGAGTAGCTTGGCTTAATTATAGAAATTCTAGAGATTCTCAATTGTCACTTTTATGGAGAATATCGATTATCAGACCCACCTTGATCCCAGTTGAACTGAATGGGTTCTTTAGGGGAGTCACAACTTTTTTTAAAAATCAATGTTTTCGGGAAATGTCCCGGTCATTAACTAGTCCTCATCTCAATCATCATTTTTCTGTTCTCTTCTACTCTTCCCACTGAATTTTTCCCCAAGTGTCCATCTTCCCATGACTAACTGACTCTTACGTCTCTCCACTTTTCCACCGTGCTCAATGCCGATACCTGTCCTTCCGGTAACCACATTTTTCTTCTCCCTTTTACTTTTCATGCTCCATGAAAAATTCAATGAGTCATCTCACACTCTTCTCGAATGAGCTATTCTGATGTACGAACTCTGACATATTTTTGACACTCCACAGAGCTAAAGACATGAGCTTTTTGAATCATGGTAAGAAATCCTTGTGGAATGTTGTCGACGGTTACACGAAGTCGGCTCCTGTGGACACGTTTCCTAGCAGAGCGTTGGGATCCGGCCAGAACGCGGGGTTCTCGATCATCTTGCGATCGTACACCGACGATCTCGACTACCTCTGTCGGGGACCAGTACAAGGTTTCAAGGTGAGTGATGCTAATATTGTGCCTTGTCAGTAAGATGGGCATTATCATATTGGAACATCATTCGCAAGAACAAGAGATATATTTGGAATGGGATTGCTTGAATTGTTATAATATATCCTGATGGGAGCTGATAAAGAAATGGTGTTTCGCAAGGGTTGATCGTAGGTCCGATCCTTCGAGTTATTCAAGTGAATGACTTGCCTTCTAGGCTAACAGTTGATAGAGATTATGTAGCATAATTCGAAGACGAAACAGCGATACATAAATACCATTATATTCATTCTGTTATTATTATTATTGTTGAAATGAACTTTGTCTGTCAAACCTGAATATTCGTGAGAATGAAAAAAAATTGAGTGAGAAAAATAATAATATAATACTGTCCTACATCATAACCCTGAATATATATCAATGATAGTAATATTTCAGATCCTGCTCCATAACCCCGCCGAGACGCCCCGAGTGAGCGACCACTACTTCCGGGCGCCTCTCAACCAGGAGATGGTCGTCGGCGTGAAGCCCGTCATGATGACGACGAGCAGGGGTCTCGAGCATTACTCGCCCAAGAGACGACAATGCTATTTCCCTGCGGACAGACAGTTACGTTTTTTCCGGGTTTACACGCAGAACAACTGTCATCTCGAATGCGTCACGAATGCAACACTGGATAAATGTGGGTGTGTCGCTTTTTATATGCCACGTGAGTCACATCTGACATTTAGATCATGGAATATATATGAAACAGTATGAATGATTGTATATGTGAAATTGTGAGATTGTATTCGTTTTTTATTTGATTTTTCATTTATTTATTTGGTCTTTATTAGCAACAGAAAAATACATTCCCATCAGTGCTAATTTGATAAAAAGACAACACATACATGAAAACGAACACTACTACCTGTGTGAACTGTTTTGACACTGATGTGTGCACTGATTGACGTTCCATATAATTATGTTTCATTTTAATCATCGAATGTATTTGTCCTTTGAAATGGAATAAGATATTAATCATCCGTCCCTAGTTCCAACTGAAACATTGGGTCAGGGAGAATTAATTATTATTAAAAGGATTATTATTATCAAGATATTATCAATTAAAATTATGGTGATTGGGTAATGAATCGGGAGAAATATGAAATATCAAAGTGAGAAAGAAATAACAAAGAAAAAAGTGTTTTGAGTCTATTTTGGTATCGATAAAAATACCTCTATGACTTATCAGTTGATGAAAATACTCAACTGATTTCATCAGTCAGCATTGAAATAAAAGAAAGATGTGTTGGATACTATTTTTCTCGACAATTTGAATGGATTGATGAGATAAACAGAATTGAGCAAATGACTCATGGCTATATCGATTCGATACATATAATACATATTCAATCCATAATTCAATGGAATAATATAGAATATGAATCTAGAGAACAAATGAGACTTTATGATGATATGAAGCCTGACGATTTGTCGTAAGGTTCAATTTGTATATACATATATATATATATATATATATATATATATATATATATATATATATATATATATATATATATATATATATATATATATATATATATATATTGTATATATATATATATATATATATATATATATATATATATATATATATATATATATATATATGTATATGTGTGTATATATATATATATATATATATATATATATATATATATGTATATGTGTGTATATATATATATATATATATGAATATATATATATATATATATATATATATATATATATATATATATATATAAATAAATGAACATATATATATATATATATATATACATATATATATATATATATATATATACATATATATATATATATATATATATATATATATATATATATATATATATATATATATAATAAATAAACATATATATATATATATATACATATATATATATATATACATATATATATATATATATATATATATATATATATATATATATATATATATATATATATGATACCGTTATTGGTCCCTGACTCAAAATTGCAAAGGTAAAACAATCAATATGAAATTCATGGAAAAATGTGAAAAATAACTCAATCAAATAACTGAATATCGAGATGGTCTCATACTGAAATACAATTGTGATAATCAACGATATCACACAAAGAATCATGTCACTGATGATGTTACTCTCGAATAAAATTCATTTTTATATGAGCATGTAATTGTGAATAGTGTTTTCCATTTCCACAGGTCCTCCAAATACAGCAATATGCGGTACTGGGAGCAGAGAATGTCAGACGAATACTCGAGGTAGGAAGTTGAATAGTTGGATATTCACATATTATTCACAATACATTCATATATCATGTTTATCATTTGATATATTGAATATTCACAATATTCTAATATATCATGTATATCATTTGATATATTGAATATTCACAATACATTCATATATCATGTATATCATTTGATATATTGAATATTCACAATATATTCATATATCATGTATATCATTTGATATATTGAATATTCACAATATATTCATATATCATGTATATCATTTGATATATCGAATATTCACAATATATTCATATATCGTGTATATCATTTGATATATTGAATATTCACAATATATTCATATATCATGTATATCATTCGATATATTGAATATTCACAATATTTGCCACACACATTATCATCATTGTTGTCTGAGAAATACCTGGCCCTTCCACCAAAGTAACTGACAAATTCGAAGTGTAAGTATCGAGATGGAAGTTATCAGTATCCAAAATGTATGATCGATTGATTCATAAATGAAGAAGAATTTACAAATCTTAGCAATCGTCAGCTAGTTCAGTGTGGGAGTCGAACTTATCTCCAGGGTTGATCAATAAAGAATATTTCTTGTGAAATATTTGGATCGTGGATACTTATTCAAATGACTGGGATGTATGTATACAATTATAATGAACATAATTGTGTGATTGTTCGAATGAATTGCATGTGAAAAAAATATTTGGACATAATTTTTGGCTCAGTTAGCGTAATGAATGAGATCAAATCACAAAAACATGTCTTTTCGGAACGAAATATTTTGATTCATTATTTTTTTCTCTTCTATTATTTCGCTTTGGTTTTGACAAGCATGCTATTGAGTTAACACTCCAAACAAACGCCTTCTCATTCAAAGTGAAACAAATTGATGTCAAAGTGATAACGCAAATTAAAAGAAATGCCGATCTATTCAAGCGTCTGCATAATATGAACATGCTATCCAAATATCCGCAATGGTATTCGCTATCCAACTCGCCAAGATGGACATATGCCAATCGATTGTAACGAATACCCTCGCTTATGGACAACTCTCCGAATGAGATATTCTTCCAAATGTATTGACAACATTCCATATTGTTCCACCAAACTGATTATCATGATGCTGAATGATCGCAATGATCTTATTTTTCATCATAAGAATCAAAATAGTGAACGAAAATAGAATGTTTATTCTTGGTATCGACCTGGGAGACAATTATTCACGAAATACCATTCAATTGATTGATTCATATTTTTGTATCACTTTTCATTCATGGGAACCGTAAATGATCATTAATATGATAACAATTTAATTCATGGAATAGCTAACTGGGACTCGGACAGCTAATTCACAAACAATAACACAGTTATAGCCATAATGGGTCAATAGAAGTTAGACAATAATTGAAAACGAGTGATGGGCGTGGCTAATCGCCAAAGCCACCTTGATCCATACTTCATGTTGGAATTTAGAGAAAATCTGATGGGTCAATGTGAAATTTCTCACATAACAAAGCCCATTTGATTGGATGTTCTGTTTTGTGACCTCTATGGGCGGGTCAATCACTAGTCGTCAATTGAATACGAATGAAACCAAAAACTTAATGAGTAATAATAAAATGAGGAGAATAATCGGGATTGTATTTCAAGTTGAATGATGAACGTTGAAGAGTTCACTGTGAATAATTGTGGATGATTATTCCGAACTGATCAGTACATTCCAACTTCCCGTAAATTCGGAATCAATTCCGTGTTAATCCAGGCGTTGTCCCGTGTAGACGAGTTGTTGATGGACGAAGTCAAAGCTGGACTCCGGGACTTGCAAGGAACGAGTTGGCCGAACTTCACCCACAAGGACTGCTACTGCCTGCCTGCTTGCACCGACCTGCAATACGACGCTGTGACGTCACAGGCCGACTTCAACTGGAGGCTGGTGTTTCAAGCGTTCGGCGAGAACGGTAGTGAGTTTCCGAAAGGGTGAGAACCAAAATAATATACCTATATTTGTAAATATACACACACACACCCAAACACACCCACACACACACACACACACACATACACATATATATATATATATATATATATATATATATATATATATATATATATATATATATATATATATTCTCTCTCTCTCTCTCTGTATATATATATATATATATATATATATATATATATATATATATATATATATATATATATATATATATATTCATATATATGTATATATCATACATCAATTCATTTCGATGCTGCTTATTCTTACACCAGCAATAGCCGGGGTGAGAACGAGCGGGTGATCATAAAATATTGAAGGGACGACCTTCGACGGCGTATTCTTTCATCAAACGCAAATGTGAAAATATTAGATGATTACTTGGATATTCAAGTGTTATATTTTCGTTTCATGAGTTTTTGTCCTTCACTTATCATTCCCACTTTGACTACAGTATGATTCCATCATTGCGAATATTCAATTCCAGACCGTAATGCGGATTAATTCAATTATCGGTGTTTGTGTTTCTTCCAAATTTCAGTGAGAAAATTCGACAGCTGGAATTCAGTTGCAATGGAATGACATTCACAAATGCACTGAGAGAAACAGTCATCAAAGTTATCGGGATCAGCTTGTCAACCTGTCCCCGCATCCACATCTTCTTGAACCGTCTCTTCTTCTGACTCAAATCTCTGAACTGCTAGAATCTTCAAGTCCCTGCCTCCATCTATATTTCTCCTGTCGGTTCATCACTCTCTCAACTTGACTCTCTCACGATCCCAATCAGAAACACCTTCTTCCAAATAACACCTGATCACTTCCTTTCCTCAATTTTTCCCGGTCTCTCTCTTTTTTTCTCACTTCCAATTGTTCCTCCTGTGACTTTTAAATCTCTCATCGATATTCCTGATTTGATTAATATTGAATGGACATGTTTCTATAATAAAAACCCAGCTGACTTGGTCAAATGAGACAATGCAAGTGCAATAGAAAATGAAGCCATGTTGGTACGATATAGGGTGTTGGTTTTTGTGAACTAACATCATCTATCATACACTCATTGGTCTATCCAAAACATGACTCGACCATTAGCTGCTTGGCAAACAACATCTGATAAGTTACTATTCTGACTGCTGACTCTAAAATTCAACAATTTCTCTCCTCAGTTTGAATTTGGCTCGCGTGAACATATTATTCAAGGAGATGCAATTCATCACGAGCCGACGAAGCGAGCTGTACGGCCGGACCGACTTTCTTGGTGAGCATTCAATCATGGTACATCAACATATCATGAGCAAAGAAACAGTAGCAAATTCACAAATCAGAACGAAAAAAAGTGGAACAATTGATCAATGACCTGACAATAGAGAAAGAATAGATTCTTGAAAATATTTCAGATGGATTGCTTCCAAACTTTGCTGATGTCAGCTGGTGAATTAGTAGGCCTACTCCTCACAAAAACAAACAAACAAATAAACATAATCGACCGATACGAACCGAAAGGATGTCTCCCTTTACTGCCCATCTAATTATATGAACATTTTATTTTGTCTCTCTGTCAATGCTGGTCTTTTTTTTAATATTTTTTTATTAGATTTAAATAATACATAATACAAGATTAATCAATACGCTCTTCCACAAAGCCAAAAAGGCTTATCTGTGGGATGAGTGATGAAATTATTAGCTTGGACAAAAATTGGGTTTATATCATGAAACAATGAGAAAAGTTCACTGAGTGTTTACTTTTTTTTCACTGTCTTATAAATCAAGGGTTAGGCCTACTTGAAATACAACATGTGTCTATAATCTATAATTGGGTGGTAAGATCGCCCTTGTGGTGCCCCGTCCAAAAGATCCTATCTTTCATCCATAGCCTTAATTGGGGAGCAATGATTTTGTATCAAGTTTCGATGTTATTAAAAAAAAAAAAAAAATCTATGATAATATTGAGTGATAAAAGGATAACGTTGGAAAGTGGATATTTGAAATGACATATTCAGGTTTTTGTCTGATTGTTTCAGCTAACTGTGGAGGTCTTCTTGGCTTGTTCATGGGTTTCAGCATCTTAAGTCTGGTGGAAATCGTCTACTTCTGCTCTCTTCGGATTCTCTGCAATATATTCAAGAGGAAAGTACAATAACCCATGAAGTCACTGAAGAACACAGACACAGAAATAACTTCGGAACTTTATAAAATATTATGATTTGTAATCATATTGTTGGTACCGCCTCTCTAGCTCAGTCAGTCAAGGCTCTGCTTTGAAGACTGAAGTCAAGTTGTGCGTGGATTTGGGTCAGACATGATGTATTTGTTTTCTATTTATCCATGTTCACAAATAATCCAGCTATTTTTGAAGTCGTTAATAATGAGACAGAATCGCCATCATTAACGATTTTTATTGAAATTATAATTGTAGAGTCGTAATTGAGAATGCATACTGCAAATGAACTTGTGATAAGATTGATCTAGTCACACCTGGAAATGATTTTCTAACCCAAGATTCTGTTATGGCACGCGAATGCTCACGTGCGGAGTGAATAACCTAATTCACTAACCACTAATTCACTAATTAATGTAATTGAACAAAGTCAATATGAACCGGAACTAAACCTGATCCAATCTCGAGATGACTATTCCAGGTATTGGTATTGGATTGAACATGGAATGAGGGAGGTTCAAATACCTTCTCCGATAGTAATCTAGTAATATGAGGAACTGCCAATCATAAAAAGTGATACCCAATACTCTTGTTACAAGAAGAGAGATTGTGATAACTCATGAATGCCTGCCAAAAAAGTTCTATTTGACATTTTTCTTTGAAACAAGTATTCTCTTTCTGAAAACAAATATGGTTACACAAACTTTGAATTGGATACTCATTCCACATTGGAAAAATATAAAATATTCCATGTTACTATTAGCATAGACTAAAGAAGACTACCAAGACAGTTCATGTAATGTTAAAACGAGAATCATTTTCCTTCACCCTCCGCCACACGCCTCACCCTCTAGTTCCGAATAACAGCGCTACGAGTGCTGAAAATCGTTTCATGCGATTGTGCTTCTGTGACTGTCTACGGCTATTTCACGAACTAACTGCGTTCGACAGGAACGAAATGTAGGAAATGTAGAATATGTTTAGAATTTGCTCTTTTCTTGAATTTCGTCTGGTAAATCCCGAGTCTCGGTGTGTCAGCGTATATACGATGGTTCGAGCGACCGTCTAACTCATTCATTACGTTCAGCGCACAGGTGTTCCGAGCAGCGGGCTCGCAGAAAGCTGTGAACATCAAGAATTGTGGCAACAATTTGTCTCTCGCTCACTCGGACACACTAAGCACAACCCCCATGTACATAACGGTAACCTACAGCAATATGTTGGTGGAGAGTCTCTCGTATACGAGTATCCAAGAAAAAGGTTTCGAACGACCGTCCCCTATCCCACACCATTGGCACTTTGGTGGTTCATGCATTAATTTTGTCGTGTAATTCGCTAGGTTCATCTCATCTAATCATGATTCATAATCTAGCTAACGTTCAATCTTCTGTCTGAACATTCAAAATTTAAATTCACTAAAAAAACGCAAGTACTAAACCTCCTGTACTGCTGACATGCGAAATATTATATTCTTGGAGTGTACAAAAATATATCACACATATAATAATCATGTGAGAACAATTTTCTCATAAAATTCGAATGAATATTCCATTTATGAGAGAATGACCCTGGCCCTGCCCCAATGAAATCACACTCTTGAATCGAAAAAAATATTAATTAAATTAGATAATTGCTAAATTAACCCTTCAGAGTAGAAAAAAAATTCACATTCGATGCTCATACTACGGCAACTAAGTTTAGACTTCTACATAACTCTGCAAACAAACGACTAGTCATAGTCTATCTATGCTATAGTGTCTCTTGGATCTCGAAAAAAGTCCTAACATTCTGTTGAATATATCGTTCCATCAGTTATTGCAGGGCTCAGAATTACCTGCGGACTACCATGAAATGTATTGAATTAATTGACATCACCCTCGGTAGCTCAGTCAGCTGAGGCAACCCCTCGGAAACTGAAGTCACAGCTGGACGTGGGTTCGAATCCCGCATAAGGCATAGATTTTGTGAACGATTTTTCGCATATCATCACTTCATAGTTTCATAATCACCTGCTCATTCGTACCCCCGTATAACCTAGCTGTTGGTGGAGTCAAACAATAATCAATTATTAAATATTAAATTGACGGTTGACATATACAATCGTCCATATTGATCTATAGAAGAGACGGTCAATCGGTTGCGTCCTACTCTGAGCTTCCGGGAATTCTAGAGAAGAGTGTATAGGGCTCGACATTCTTAGTATTCTTTAGTCTATGGTCAGCTGTATACAGTCTTGAATGAAGAGGTTTCAAGCTTCATTATTGGTCGACATGAAATCAGGGAGGGTCTCAATGACGTGAAATCGAAGTTGTCACCTGAAGCCAAAATTGACATAGATATGTCCTCGTCGACGGTCTGCCACCGAGTGACAGCTTTTAGGCCTCTTACCAAATTCCCTACCCCGAGTGCTGGTAGCGCTCGTAGAACGAGTAGTGGCACGATTCGGAACTTCAACTCGTGGCGAGATAAATGTGATACTCACTTCTCCATAAGGATGAAATGTCTTGGTAGTAGTATTCTTTAGTCTATGCTATTAGTTCATCTATAGGCGGAAATGAGATACATTTTATATTCAAATTCTCTTGATATTGAAATTGAAACAAACTTGACTGTTCATTCATTCTCAAAAATTATGACAAATTTAAATGATTAAATATAAAATTGAGAGGCAATGCAGTGTACGCATCTGTTAATGAAGACAAACAAGATTATCTTTTCATTCAATTTCACAATCTGAAATTTGTATATATAAGTTATAAAGTTATATTTCAATCAAATTCTCATTCTAATATATTCCTTGAGCTTTTCAATTTTTGGTATGTTTTTGAAGATCAATTCTCACATTGGAGAATTCTTCATCTCTGAATAAATGCATTTCTGGTCAATCAATAACCGAAATCAAGGATCAAAGTGCATGGAGGAAGAACATTATTTGAAATAAAATACATTCCATATTTTATCAAAACTTTTATTGTCACAGAACGAGCGAACGACGAGTATCATTGAACACAGTCCAATCAGGACGAATATATGCCGACACTTTCATTAATAATACTAAAACTAATTCACAACATATGAGTGTTATTCTATTGTAAGATCGATAACAGATATTCATTCGATGAGAAAATACTTATTTGGGTGTGTAAATTTATCTCTCTATCATTCTAGAGATTTGAAACCCATTCAATAAAAATTGATACATTACATCAATAATTCGAATTTCGTTGCCATAACTTCTTGATAAATCACAAAAGAAAAAAACACTGAAATGTGTTTGAAAAGATAAAATTCTTTGAATAAAAATGTGAAGCATAATCGTTAAGATTTCGTTCAATTAAATATTTTGTGTCAATGGATTCTCTACACACTCAAAACTTCTCTTGATCATCCAAAAATATTTCCAAGCACCAAAATTATGAATGTTATTTCCGACCACATGTTTCATAACAAACATGCAACAAACATGTTCCAATAGAAACATGTAGCCAAGCTAAGACGTGAACAATCTTTTTTTCAAATGAAAATACAATATCAATTAGTCAATAATTGAATAACTATAGATCTAAGATCATTAATTTCAGAAACATTTCTTCATACAAACCATAACTAATCGCTTAGATAATTTCGAACTTTGAATCTTTTTTCAAATACTTCACTTTTGAAGTAAAAAAAGCGTACAATAATTTTGTTAAATTTTGTTTTCAACACAATAATATTATGAAAACGAATGGAGTAGTAATTTCTCCTAAATTACATTCTGACATTGGAAAAAAATTACTTCAACAAGAAAAAATATGGTTATCAAATCAGAATAAATCAAAAAAATATTTCCCGTTCATTTATTCGAAATCGACTTCATTAGCAACCCTCTGTCTACTACGTATTCCCGCTCTCCTCCTATGCGGCGCTTTCACCACGGACCTGAAGGGCACATTCGCCTGCCTCAAAACCTGGTCAAAACTGTTCGCATAGTCGTCCGGGAACCTCACGTATTTACTGTAATCCTGCCTGGCATTGCACTGGGAACAGGGATATGGCACTGGATAGGCTGACGGGAACATCGGCTGCATCACCTCGTTGTTCGTGTTGTTCCCGCAGAACGGGTAGAAGATGACAGGGATGAAACCGATCACTCCATAGGGAGGAGTCTGACCTTGGGAACAGCCTTGAGCGTTACAACCGTTGGACGGCGGATAAGTGGGGGCGGGCGCTGTGGGGCGATTGTTGTTGTTGTTGTTGTTGTTGTTGTTGTTGTTGTTGGCACCTTGTGGCCTGTTGTTATTCGGAGAGTTTGTGTTGTTTTTCTGAGGATTCACCAGATAACAAGGACAAGACGCCGGACTGGGAACGATCGGTAAGGGATAGGGGATGACGTAGATCGGTTGACCTGGATAAGGGTTGACTGGATAGGGATTGGGAGGATACGGGCCGGGTCCTGAGGGTTTGTCGGTCACTTGGGACCCAGATTCTGGAGGAGCCAATGTCGTCTCGTATTCGTCTGGATAGCTGTCGGTGGTTGTCTCTTCACCATCAGTGCCAGGATATCCTCCGTCAGGTTTTCCCGGTTTTCCTGGTCTTCCTGGTTTTCCTGGCCTTCCTGGTTGTCCAGGAGTTCCTGGTGTTCCTGGTTCGCCATCGGTTCCTGGATATCCCGGTTCACCTCCTGTTGGGTAGCCTCCTGTAGGTCCTGTTGGATATCCACTTCCTGGTTTTCCCGGTCTTCCTGGCTGTCCAGGAGTTCCTGGGGTTCCTGGTTCACCATCGGTTCCTGGATATCCTGGTTCGCCACCCGTGGGATAGCCTCCTGTTGGGTATTCACCTCCCGGTTGTCCTGGTCTTCCTGGTTGTCCTGGAGTTCCTGGTCTGCCTGGTTTTCCTGGTTCACTTCCCGTGGGATAACCTCCAGTAGGTCCTGTTGGATATCCACTTCCGGGTTTTCCTGGTCTTCCTGGTTGTCCAGGGGTTCCTGGTGTTCCTGGCTCGCCGTCGGTTCCTGGATATCCTGGTTCACCTCCCGTGGGATAGCCTCCGGTGGGGTATTCACCTCCCGGTTGTCCTGGTCTTCCTGGCTGTCCAGGAGTTCCTGGCCTGCCTGGTTTTCCTGGTTCACTTCCTGTAGGATAACCTCCAGTGGGTCCTGTTGGATATCCACTTCCTGGTTTTCCTGGTCTTCCTGGTTGTCCAGGAGTTCCTGGTGTTCCTGGCTCGCCGTCGGTTCCTGGATATCCTGGTTCACCACCCGTGGGATAGCCTCCGGTCGGGTATTCACCTCCCGGTTGTCCTGGTCTTCCTGGCTGTCCAGGAGTTCCTGGCCTGCCCGGTTTTCCTGGTTCACTTCCTGTAGGATAACCTCCAGTGGGTCCTGTTGGATATCCACTTCCTGGTTTTCCTGGTCTTCCTGGTTGTCCAGGGGTTCCTGGTGTTCCTGGCTCGCCATCGGTTCCTGGATATCCTGGTTCACCACCCGTGGGATAGCCTCCTGTTGGGTATTCACCTCCTGGTTGTCCTGGTCTTCCTGGTTGTCCCGGAGTTCCTGGCCTGCCTGGTTTACCAGGTTCACTTCCCGTGGGATAACCTCCTGTAGGTCCTGTTGGATATCCACTTCCTGGTTTTCCTGGTCTTCCTGGTTGTCCAGGAGTTCCTGGTGTTCCTGGCACGCCGTCGGTTCCTGGATATCCTGGTTCACCACCCGTGGGATAGCCTCCGGTCGGGTATTCACCTCCTGGTTGTCCTGGTCTTTCTGGTTGTCCAGGAGTGCCTGGCCTGCCTGGTTTCCCAGGTTCACTTCCCGTGGGATAACCTCCTGTAGGTCCTGTTGGATATCCACTTCCTGGTTTTCCTGGTCTTCCTGGTTGTCCAGGGGTTCCTGGTGTTCCTGGTTCACCATCGGTACCTGGATATCCTGGTTCGCCTCCCGTGGGATAGCCTCCGGTTGGGTATTCACCTCCCGGTTGTCCTGGTCTTCCTGGTTGTCCAGGAGTTCCTGGCCTGCCTGGTTTTCCTGGTTCACTTCCCGTTGGGTACCCTGATCCCGGAGTGCCAGGTTGTCCTGGAGTGCCCGGCCTGCCTGGTTGTCCCGGACTGCCGGGGTAGCCGAAGTCTGGACCGCTGGGTTTGCCCGGCTGAGGGTAACCCCCGAAGGGAGCCTCGGTTCCAGGTTCCTCAGTTAGCTCGGACTCTGGCATCTCGGGCTCCTCAGTGGCGGGCTCTTGGGTGGTTGGCACCACTGACGGGCCGCCGGGAACTGGAAGAAAGCACAGTGTTATTGTGGGACGCTTGTCATTTGAACCACGATGTAGTGACACCAACATATTTTGTCATAATACTAGGAAAACGCCATATACGCGTTGTTAGACGAGCGGAAAGTAATAGTATGTTGACTTCATTGCCAAACTTTTGCCTAAATTCGCCAATTGGGTAACATTTTAGTTATAAATGGGTGAAAACTGCTTCGAGTGGTACCAATTAAGCACATTTCATGTTTTTTCTTCAAGATGGCTCACCCGATCAAGCTGAGAATTCCCAGAAATGTGTATCAAAATGTTATTCAACTTCTCAGAAAATTTCAATTTTTTTGAAAATAATTAGTTTTAAATTTTTTTTCCGCCGTGTTATTCTAATGGGTATTTTTGAAATTTCTAAAATTCATAAAAATAAAAGTTACCACCCGATAATGCCACAAAACCATACAGATCTAAGCTAGATGAGGAATCATGATGAGAAAAAGTTTGGAGTTGATAGCTATAGCCGTTTGACCTGTGGAGAACCGACAAAAAAAACATAAAAAAAAACAACATAAAAACGAACACCAATTTTTTTCAGTATGTCAAATTGAATCCTCGCTAAAGCTAGTCTAATAAAGGAGGTGCTCCAACTTATGTCTCGAAAATAAGATATCTTCGAGGTCAATTAATAATAATGTTAACAGTTGTGCATTTGTTTGTTCACGAAAATTATAGATTCTGTTAGTTCAACGATGCCACCGGTACCGTAGCCACTCTTATCCAAATCTAGTTCACAAGAGAATCCGCTAAAACGCGACAGGCAATCGGGATCTTTGGCTCTGAACTGACCGCAAGAAATCACAAATGCCTTCAATATTATTAGTTTGAGAGTTGGAACAGCTTCTTTATCACTATGAAAGAATAGGTTAGTGTCACCACATCGTGTTTGAACTATACCACATATCTTGTTGTTGTTGTTGTTGTTTTATTGACATCTCTCATGGAGGACATACATGACCACACACTACAGTCCACAAAGCCTGGTTGAGATCGACTGTGTCATGAGCATCATAAATCAACAAACAAACGTAAACACAGAATAAAATGTAAAATCATAGCTGGAATAAGATCATTGGAAACAGAAACACAGTATGAATGTAAAAATACTGAGATATTCAAAGTGATTCTTGCAAATAAACTCGAAGAGTGTATTGATGCATATTTCAGATCATGTATATTTAAGATGAAGTGGTGAATTGAACGACGATAATTATAACATCTGGGTTTTAAGATTTGATTGAGTGGAATATAATATTATGTAGCAATACTTTTTCTTCTTTAACATCGAAACTTGGTACAGAATACATTACTTTTCTGGTATTGATACACCTATCATCTTGGAACTGATCGAATGTGAAATAATTATATCTTATTAAACGAACAGTATACAATTATCTCAGATATTATATACTTCTCATCTATTAACATCGGTTCGCAAACATGTGAAAATAGTTGAGATCAATGTCTCCAGCACTGCGTATTTATCACCTTGAAAAAACAACAAGAATCATCACGGTCACCGCCAATTGAATCCAATTAGAATAAGTTATCAGACATATAATCACTGGTTAGTTTATAGTTCAGTTAGTTTCAGAAAACAGGTATTTACTTGGATAAGGACCTCCAGGTCTGTTAGGTCTTTCTTCTCCATCCGGACCACTTGGTCGTTCAGTATATTCGGGTTCCTCGGTATATCCAGGACCCTCTGTGAATTCGGGACTCTCGGTGAAGCCAGGTCGGTCTGTGAATCCAGGTCGTTCAGTGAATCCAGGTCGGTCTGTGATTCCAGGACGATTACTGATTCCTTCAGGACCGTGAGGGGGATGAGGTTTGCCGGTGCCTTGCCCGCCTGGGAACAGGAAGTTACACGTATTATGATTGTCAAAAGAACAAATTGACAAAATTAGTACATTTTCTAAAAGTACTGTATTATATTTTGTGTACGGAAATTTTGTTCTGTTGTTAATTTTGAATCGGGTGAAATGAGTGTGGGTTCATTAGGTGTATGTTATTGTTGTGTTAATATTATGGATTGAACATATGAACTTATATTCATATTTCAAATATTTAAGAGATGAAAAATCAATGAAATGTGAAAAAGCTACGTAGAGTGAAACCTCCATCATATTGCTTGATAGAATGGAATTTTCCCACCATGCGGGTGAATATTTCAACAGGATGTGAGGTTGGAATTGATGATATTGAAGAAATTGAAAACCCAAAATTGAACGGATTCATATTTTATCCATCGATAAAGAATAATGAAATCAAAAATTGAATGAATAATGATGAGATGAGATTCTATTGTGTGTGTGAATATTCAAGTTGGTGAGTTCTGATTGGTGATATTTGAGGTATACCATGAATCAAAAATGAAAATTGTATTATGAATTCAAATTTTGACATATTCTTAACGTAGGTCAGAACCCCGGGTGAATGAGGTGAGAGAACAACAGGCCAAATCTGAGAGTAGTTGGAATTATTATCAAAGATAATCTAAAAAATATTACACATCACACCTCTAGCCCCAAACAATTCAAATTAGTAAACTACTACACAATACAGTCCATGATAACTCATCGAGCCAGCGAGCACACCCAGACCTGACATGCGATGCAGACTATCTGTGTTTCTACCCACCTTGGTTGCATGTGCAAGGTTTGTCTGTCGTACCGGTTGTACCGGAACCTGGGTATGAACCTGGTCCTGTGAATAAGTCAATGCCAAATACGTCAGTCATCGGAATGGTACCAATACGTTTCCAACAGAAACTGAATCACAATTTTAAGATAATTGAATTAATAGTCATGGTCATAGTCATAAAGTCATGGTCAATATGTGATGGAAAGCCATAGACTATGATTGTTTGCTAAGGGACCCAAGTATTGGGGTTGCAAACTCTTTGACGCACTTCCAGAATATACAAGAGCTGAAGGACGCTTGGTGTGAACCATAATAACTTCAAATAATTGGAAGAATTTCTGATGAATATATATATATATATATATATATATATATATATATATATATATATATATATATATATATATATATATATATATATATATATATTCAATAACATTGAAAGTTGATAAAAAAATCATTGTTTCCCAATTGAGGCTATATGATCGTTTGGACGGGGCACCACAAGGGCGATCTTACCACCGCATTTTGATTATTCAAAACTAATGAACTTCAACACCAGGACTGCGCTGTCTGTGACCATAATTTTACGCCGCAGATAAAAGTCTTTCAGTCTTTCAAGGACGTTTGAACTTCAAATAATCGACAGAATTTCTGATAGATATTATGTATGTATGTATGTTTATTGAATCGCTGACCCTTTTCCGAGGTAATCGGTACATAGTCTGAGTGAAAATACTGAATGGGAATATCACGTGAATATCAAATTGAATTCTTGAATAAGATAAATTTTGAATAATTTTTGTAAATTATTCTCAATCATGAATTGAATTGATTGAGAAATAGAAAATGATTTGAAAAGTCGAAGATGAAATTCGAATGTGATGAATTGAATTAAGTATCGAATAAATGTCATTATTCAATAATTATCGAATATCTTATGTAGGTTTGATGTTTGTTGATGTTTGGACATTTTATATTTCACTGGCTGCAATTTGGAACAATAAAACATTATTACCATCCTCATTATTATTATTATTATTAACATTATCATCAAAATATACGCGCGTAAGTGTTCAGACTTGATATACTTATTTGTAATTTGTTTTTCTTATGTATAAAATGTTAGTAGACCCGCAGACAAGTCAACTTTTGGTGACTTCGTGCGTCTACGAAATTGTGCTGAAATCTTTGTGAGAACATGAATAAAAAATAAAAAAAAAAAAAAAATTTCAAGCCCATGGATAAGCCTTTCCAGGCTTTGTGGAAAAGAGTTCCATTTTAATATAA
Organism: Brachyptera risi; assembly: GCA_964007535.1. Taxonomy (NCBI): domain Eukaryota; kingdom Metazoa; phylum Arthropoda; class Insecta; order Plecoptera; family Taeniopterygidae; genus Brachyptera; species Brachyptera risi. The sequence continues at coordinate 32,842,064 of OZ023336.1, forward strand.
TAAAAACATCATATCGGAGGTCTCAAGTTTTGCCAGTTTTTCCATATTTTATTGATGATTTTTTTGAACGGTCGATAATTCTCCATGATACTACAATGATCAGTTATCATAGAAGATTCAATGGTATGAATAATAATTCATATCATCACGCTTTGATGATATGGTCAAGGTGATTTGAGAGAGTGTTCCAGATGGACAATTCACAGAATCGATAACTTCATCAATTCAGTGGAGCCTTCGAAGTATCTCATTTGAACTCAATTTGATAACAAAACGATGGCTTTGAAATACTTCCCAGGAATATTATTCTGATTATTGTTATATGAGATAATAGTTTGAGTATGAAAACTACTGTCTCCTCACTTCCATTTTCACGCAATATATGTTCATGAGGATGAGTTACATCAGTGTATACCCTTAATCCTTGATCCTTTATGTTGATTCCCCAAAATATTTCAAAATAATGATTCTGATTTTTTTTTAAATTATTTTTCGTGGAAAAGGCGGGACCAATATCAACCAAAGAGTCAACAGTTGAATATTAATTTGTGTGTCCCAAAAACTTGGTGCGTGTCAACTGAAAAAACCTTCCGAACTTATAACCGCCAACAAGAGAAGTGCTCAGTCAACTAACACGCCTTCTATCAGAAACTGAAGTCACCGTTGGGTGTGGGTTCGAGTCCTGCATGGGGCATGGGTTTTTGTAGACGTCCTTTCACCCACCATCACTTCACCGTTTCATTATTACCCACTCATTCGAACCCCCATTCAATCTATCTATTGGTGGGGTCGTCCAGCAATATGAAAATAAAATAAGTCTCGCTCAATAACTCTCCGCTGATCTCGCGTTTTTCTTATAATACTTCAATTGGTTGATAATAGTAAAACTATAATTTTTAATTGTCGTAACGGCCCTGGGTTCGAATCCCGCATCGGGCATAGGTTTTCGTGAGCGTCTTCTTGCTCATCATCACCTCGTCTCTTACTACTCCCCTCTCCCCCCTCTCCCTCATAACCTAACTTCCGGTGGGGTCGTTGAGTAAAGTCATGAAATATAATTTTATAAATCTATCATTTTATCATTCTCATGATCCAGTCCTGATAGTTCAGGAATCAAGTTGATTATGTTTTGGGTGATGATTTTACCTGGTTGGTTCGGGTAGCCCGTTAGGTTTTCACCTCCTGGTTGTCCAGGTGTTCCAGGTGTTCCAGGTGTTCCAGGTTTTCCTGGAGTGCCTGGTTGTCCTGGGTAGCCTCCACTGGGATAACCACCTGAGGGTCCTGTTGGGTATCCCGTTCCTGGTTGACCAGGTGTTCCTGGTTTTCCTGGAGTGCCTGGTTGTCCTGGGTAGCCTCCACTGGGATAACCACCTGAGGGTCCTGTTGGGTATCCCGTTCCTGGTTGACCAGGTGTTCCTGGTTTTCCTGGAGTGCCTGGTTGTCCTGGGTAGCCTCCACTGGGATAACCACCTGAGGGTCCTGTTGGGTATCCAGTTCCTGGCTGTCCACCGATTCCTCCGGGACCTCCTTGTCCTGGTTTTCCTGGTTTACCAGGTTGACCTGGGTAACCACCTGAAGGTCCTGTTGGGTATCCTGTTCCCGGTTGTCCTGGTGTTCCTGGTTTTCCTGGAGTGCCTGGTTGTCCAGGATATCCACCACCTGAAGGTCCTGTTGGGTAACCTGTTCCCGGTTGTCCTGGTGTTCCTGGTTTTCCTGGAGTGCCTGGTTGTCCGGGATATCCACCACCTGAAGGTCCTGTTGGGTATCCTGTTCCTGGTTGTCCACCAATTCCTCCGGGACCTCCCGGTCCACCTTGTCCTGGTTTTCCTGGTTTACCAGTTTGACCTGGTTGACCTGGGTAACCTCCTATTGGTCCTTCTGGATATCCGGTTCCAGGTTGACCAGGTGTTCCGGGTGTTCCTGGCTTTCCTGGAGTGCCTGGTTGTCCGGGATATCCACCACTGGGATAACCACCTGAAGGTCCTGTTGGGTATCCTGTTCCCGGTTGTCCTGGTGTTCCTGGCTTTCCTGGAGTGCCTGGTTGTCCGGGATATCCACCACTGGGATAACCACCTGAAGGTCCTGTTGGGTATCCTGTTCCTGGTTGTCCACCAATTCCTCCGGGACCTCCTTGTCCTGGTTTTCCAGGTTTACCAGGTTGACCTGGGTAACCACCTGAAGGTCCTGTTGGGTATCCTGTTCCCGGTTGTCCTGGTGTTCCTGGTTTTCCTGGAGTGCCTGGTTGTCCAGGATATCCACCACCTGAAGGTCCTGTTGGGTATCCTGTTCCTGGTTGTCCACCAATTCCTCCGGGACCTCCTTGTCCTGGTTTTCCAGGTTTACCAGGTTGACCTGGGTAACCACCTGAAGGTCCTGTTGGGTATCCTGTTCCCGGTTGTCCTGGTGTTCCTGGTTTTCCTGGAGTGCCTGGTTGTCCGGGATATCCACCACCTGAAGGTCCTGTTGGGTATCCTGTTCCTGGTTGTCCACCAATTCCTCCGGGACCTCCTTGTCCTGGTTTTCCAGGTTCACCAGGTTGACCTGGGTAACCACCTGGAGGTCCTGTTGGGTATCCTGTTCCCGGTTGTCCCGGTGTTCCTGGTTTTCCTGGAGTGCCTGGTTGTCCAGGATATCCACCACTTGAAGGTCCTGTTGGGTATCCTGTTCCCGGTTGTCCTGGTGTTCCTGGTTTTCCTGGAGTGCCTGGTTGTCCGGGATATCCACCACCTGAAGGTCCTGTCGGGTATCCTGTTTCCGGTTGTCCACCGATTCCTCCGGGACCTCCCGGTCCACCTTGTCCTGGCTTTCCTGGTTTTCCTGGTTTACCAGGTTGACCAGGTTGACCTGGATAACCACCCACCGGTCCTTCTGGATATCCGGATCCTGGTTGACCTGGTGTTCCCGGTGTTCCTGGTTTTCCTGGTTGTCCGGGATATCCACCACTGGGATAACCACCTGAAGGTCCTGTCGGGTATCCTGTTCCTGGTTGTCCACCAATTCCTCCAGGACCTCCCGGTCCACCTTGTCCCGGTTTGCCAGGTTTTCCCGGAGTGCCAGGATATCCTCCTGGTCCTGTTGGAACCTCCTCGTCCGTCCCCTCAGGCACCTCTGAGCCTCCTCCTGGTTGTCCTCCTATTCCTCCGGGACCTCCGGGACCTCCTTGGCCTGGTGTTCCTGTGAAATTGATATTTTATTCACAGATCGTAGGTAAATAAACTTGTGACATCATAGGTAGCTTTTGTCCACCCTCAAATAACACGTCTTGAACATTAGCACGCATTCTTATTCACACAATTTGTTATTTTTGCATTCGGAAATCGAACACATTTGTGGATTGAAGACTTTTTAATAGACCATTTCCGAAATGAATGAGCAATCTAGCGGCGATCGTTTGAACTAGAACGGGATGTTATTACCCGAGTTCGAAAGTCCCATGCTGCCAATGCTATATTTAGCACGTTTGATTTATATGATTGTGCGTTACAGTGAACGTATTAAGTGATGATATGATAGTAGTTTCATAATTTATTTGTTTACTATATACTGAGAGATGTACACACTGTCAGAGTAAGTAAGATGAGAGATAATACAAGTTATATATCTTAATGTTTTGCCTTTAACCCTGTGGATAAGCGGGCCGATTTTTTGAACAGTACTAAAACTCCCAGAATGCAATACCAGCGATCTCGGCTGCTAGGAGGCGTGACGCGCCTGCGCATTGAATAATGAAAATGGTCTATTGTGGTGTGAACTTGTGATTCGAGGAATACCTCATCTGTTTTTGTCTTCTACTCAAAGAAAGATTGATGAATACCAAGAGGTGTTCAAAGCCTATGAGAGGTTCATCATAAGGATATTAGATCATTAGCTGAGTTGAACAGATACAATTGAACAACTTATGGTGAACAATAAGAACAAGAATCAAAGTACCATTGATACATCTTGACAACAGACAATAATAATTGATCAGATTGGAACGAGATAGAAACAAATGAAACACCATAAAATTTGATTATATTGATCGGAATGAAAATTAATATTGAGGAATTAAGATGGAAAATGGCAGATATTTCATTAACTGATCTGATGACACAGGAAAAGAAATGTAATCCATTTGGAAATGGTTTGCTAACTAGGCAAACGCGAAATATGCGTTGTAAGATGAGCTAGATATCTGAATAAGGTATAATAACGGTCCTACATCTGCTACTTTATCGACTCTGGTATTCTACACACTTTGTTCTTCATTAAATTGCTATTTTATCTTCTCTGGTATTCTACACACCTGGACGAATATGAAGAATATTTAATGCTTGGGCAAATATCGAATCTAGGAAGCAGTGAATCTTGGCTCATTTCCATATATTTGATGTATAAAAACAGTTATTTGAATTTTTTTCTTCGAAACGGCTGGTTAGAATTTCTTACAAGATGATGGTTATGTGTATCATTTATATTTGAACACTCAGAGAAAATTTTATTTTTTTCGGAGAGGTTTCATTTTTTCAAATATTCTCACCCAGCCTAATCTTATGGGGTTTTTAAAAATTTCGACATGATATTTTTCAGAATCTAATCGACCGATTCATTCCAAAAACTATACAGTTCTAAGTTGTAAAAGTTGGCCCGTACAAAAAAAAAGTTTCCTGTTGATAAGTCAAACCATGCGACCTGCTGTGCAGTGCCCACAAAAAAAAAAAAAAAAAAAACACACAGACAAAGCTCCATAAGAGTGGGATGGAATCTTCGCTACGCTCATCTAATCACAATTAATTTCTGACAATTATATCAACAAAGCGTGAGGAGAGTGTGCATATCAGACTAAACATGATGTGTCGATCTTCACCGTACTACAGTTTTTTATTTCTCATTATTCATTTATTTTTCATTTCATAATTCATTTTACAGTTTCTCAGTTTCCAATTTTTGTAATCGGAGCTATTAAATGTGTGTGTGTCATGATCAATGCTGTTAGAAGAAAAAAAAGAATGACCGTCTATGGAAGAGTCATGAAATTTCCAATTACCACAAATCTCAATTGTGAAAATAGTTATTATATTCTCACCTGGTTTTCCTGGGTAACCTCCATTGCCTGGTTGTCCTGGGTAACCTCCATTGCCTGGTTGTCCACCGATTCCTCCCGGTCCTCCTGGGCCTCCTTGTCCTGGTTTACCTTCAGAGAAAAACAAATTTGGTGATCAGGAAAATTCTCTGAAGCTTATAAGAAATTCACAGAATTCAAATAGCAGTAGAGACGAAGGTTAATTAAATGCTGGCGTAATTTTCAAGATCTGAACACTTTTGTCGATGCGTTCAAATCTCACGGATTGATTGTTGTTTATTACGCTTCAATTAGCGATTTGGTTCCATTTTATATTCACGTTTTATATTCATATTTATATCCAAATTCTTATTTTCGCGGTCTATATTGGTTTCAGAATATTTCCGTCTATCTAATTGAAAAATTCGAATGAATGATTGTGTTTTTCATATATTATCATTTTCATATCTCACATTCTATAAATCATTAAAAAATGAATGGAAATAAATTAATAAATAATAATAAGTCAACACTAAAACTGCAACTTACCATTTCGACATATATTATTTCAGACAGCCCGCACACAAGAGTTTTTCTCTTACGCGGGCTTCTTGTTTCTAAATTTAAATTGAACAGCACAATTGAAATCTCTTCCTTAAAATTAGAATTGAATTCTTGCGATCAATTCCATTTTACCTTGAAACGTTCAAAATTGATGTATATATTTATAGAGTCGAGATATTAGTTCCATGTTTCGTTAATTTGGTATTATGATATTGTTATAAAACTATATGTTCAAATGTATGTTTGTACAAGAATACAATGTGATTGTACAAGAATATGTGTTGTGTGAACAAGAATGAAATGATATTCAAATTGAAATTGATTTCGAGTAAATTTAGAGAAAATTTCATGATTTTCGTATGAAATTTTTCCCAATTGGAACTACGAGGTGTGTGTGTTGTGATTAACGCTGTTGGTATGAAAAACAGAACCGCTCATGGAGGAGTCATGCCATTTCAAATCAACAATTTCAATTGTGAAAATAGTTCTCATTCTCACCTGGTTGTCCTGGGTAACCTCCGTGGCCTGGTTGTCCACCGATTCCTCCCGGGCCTCCTGGGCCTCCTTGTCCTGGTTTACCTTCAGAGAAAAACATATTTGGTGATCAGGAAAATTCTCCGAAGCTTGTTGGAAATTCACAATATTTAGGAAAATTCTCTAAAGCTTGTTGGAAATTCACAATATTTAAATAGGCAACAGAGAAGGTCAATTAAATTCTGGCTACAATTCGTGATTCATTTATACTTTCTATTCACATTCCAATTGTATTCATGCTTGAATCCATATTCATATTTCATCAGTCTATAAATTGGTTTCCGAATATTTCCGTCTTTCTTATCTGAAAAATCGAATGATTTCAGCAACATTCAGGAAATTCGAGAAATTTCGTGAAAAATTCGTATAAAGGTGATTTTCGTGAGAACAGTATCAAGCTGGGTATTAACAAATGTGTGCATGATATATTATTTCCGTTAAATCTGAATAGTATTCAGAATAGTATTCAGAATAGTATTCAGAATAGAATAGTTTAGAATGTTCAGATTGGAATAGATCTTGAAAAGTATTCTCGTTTGACTTGTGACGCGCGAATGGGAAACATCAGGGAAGATTGTTCGTCTTCTCCAGCTCGATGGAATTGAGTGGTAGCTCACGCTTATTCTATTCTGATGAAAGATGGCAAATATTTTACCTGGGGATCCGGGATAGCCGCCACTTGGTCCACTGGGATATCCACCACTTCCTGGTTGACCTGGTGTTCCCTGAGAACCTGGTGATCCGGGAGATCCATCGGTCCCTGGGTATCCTGGGTATCCACTTCCTCCACTTCCCGGTTTTCCTGGCTTCCCTGGTTGTCCTGGTGTTCCTGGAGAACCAGGTGATCCGGGAGATCCATCGGTCCCTGGGTATCCTGGGTATCCACTTCCTCCACTTCCCGGTTTTCCTGGCTTCCCTGGTTGTCCTGGTGTTCCTGGAGAACCAGGTGATCCGGGAGTGCCATCGGTTCCTGGGTATCCTGGGTATCCACTTCCTCCACTTCCTGGTTTTCCTGGCTTCCCTGGTTGTCCTGGTGTTCCTGGAGAACCAGGTGATCCGGGAGTACCATCGGTGCCTGGGTATCCTGGGTATCCACTTCCTCCACTTCCTGGTTTTCCTGGCTTCCCTGGTTGTCCTGGTGTTCCTGGAGAACCAGGTGATCCGGGAGTACCATCGGTGCCTGGGTATCCTGGGTATCCACTTCCTCCACTTCCTGGTTTTCCTGGCTTCCCTGGTTGTCCTGGTGTTCCTGGAGAACCAGGTGATCCGGGAGTACCATCGGTGCCTGGGTATCCTGGATATCCACTTCCTCCACTTCCTGGCTTTCCTGGCTTCCCTGGTTGTCCTGGTGTTCCTGGAGAACCAGGTGATCCGGGAGTACCATCGGTTCCTGGGTATCCTGGGTATCCACTTCCCCCACTACCTGGTTTTCCCGGCTTCCCTGGTTGTCCTGGTGTTCCTGGAGAACCAGGTGATCCGGGAGTACCATCGGTGCTTGGGTATCCTGGGTATCCACTTCCTCCACTTCCTGGTTTTCCTGGCTTCCCTGGTTGTCCTGGTGTTCCTGGAGAACCAGGTGATCCGGGAGTACCATCGGTCCCTGGGTATCCTGGGTATCCACTTCCTCCACTTCCTGGTTTTCCTGGTCGTCCCGGTGTTCCTGGAGAGCCTGGTGATCCGGGAGTACCATCGGTTCCTGGGTATCCTGGGTATCCACTTCCTCCAGTTCCTGGTTTTCCTGGACGTCCCGGTGTTCCTGGAGAACCTGGTGATCCGGGGGTACCATTGGTTCCTGGGTATCCTGGGTATCCACTTCCTCCACTTCCTGGTTTTCCTGGACGTCCCGGTGTTCCTGGAGAACCTGGTGATCCGGGGGTACCATCGGTTCCTGGGTATCCTGGGTATCCACTTCCCCCACTTCCTGGTTTTCCTGGTTGTCCTGGTGTTCCGGGAGAACCTGGTGACCCGGGAGTGCCATCAGTTCCTGGGTATCCTGGGTATCCACTTTCTCCACTTCCTGGCTTTCCTGGTCGTCCCGGTGTTCCGGGAGAACCTGGTGACCCGGGTGTTCCATCGGTTCCTGGGTATCCTGGGTATCCACTTCCACCACTTCCTGGTTTTCCTGGTCGACCCGGTGTTCCGGGAGTTCCGGGAGATCCTGGAGATCCGGGATATCCTCCACCTCCTCCACTTCCTCCACTTCCTGGCTTTCCTGGTTGCCCTGGTGTTCCAGGAGAACCTGGTGATCCAGGAGTACCATCGGTTCCTGGGAATCCTGGGTATCCACTTCCTCCACTTCCCGGTTTTCCTGGTCGACCTGGTGTTCCGGGAGTTCCGGGAGTTCCTGGAGATCCTGGAGATCCGGGATATCCTCCACCTCCTCCATTTCCTCCACTTCCTGGTTTTCCTGGACGTCCCGGTGTTCCGGGAGAACCTGGTGATCCGGGAGTTCCATCGGTTCCTGGGTATCCTGGGTATCCACTTCCTCCACTTCCCGGTTTTCCCGGACGACCTGGTGTTCCGGGAGTTCCAGGAGTTCCTGGAGACCCGGGATATCCTCCACTGCCACCACTACCTCCAGTTCCTGGTTTTCCTGGCCTGCCCGGTGTTCCTGGTGTGCCGGGAGAGCCTGGTTTGCCTCCTATGATTGCTCCTGGTCCGCTCCCGGATCCAGACTCGTCGGGACGGGTTGGAGGCCGGGTGGTCGACGGTTTCGTGCTGCCTTTACCACATCCCTTAGGGAAGTACAGGTCCTTCCAGGGCGTGATGACGCCGTGGTGGTGATGGTGCTCTCCTTCTTTGTGTCCCTCCTGTTTCATGAACACAAACATGAGAATGTCATCAATTGAACAATTAGAATACATCATTTGAAAGTATTCATTCATGGAAGGAGAGCGTTGAAGACCAACAGAATAATATTGTATTTTTTCTTTCCCGATATTTCCAATATCTTCAAGATAGCATGAGTAAAAATGGTTGAATTCAAATTTGAATTCGAAATTCATTTTATTGTGTTACAGAAATTACATTGTTCATGCATTGTTGTGGGCCTCTTGAAGGGCACAAAAAACAGATACAAATAAATACTCGAAGTTCCGGCTCAAAGTTACGACAATTTCTTTAGACCATATTCTTATCCATTATTCTCAATCTTTTCACTTCATTTTCAACTAATTTTTTATTATTTTTTTTCCATTTCTTTTTTTTTTCATACTTTCACGAATGTCAATGACGGTGGCGAGGACAACATTTTCAATCACAATACAACATTTTCAATTACAATAGCACCTTATTATACTAATATTACAATCTATAACTATGAAAAATAAAAAAAAAAAAATAATGTTTTCTAATCAAAAAATGTGAACAATTATATATAAAATAGTATCAAAGTTTTATAAAGTATTTGGATAGTATAAAAGTTGGTCGGTATATCTTTGTAGCAACTTTGATCGGGAACAGAGTTGATCCCGATCAGAGCGATGACCTTTTATGAATTCGGCCCCTGTCGATTACGAAACACTGGAGTGATGTATCGTGGAATGACGTCAACAAAATCCCATGCCTTATGCGGGACTCGAACCCACATCCAATGTCGACTTCAGTTTCTGAAGCGGTGCCTCAGCCACCGAAGGTAGCCACCAAGATGCATAGAGGGCTTGTTTGCGGCCGGGAGAACGGTTGAAACGGCTCAAACGGGCAAACGCAACCCTCAATGCATCTTGGTAGCCACTATAGGGCAGCAAAGTAGGCTGTGGCGCGGAAGGATAGGGTTCTAATGTAGGTTCATTCTTATGGGTAATAGCACGCACATGATTTTAAAACTGTCATAACTTCTGAACTATTAATACTACAGCTAAACCAGTTAGCCTATAATGTTCAGTAAACTGTTATATTTACGATGAGACACATACATTGTATCAAACGCCTGGTTAATTTAAACAATTGGATGATGAAAAACATGTTGTAATTGCAACGTCGAAAACTAACGATAGCCGTGCGCGTAGGAGTGCACCCGCATGACGGTCCAAGCTTAATGTTGTAACGTCTGTTTTGCGATGATGCCAAGCGATACCCAGCAAGCAGCTAGCAAGTTTCTTGAGAACACGGCCACTGTGAGAATTCCGATGCAACTATCTCTCTCTTTCATTCGCCTGGCGACATCGCAATTACAGCATGTTTTTTATCATACAATTGTTTAAATTTACCAGGCGTTTGATACAATGCATGTGTATCATCGTAAAGATAACAGTTTACTGAACATTGTAGGCTATCTGGTTTAGCCGTAGTATTAATAGTTTAGAAGTTATGACAGTTTTGAAATCATGTACGTGCTATTACCCATAAGAATGAACCTACATTAGAACCCTACCCTTCCGCGCCACAGCCTGCTTTGCTGCCCTATAGAGTAATGAGGTTTTTGGCAGCTACGCGAGTGTTGAGTGTGATACCACCCCGCTCTTACCCCATGGCCCTCGTGCTCCTCATGGGGATGCAGGAAGATCTCGACAGGTTCACCTGGCTGAACTACTCTATAACCCCAGCCGTCGGACAGGTAGACGGTGGCTTGGAGCTTGCCGTTCGGATCGATGTAACCGTAACAACCGTAGGTGATGCCGTCAGGGCCACGGTTCTCGTGGTGGAATTGTCCGTTTGGACCAATGTCGTAACCAAACTCATACGAGTTACCTGGAATAGGTGACAGGAATTATTATTGGTACACAATTAATTACAGAGAGAGATGGTTATAAAATTGATAGTTCTGGGGCCGACTTCACAAAAGTTCATATAGCTTTGATCGGGATCAACTCTGATATCAATCAAAGTTGCTACAAAGATATTACCGATCAACTTTGATACTGTCTCAAAGATAATGATAATGGAATATTGATAATAATAATAGATTCAACTGAAAATTAAGATTGAAAAATAAAAAATTAAATATTATTATATATATTATAAATATGAATTATTATAAATATAAATTATATATATTAATATATTAATATCAAATATGGTATTATCTCTGGAAATTGTCGTAACTTTGAGCCGGATCAAAGTTGTGATCTTTTGTGAATTCGGCCCCTGAATAATAATGGTGATACAAATCGATTTTTTTTTTAATTACAAAAATCACAATTACTCAAAACATATGATGGTCTGATTCTCAGTTATCAGCGGTTAATCCACGGAGGATATCATAATTTATCACACAACTCAAGAAACTGTTACACTTGAATAAACTTCATTCTACATGGAGAATATGAAAATATGTGAGAAAATAATACATTTCTACACAGATACAGCAAATGATCGAATATTCATTAAAAATGATCAAAGTTGTAAAGATTTCGGAAAGGACTATAAACATTGCAGCCACATACAACTTTTGTCCACGATGATGAAATTGAAATTGAGAATGTGAAACGTGACCATACTCATATATGTATACTATATATAACAATTTTGGTGATTCATATAATTTTCTAGAATACAGTTTCAAGTGGCTTGGACCATCCGACCGCAAATAGAAATCAAATAACATCTCTCAATTGACCACTAGTGATAGGCGTGGCTAATCGCCAGGCCACCTTGATCTATACTTAATGTGGGCATTTATAGATACTCCGATAGTTATGTCAATTTTCTCAAATAACAAACAGCCCATTTGATTGGATGTTTTGTTTTGTGACGTTTGTGTGCGGGCCACTAGTCGTCAAAGTGTGATATGACAATCGATTTTCATCGAATGGCGCTAAAATGATTGTAGAACTCACTTGAATTATTTGTCACTTCATGATACTGTGTCTTGTCGGCATCTTCGATGTCGACTATGAGTTCCTTGTCATCACTCACTTGCCTGCCTGTTTGGCCGCTAGCAAGCGCTAGCGTAGCCACCAGCAACTGTAACAACAGAAACACAAACATAAATATATATCGTTCGTCAAATAATGTAGTTATAATGATGAGGTATATATATATATATATATATATATATATATATATATATATATATATATATATATATATATATATATATATATATATATATAAATATATATATATATATATATATATATATATATATATATATATATATATATATATATATATATATATATAAGTATATATATATATATATATATATATATATATATATATATATATATATATATATATATTTATATATATATAAATATATATATATATATATATATATATATATATATATATATATAAATATATATATATATATATATATATATATATATACATATACATATATATATATATATATATATATATATATATATATATATATATATATATATATATATATATATAAATATATATATAAATATATCTTTATTCACGACTCTGTCTCACATTATGAGATTGTAAAAACACACAGAATAAAAATCAATTAATTAGAATATTAAAATTTGATCGATAGTAACATTTCAGAGAGAATAACAAAATGATCATAATTTGACCAGAAATTAAACATGAGTTAACTAAATCTAAGAATGGTGGTGATCGAAATGTAATGATAATAATGAAAACTTCGAAAAAAGCTCGAGATCAACTCTTCGAGCCGGTAGAAGAATATAAAACCATCCTCCTAGAGAGATGAGAGAGAACATCAACACGACTGGATTCAAAGCCAAATTGAGGAATTTACTACCCGATATGATATCAGATGAATATAATATCCCAATATAAATATAAGTAACATAAATATCACTAGATGATGGTGTTTCCCTCCCCCCCCCCCTCTCCCCCCCCACGACCTGAATTGCTGGAACCGGGCGAAAGATATTTCTTTATTACTGAATAACTCATTTCATATCCTGTGCGAATATTTTTCATACAAGAGAATCACTGATATCCACCTCCATGTGTATCCATGTATAAATCATCGTTCCATTTGAAAATCTGAATTGATTCACACAATATAACTCTGCAAATTAACCATAAATTAACAAATACAAAAAAAAAATCCACAAAGATCATCTGGTTGCTGAACGACACTACCAACAGGTAGATTATTTGAGGCTACGAATGAGAAAGTTGGAGTTATGGACGCTAACAAACACGCATGCGCAGTGCGAGTCTCGAACCCACGCCCAACGATGCCTCCAGTATGTAAAGCATTGCCTTGGTCAACTGGTTACAACAGGGCGGCTCCTCAAAGTTGTAACCATTAAAGTCCGATATTGTCTGGTATTGTTCAATAAATTACATTTGTATGACAAATAAGTGTCGTATGACGATATTTATTGGATTATTTTATTCATTTCATACATCAATTCCATCCTAGTTTCCCTCGAGGTGGCCGTGCCTCTTGAGTCCTTATATTAGGACATCTTGGTTCTCATCGAATGCCCTGCTATTTAACAGAATCAAAGTTACGGAATACGAATTTATTCAAATAACTCAAACAAACTTTGAAGTTTTCTATTAACATTTATTAGCCCCTTTCAGTTTTCAGGAACCCGTGATATATTTTAAGTATTAACCGAATTGGTATTGAGAGTGAACCAAACACATGGAAAGCAGGAGTTAAGCAAACAAAACAGCGAAATCATAAGGAATTTCTCAATTCCTGATCTGAATCTATGATTTGAGAAAATAATCCCTAATTTGTAGAGAACACGGAATTCACATATTCTCATACAAGTTATCAAAATCTCTACGGTTACATTATGAGCTATATTCCTTGGATACATTATTTTCACAATCTTTTGAAACGAGATGAACTATCATCTTTTTTCCATTATAGCACTAATTGAAATGTCTTCAACTCATGCAAAGTTAGAGAAAGAAACCTGACACTTCCATTTGTCTGTGGCATTCAATATAAAAAAAACTGACAACTCAATCTGAGACTACAAACATTCTTGTCTCTACCGAAAGATGGCAACACTTCCCTTGTCAACATAGATTAACATATATTCAACATTCTTATTATTCTTTATTCAAACATTTGTTTTAGTCGACGGGTCACGATTCTATTTTCATCACGCAATTTGTTAAACAACATTCAAATACGCTATTAATTTCATTGATAAATTATTCATTCGCAATTACTGTCGCTTGAGCGAATTAGCAGTGAAGGAACAGGTTTTGAAGATTTCATTTTAAAGGGAATTGAAGTGTTTTTTTCACTGTCATTGACCCAAGAGAATAAATGCCGCAATAGTAGGAGTGATGTGATTGTGTTTATTCACTGAGTACTGCTCTGGCGGTATAAGTACTTATAATTGTAGCACTCCTTGAAGTGAAAACTTGTCACAAAAGGCACCGTCAAATCTTTTGATCGTTGAAGTGTGTACATACAGTATGACTAACCCCATAAACGGAGAAGAATGGAATAAAAAATGTATTCAAAATTTCTTGACTTCACAGTGTGGATAAATTGAATATCAAATATTTTGTAGTTGATCAAAATCTTTTCGAACTGATTTCTCACATAACTGTCATCAAAACTTCAAATACTGAAATCAATGAACTTCAATTTATCTTGGAGAATTTTTAAATTTTATTGATTATCAATCTTCTCCATCAAATTCAATGTAAAAATTAATTTCAAAATTATTGGTTGATTTATCTCAAAAATATCCATAACTCAATTATTAAAAGAATGAAATTGTAACATTGTGTGTGAAACAATGCGATGTGTATGCACATTGAACCGAAGAAGACACAATATTCAATTGACAGTAATCTGGGTATCTAATGTTTACATTTTGATACAACATATGAGATTTCGAATTGAGTTGTGTGGCCGAGTGGTTCTGAATCGTCATTCAGGAGACCAGGGCTCGATTCCCGCCATCCTGTCACTTTTATTCGTGGTTTCACTCTGTCATTTAGTTGAATACGTGAAACAGACCACGACCAACTCCTCCCCACTACCCAGAATACCCAATAAAATAACCTTTCATACCATCATCTCATATATCATTCACCGAGGCTAATAGATCGTAATTATCAGTAAATTGTGTCGTTAAACCCAATATAAATAGATGGTGATTTAGTAACAATTATTTTCCATCAATATCAATATTTTTATCATATTATGTGTCAATGTTTTCCCATCACAACCAAGGATGAATGTTTGAGACCGCTCCTGTCGAGTAACAAACGACAAAAAATCGTTACCATAGCAACACAACGAACTGGTGGACTACCATATATTCTCATATATTTTCTTTATTTCCATATATTCATATATTCATATATATTGGTCAATTCCAAATGGTAGACATTGTTGTCTGTCTCTTTCAACAATGGGTGACGTCACTTGACAGAAGCCTATAGGCATCACCTCGTGGTTGTTCCACCATTATTCATCATGATGTTAAAATCTAACGACCTTGTTGTAGACTTGTCTCTGAAATCTGGCATCAATTATAAGATCTTGATAACAATCGACCTTTGACATCGGGACCGCACCATGTTTGGCCATTCTTCTTCGCCGCGGATTAAATTATTTCAGTTTCCGATGTGAACAATATGGCAATATCCAATATCCATACGGTTTGAATATAATTCAATTACTCAAATATTCCTTACAAGGATGAAATAAACAATTCTTCTGATCGATAATGATTCTGATTGGCATTGAAAGCCGAACTTTAAATGATGATTAGTTTTTTAATTAAAACATAATTATAATTACGTTTTTTCGAATTAATATTTGGTGGTGAATAATCCTCACCGAACGTGCTCACATTTTGAAAATATATTACATATCTAATTTCCTCTAAAACAAGTTTCGCTTAAATATTTCACACATTTTAAATTTCAGGTAGCATCTTTGTAATTATGGTAACATGATATGTGCAATTACCTTGAGACTGTGGTTTGACCTTGGTCGTATCTAAGTACGCTAATTATTAGGAACTATATTTGCATTTTGGTATTTTTTTCGAAAATTGCTGTATCTTCATCAAGGTCGTTCAATGCAATGAACAAAGAAATATGTTACAAATAAAATATACGTGAGGTTGGAAGACATAGAATATATATTCCCTATTATAGTTCCACTATGTAGTTTTAACTCCCACACACTCGATTGTATCATGGACTACGGTTTAATTTCACACACCTTCCGATATTTTGCGATGAAAATGCATTTATGGTTTCTTATATTTTGAAAAGAGAATGAATATCCAACAGAAATCACAGAGTAAGTGAGGAATAATCGTTGAATATGTTATGAGAACGTCTTAACAGCATGTTATCACATTCAATCCAGTATAATTGAGTTGAAGTAATCATACCAATAGCTGAAATACTCGAAGATTCGAATGGTTTCATATTCATACCAAATTACATTTTTCTCCTCCTGAAATTATTTGAGCTGAGGTGAATTTTGACAGAACATTTCGTATATAATATTTACAAGATTTTTTTTTTTTTTTTGTAAATCTATAGTGTCACATTTGTCAAAAAATTGTGTCACATGTAACGTAATAGTTTGAACATAATTTCTCATTTCAGTACTGGTAAGTGAGATTAGGATACTCAGAAGCAAAGCAAAATCGATGTAATATAAATATCTTACCCAATTTTACGGTTCTCGAATCTAGCCAGATAATTTTTTGATCATTATCGATAATGACGGTCCATATAAACGGTGGCATCCCTTTCACCCACGCACAAATATCATTGCCTGTCATTATCGCAATTTCATTTCGCGCCAAAATGTTATCAAATCTTCTTTTGTTGCGTTACGCCAGTCAGTCATTATTGTTACATGATAATGCGTTAATCTCTCGATTGGATTGGCTATTGATGACGTCATAGATGGAACACGCGGTTCCGGCATCGTGACATTATTTTGTACATACATGGCGATGAATAATTATAGATAAGAAGGATATTACATGTTTTTTACGATTAATATATTATGATATTGTAATTGAGATTCTGTAATATATTTATATAAGTGTAATCAATGCGATGCTCACGTCTGTTTGGTGGAACAATTGTGTGTGATTAAATTCCATGTCTGGCTGGATTTATTATGACATCATGATTATTTCGAGAGTTAAATCCTCTTCGAAATCGAATCTCTGTTTGAAATTGATCACGTCATTTTTTGTGAAATTTTCCAAATTGGAAAAGATGTAATAGAGAATATAAGTTTATTGGCTTCGAGGGGATCAATTGCCATATTATGAAATCATTATTACGGCCAACATCTCATTCAATTTACCATTCTTACTTCAGTTTCATCAATGTATCTATTCGCGTTTGTTCTTTTGTTTCATCAACTCACCCTATTACCATTCCATTATTTTTTTATCTCGAATACATTTTTTTCTATAACTCTTAGTACTTAATTCTTGTGTACCACACATTCTTTTTTTTCAATAATGTCCCCATTATATTTTTTCCACATTTAATTCTCTTATTTTTGGGAGAAACATGCATTTTTTCATACATTTTGTTATACTGTGTCCGTGTGGCAACTATTTTGACGGCAGTGTTCTAATAAACTTCTCTCTTATAAAATGATAGTTTCAGAAATGCTGGAAACCAGTATGTCCATCTGAGCTCGGGTACTTTTCAATTCGCAATCTTTTTGTGTTTCCATTGCGTTTTTCAGAATTAAACATCGAAGATGTTTTGAAGCAACATTTTTGAATGTAATGGTCATTATAATAGGAGATATTACAGAAGCAATTAGTAATTATGACCATTACCATCATTTTTGAATATATATGGATCATATGAATTGTCATAGAAAATCGCATTATTTGAAGAAGATATTCCGGCAAGAGTAACATAGATTCCAGAAATTGAATTAGTGTCGAAAAAAAATGAGTATATATATATTCTCAAAGAATTTTCAAATAACTCTATAACACAACAAACTAAAAAATTAGGTGATTGGAAGGTGTTTCAACTGAATGTTTTATATTGTTCTTTCATTTCATCTCTCATCTTGAGCCTTGATTGGGGAACAATGATTCTGTATCAAGTTTCGATGTTATTAATGAAAAAAAATATATATATACTGTTCCATTGAATAGTTTAACGATTTTAGCGTTCCATAATTTCCCATTCTTTCATTTTCCATCACATATTGGTGGTTATTGTTTGATTGATTCAATTCACTGTTGGTGAAATGATCAAAGGATATATGTACAACTGAAACACCGTATTACATCATAACCAGAATTACAGGGTTAATGCGACGCTCCTGATGATTACACCACATATAAGATACACAGATTATTATACAAGCATACTAATTTACATCATAATAAAAATACCATTAATTTTGACAATGAAGAATACATTCATTTTATCATGAAATCGCAAGCGTATGGAGAAAATAACGGCTTTTTCTCTGATAATGTCATAGGTCAATACGATGGACAAAGTTTAGTACCACGGATATATACGACAAGCTTATAAGCTTATGCTTCCTGCTTCGTCGTAGAGCTCCATCCACCCTGTCGTTTGAAAACGAGGACAATTTCTCTTTCATTCTCAAGAAGTTCTTTATAGTTGATACAAGTTTTCAGTGTTTCTGGTTATTGAATCACAGGAAAGATTTCGATAAGCCTACATATTCACCTGAATTAAATACACAATATGAAAACTATGTAGTTTCACAACAGTGATATTCCAATGATACTGAAAAGACAAACCCATGTACTTATAGGTGAAGCCAGTCAAGTAGAATGAATTGATGAATGATATGTGTAATTTTGTGGGTTCATTATCTCATATCAAATGATATAAGCCTGTCATTTATCATGAACAATACAAATTCATCACATGAGGAATAGTCAGGTGACTTCCATATTATTTATTACCATTTTTAATTTTCAGTCAGGAGCGATATTCGCGCATGCTCAATTCAATTTAATAAAATACTCTATTTGCTAATTTGATTATCACATTCTGAGAATAGGTCATGATGAATTATATGACACGTCAAAAGTATTATGAAAATTACCATAATATGGACTAAAACTGAACTATTATGTATGAGATATACATACATTACGTTATGAATAGATATAGTAAAAATTGATCGATAAACTGAATAATTATTCATATGGACCTAATCAGTTATTTTTCTCATATTAGGAATAGAATTAGAAATTAAGAATATATTCAAGTGGTTGTGACACTATTTTAGTTTCTCAAGTGAAGATTCATGATTTGGAATGATGATAATATCTATGAATGAAGTGCATACGAAGGAAAACAGAAAATTCCCGGAGAAGTCAATTCTTCATTCTTGAAGATATAAAGCAGAAACAACTTATAATCTTCATGTGAAAATGACGAAACAAGCAAGAATATGTTAGAATTGCAAATTCTGCACTCTGAAGATAAAATAAGAATAATAATAATTTTTTTGATCGAGTCTAATGTACAGTACAATGTTGAATGTAAACGCAAATAACTAAATATAGAAACCTGCACTACGAGAAATGCCCTAACATGAGTTTGATCGTATACGAAGATACCATTTTTCTTTCCAACATCTTTTGAAAAACCTTTCAGTAGAAATGCAAATTTTCATCACAAGACCTACGCATTGTCCATTCAATTTACATTTTCATCCTATATATCATTTATCTTGACGAGAATTTGATAATGTTTTCCATCCATTGAATTGAGATTCTCAATAACACGACCACTCGTTCATGTTCCATTCTCTCGAGATAAAATGTCAGTTGATCTTGTCATTTAATTTGTCAACATAACTCACAGAACCACTCGTCTAACAGAAATCTACTTCTCGAATTGAATCAAACACGTTTCATTCCACAAGACTATAACCCTCACAATCACTTGTCAGTACCTTATTCAGAATACTAAAATACTTCAAATCGAATCAAATCAAATCTTTATTCGGTCTGCCTGCGAAGGAGCAACCTTCCGGTGGCAGATGGTAATATTCACATAGTTTTGTTCAATAACCTTAGACAGCGCAGTCCTGGTGTTGAAGTTCATTAGTTTTAAATAATCAAAATGGGGTGGTTAGATCGCCCTTGTGGTGCCCCGTCCGAACAATCCTATCTTTCATCCTTAGCCTTAATTGGGAAACAATGATTTTGTATCAAGTTTCGATGTTATTAAAAAAAAAAAAAAAAATGAGAGTATAAGTCCACAGTCAAATAGAAATAGAATAATAAAAGCATCTTTAAAATAATGGTAAACATTCGAGTCGAGTAAAATTTGATGATACTGAGTGAGTCTGTATAAGAAATAAGATGAAGTATATATATATATATATATATATATATATATATATATATATATATATATATATATATATATATATATATATATATATATATATATATATATATACATATATATATATATATATATATATATATATATATATATATATATATATATATATATATATATATATATATATATATATATATATATAATAGTATAGTGTGGCTAGTGTTGATACCAAATATAGAAAGCATAATGTGATATAAAATAGAATTATATAAAATAGAATATGTCCACATGGCTCAACAGTGAAATATAAATAATTTCCTTATAAAAAGAAATCATTCATTTACATAATCCTTACCGAATCTTCTATAAATGTCTATGTATGCCATACCCATAATAATCGCCATTATTTGCAATCAACATCTTTTGTTGCTAGCGAACCTTGAATAAAGTTAAAGATGACAAATCTTCTTCACTTTTACATGGTCATAAACGGCACTGAGACCTTCTTTTACGCCAGATTAGCGATATATGCAACACACACTCGGGACATGTGTGATAGGAAATACCTGGAACACGTCATTGACTGTCGGGACAGATTTATAGCGATTGCGGGATCGGAAAGTTGATGTGAGTGTATGTCTTGCGGTTGATGAATGCTGAATACTGTGATTATAATCGAGACGTGAAAAAGTGTAGCCCTACCAACTTGAGAAACACTATTATTTGGATAATTGGTTTTTGTTTTGGGTAATACTGACGGCTCTTCTGAACAATTTTCCACACAGATTTTTTATTTTCAAACTGAATTTTTTTATGATTTGCGTTCGATTTTGAAAAGTTGCATTTACAAAATGGATCGAAAAGTTGTATTCATGATTCAATTTTTCTGCGAGAATATTTGCAAAGATATCTGATCGATAGATAGGATAACACTACTGTGAAATTCTCCCTGAATTTCTGAGTAAAATTGTTTTTCGAATGCAGGGAATTATCATGATAACAGATATCATGAAATAGAATGAGAAACATCTCAATTTTTAACCAACATTTGATTGAAAAACGACCTTTTCTTATTTCTCTCCGTACATAGAAAAAACGAGATTTATCTGGATTCACTCACAACTCTAAAAACATAACTCTGAGTTCTCTCAAATGAAAAAAGTTGAACATTTTTCTATTCGGCACGTCGATATCCCATGTAGGCCTATGCAGTTCGTTCATCTGCGTATCAATAGATTCGAATAACACTACTGTAAAATTCACTCTGAATTTCTTAATGAAATATTTTTTCAAATGCGAGAAATCACCGTCAAAATTGACATGGAAAAATCCATTTGTATTTGTTTTTTATTGAATAATCAAAATGGGGTGGTAAGATCACCCTTGTGGTGCCCCGTCGAAACGATCCTATCTTTCATCCATAGCCTTAATTGGGGAACAATGATTTTGTATCAAGTTTCGATGGTATTAAAAAAATAATAATTCTTTGTGAAAACTAGATTCTCAAACTTTTCTCCATATATAAATTACGAGATTCATCCTTATTCACTTCCAACTCTATATGAACATAACTCCAAATCCTCCCGAACAAAAAACTCGAAACTTTTTTTATAATTGTCAAGTCGATATCGCATGTATATAGTTCGTTCATCTGCGACTCAATAGATTAAAATAGACTTATGTGAAATTCACTCTGAATTTCTGAATGAAATATTCTTTCAAATGCGAGAAACCATCATCCGAATTCACTTTTAACTCTACAAACATAATTCTAAGGTCTCTCAAACAAAAAACTCGAAACTTTTTTTATAATTGTCACGTCGATATCGCATGTATGCAGTTCATTACATATTCATGACACTTGTTGACAATCTTTTCAGCTGTGAACATACGAAACGAATGGAATGCAACGGAGGTGTTAATTTTCGACTGGCAACATGGTTGATATTCATGTATGGTTCTAGAACAAGGGTACGGACCGCTGGAGAGGTGTGCAAACGATGCGAGCTTTTCAGTGACGTCACAGCGTGTGCTACATACCTGATTAAAAGCAAGAGTAAGGTGAGGCCATTACAGTATTGTCTTGATTGTAGCCCTATATTCTCACTCGGTTATCACAAAGGTTATATCATCGATACATATTTGAATGTGATAATGATGACGATGGAGGAGATTTTTTCAAGACATCTTACACATTAGAAGCATGTTCTCAAAAAAATGTGATATAAACACACACAAACACACACACACCCACACACACATATATATATATATATATATATATATATATATATATATATATATATATATATATATATATATATATATATACATATATATATATATATATATATATATATATATATATATATATATATATATATATATATATATATATATATATATATATATATTTTCATATGTATATATATATATATATATATATATATATATATATATATATATATATATTCAAATTATTACACATATATATATATATATATATATATATATATATATATGTATATTCTCATTTTCGATGATTGAGGAATGATACCGAATATCGTGATGAATAAAATATGGGTCTTTTCAATCGCCAACATGTTTCGATGAGATTAAACCTATTTTCGTCAGGGCTATGAATGACATAGAATCATGAAAATATTGGGAGATAATGAAATTATCGAAAGTGGAATTATTGATCACAATATCCACAATCAGAAAATAAGTCACCAGAAAACGCTCAATATATATATATATATATATATATATATATATATATATATATATTTATATATATATATATATATATATATATATATATATATATATACATATATATATTCAGATACCCGATAAACATATTCATAGCTGATTCGATACGGAGGTGGAATGTACACTAGGGCTGTGATATTACTATTGTTATATGCGTGCTTTCTAATATGTGTTGAAACCAGATGACTCCTGGCTACAGCAAGATCATTATATCATTGCTTATGGTTTCACACCACTAGTATGAATAGCAGATTACTTCGAGATATAATCTGATGATAACATTGAAACGATATGTTCGATTTAATTAGTTAGCTACTGTTTCACTCGTTGAGTGAACATTGTTATTCACAGCTTGATTGAGATCATTTTTGAAGATAATCGTTGTAACATGTTTGATCCTGTTCTCTCTATTGGATGTTATATTGATATTGACAGTGTATATTGATGATTCAGAAAAGTATATGTCTCCTGTGGATTGAAATTGAAAGATTGCCCAGTAGGAAATCACACCACATCAGCGATGAGATCTCATCTGTATTCCCAGCTGCAGGAGTCACTTCAATGTGTGCTGATTTTGAATACACAAATTTCTCCATATTCAAAAGATTTTCAATTCCAATGGAAAATTGGTGAACTTTTTTTAGAAACTCCTGATACTTAAATTTTTCTCACGCATGGAATTGGGATATAAATATTCTTATCTCTCATATAATTTCCACCAATATAACTCACATAAGTATCAAAAACGATACCTCAGTGTACTCAAATCTCCGGTCAAGTCTTCACTGCCTAATAATAACTGAACCCAAATTACAGAATGGAAAGTGTTACATTAACACTCTCTTTCAACACTCTCATACATCCAATTAATGTGTATAAAAGAGTATCTCTCTTTCAAGCCTGTGAAGGACTGAGATCAGAAATGCCTGCTTCAACATTGGGTGGGTCTTGACTCTTCACCACACTCGTACTCTCACAACTGTGCGGTTCGTCCCAACGTATTATACTATACAATCTTATCAAAACAGAATCACACACACACACACACACACATACACAAGCGGGCGCCAATCATGCAACCTAGTTTCACGTATAGATGACTACGCCTATCACATGAAAACAATACGGAACTAAATCACTGTCATGAAAGAAGTCAAGTGACAGATTTCATAGCTCAATATAATAATGTGGTTGTTTAATGTATGGAAAAGAGATTGGGGTTGAATTGTTTATGACCACTTCAGATTTGAATATAATTGTATATTATATAATATCGGTAGTTCTTTGAATTATCTGAATGTGTGAGTAATTTTGTGTATATACAGTGATGTATTTTCACTATTAGTCATCTCTCTGAATAACTGATTCCGCTTTCGGATTCATTTCTCTTCTCCTTGAATGGTTGGTTAGCACTCAAATTATCAGCAGATGTGATTTTTATTTTCGAATAATTATTCACCAAAACAAGAATTCAAGAACAGTGGAGACGTATGAAAAATGTCCACCTGATTCAATCATCAATTTTATTTGGAAAAAAGTGAACTGGAAAATGAAATTTGGAAAGTGCATGTGGTATTCGATTCAGGATCATTGATTTATCACTTTCAATACATTACTCGATACAATTGTTTATGTGATAGCAATTAGAGGATTTTCAGGCTATTTATTCATCTGAACATAACAGAAACTACTTGCCACAAATAACCTCATTTCAATTCAACCAATACCCGACTGATAACTAATTAATGTGGATTGATATTGAATTGATTGGAAAAATCAAAATATATTTATTTTATTCTCATTCAATTAATTACAGCTTTGACTCACATTGCTCACATGCTGACAGCATTGATCGCATTTTTTTCGACTCATTTTTTTTTACAAATACGAGCAAAATGAATGAAAATGCTCGTTCAATACGGAAATTCCACAGAAATAATTCTGAGCACTTGAAATTCTTCCAGATTGATGTTGAAACTAATGAGCATGTCATCAGATGGTTGTGATTACGGTAAGTGTCACCGTTTAATTATTATCAACGTGTTAGCTGTCAAGAAATTTTCACAAAAAATCATAGAATTCCGAATGAATCTGTATCAATAGAACGACACGACCCATGAAAATTCGAATCCCCCAATGACAATAACTTCGGCAAGTTTCCAAAATGTAAGTTACAATCATTTTCATGAAATTCCTGCATGCAACGAGCATTTTTGGTTATTCTGCCGGTACACGGGTAAGAACGCGACAAAATATCTCGAATTATTTTTTCATCAATTTAATATCAATTCCCTTCAATAGTTCTGCTTTGGCCAACTCAAAATCCAGTTACTTGTCAAAATTATATTCTCTCATTTCAAAATGAATGCCTCGATCATAATTATTTTCAGCTGTTATCAGTTCTCAGCAATAATTTCAACCGGTTCCAAGTGATATTTTATCAAGATTTTTCAATGAACTACTCACAAATAACTATATTGCATACATGATTTTCTCCCTACTCATCACTCCACATGCAATAGGTCTACAACAACTAATATTCAACGGTACAAGACATTTAATTCTCATATACCTAATTATTGTTAAGTTAAATAACCTTTCAAAACACTACTGAAAACCAGTTTGGAATGATATAACAATAATTACCATCACTTTCAACCTCGAACTTATGTTTTAATAATGCTAATTAATCATCATATCATGTTTAAAAGATCCATATTTCAAGATGAGTCAGTAAAAGTGTTGCGTTTCATTAAAACTGATTCAATCATGAAGATTATAATGTGTACGGTATTAAGGGAGCTAGTACTCATATCTGGCAGAAAAAATTGTTATGAAAAACATGTGTTACGATGTTGAATAATCCAATCGAATTGCTTGATATTATTATCCATGAATTCAGATTACCTAGAAAATCAGGATCTGGATGAGTAAATGTGGGCTCAAGAAATAACCTTTATTGGTCCCTGACTATATTATAAAACAGGATGACAATCAGTATAAAAAATACATAGAATAATATAGAGATATGGATTGAAAATATGACATATTGATACATGAAAAGGAAACTGATCGAATAGAAAAAATGTAAGAGCAAAATAGGATTGAATAAAATAATAGGGAGATTTAGTGATCACAAAATTGAAAGTGATATACGAAACGGTATATTAAACGGTGATTATACAAATGGTACCCTAAAATTCTTACTGAGTCTTTAAGTGCTTACATTCCGATTCGATATTTTAAAAAGTTACTCATAAAAAAGTTTACAAAAGTCACTGAAAAAATTACAAATTGTTCCCCTGGCTCCCACAAAAAGTCCGATAACTGTGAATAATAAACTGTGAATCTTTTTTTCTATTGGTCACACAATAATGTATATAATGTGTAACCAATGAAGAAAAAAAAATACAAACTGTGAATCATGAACCAACCAATCATTCAAAAATATTCCTCTCGACGGTTTCCTATGACCTCAAATTCATAATTCACTCAATTAAACCTCACAGTGTGTGAGTAATTAAAATGTATGTGTTATCTCACAGATAGCGTTCTGATATCGGAGCCTCTCAATGGAAAGTCGTGGGTGAGAACTCACGGTGGATCTTGCCTTGCTGTGAGGTCCTCGACTTCACGTATAACATGAGCATCATATTCAATGAAAGTGATTCCATCAAAGACCTGTTCACAAATGCTGCGATCTTTACCGAAATGTTCAATATCAGAATCAGTTCTCATCATAACTATATCAGAATTAATTGATTAATATGATAATTTTCTAATTATTATATCAGAATTAGTTCTCTTCAGAATTATATCGGAATTAATTCATATCAGAATTGATTGATTATTGAATCAGAATTAGTTCTCATCAGAATTATATCAGAATTAATTATTATCAGAATTAATTAATATCAGAATTAATTGATATCATTATGAATCATAATGATCATATTAATTAATTATCATATCAGAATTAGTTCTCATCAGAATTATATCAGAATTAATCAATATCGGAATTAATTGAATATTATTTCAGAATTATCTTTTATTCACAGCCTTGATTGGGAAACAATGATTTTGTATCAAGTTGCGATGTTATTAAAAAAAAAAAAAAGTATTTTTCCAGATGAAAACTAGATACATAGAATGAGTACACACTTTTCAGATTGATCAAATCGATATCATAGGCAGGCTCAGGAAAATATCTGAGCCTAGATGTATCTTGACGATTTCTTTCAATCTTCCATATCTATTCGTACTGAACCCAAATTCAATTGAAAATAGGCCTTTGAAATAAAAGTGTGTAGAAATATATTTGCATGCAAAATAATTTGACTTGAACGTCTGTATATGATATCATGTATGAACAATATCACTCTATGAGTATATATATATATATATAGTATGAATAACCTTTCAATTATCATTAGTGTCATAATTTTGTATTTTCTCGTTAATTTTTTCAATTTTCATTCCATTTTCATATCATTTCAATATTCAGTTACATAACTTTTCTCCATTATATTTTCTCATGCATTTTATATCGATTCTATCCTGTGCACTTTGGAGTCAGGGGCCAATAAAGGTTCATATATATATATATATATATATATATATATATATATATATATATATATATATATATATATATATATATATATATATATAATAATTCGTATTGAACTATCTTGTTGATGATCTAATCATCACTCAAACCAATCAAAATTAATTTGTTTTCCGAATCCAGAATTGAAATATCTTCCCGCCACTTCATCCATCTATTACGCATTATTAGTAGAACCAACAACTCGGTTGAACCTCTGTTTCCAGCAGGATGTTTGCAGAGAGCTAGACGCTACCTTGCCCGAGGCGTGACATACATTCAGTAAACACACCGAGCACAAGTCGTGAACGCGGTGATGCGCCAATACGATGCACACAGCTTGTAAATAAAAACAACCTTATGCTCATTACGTCCATTACCGAGTCCACCCACTTTAACACACGCTAAATAAAACAGCCGCACGTCATTCAACAACTGGTTGTAATTATGCAATGCGGCCAAACATCTTAGAAACAGATACAATTGGAAATAATTAGTTGACAATTGACATGGACACATGAAAAGTAAGAGTGGTTACGAGTTTTTATTAAGATTTCGTTTTGGATAAGAAATGTTTTTTTTTTAGATTTTTTTCAAGGTAAACGTTTAGAACCACAGAAAATAATGTACTTGTCATGCGAATTAGTTTTCACTTACATTTCCTTACATTATAATTATATACTAATAATACAATGCTATTCTAAAATGAACAGTTAAACATGATTATGTTCGAAAAGTTATGAAATGATAATAACACAGCAAGAATGAAGACGGTTAGATGTAAGATCTACTTGGAGATGAATGAATATTTTCTAATTGGGAATAAGTTAGCTGTTGTTGAGTTCAGAAATCAGAAATCTTGATGTTCATAATCATGTTAGCATTTACTTCGTTATCTGAAGCAGAGAAACAGTATTGCACAACCCATGCAGAGTAGTGGATAACGCGCTCGCTTTATGTTATCTGGTGGGTGAGGAGTATAACGCACTTGGTTCGATCTCCACCACCGTCTATATTTACTGTTTGTTCCTCTTTTTTTCTCTCTGTTGTCTTGGCTATGTGCTGGGATGGTTCCTACAATAAACGCCACGATCACTTACATCTTCACTATCCTTCCCATTACCGCAGAAACATTCATCTCATCTCATCTCATCAATCATTCATCCGACGCCAATAGATCTTCGTTAATATTGAAGTGTGTCGTTGAATCCAATATAAAAAGGCTTTGGGAGCCAGACGGGGTTGAAATATGAAAGTTGGAAGTTTAAAGTTTAGTTCAGGGTTTAAAGTTTGGGTTTTATATTCTCCCACTGAGACGGATGTAGTAGTGGCTAGCACGTTGAACCGTCACTCAAGAGGCAAGGGTTCTATTCCCGCCACGGTCGAACATCCTGACGAAAGTTTTCATTTTGTTTACTCCATCGTCCGACCACTATGGGACGATTTCTTCCAAGTCCAAGTCCGACTCCATCTCATCTTTCCACATACTGAAGAGGATTATCCACTAAACCCATAACAATGGTCCACCAATTAGAATGAGTCATATCCTATCTCGGAATTACTAAATGTCATTTCAGATGTATGTGTATTCATTCTCGATATTTTGTCATGTAGATTGAGAAATCATGAAATTAGACATTTTTTCATTTTCTCTGTGTTTAATTTCTTAAACGGTTCACAATGATCAACTTTAATAATATGAAATTGTCAATAGAGGGATTAGAACATTTCATAACCATCAGTTCAATTTTTATATGAAATGGTACTGTCATCTTCATGAAATGCTGTCATAATGAAACACATTGCATAATGAGTAAAGGTAGGCAGTAAATAGTAGCCAGTAGCTAGTAATAGTGACATCAGAATTGTGGCAACAAAAATGAGCTCCAATAAAAAAATCATAACGAAGAAGCATTTAAGTTTCTGAATGAACGTCATGTTTACAATTGCGCGCCCTCTGCTTATTGATTTATTCCTCACCCCGGGGTTTACTACTAGC
The DNA here is from genome assembly GCA_964007535.1 of Brachyptera risi. Lineage (NCBI taxonomy): Eukaryota > Metazoa > Arthropoda > Insecta > Plecoptera > Taeniopterygidae > Brachyptera > Brachyptera risi. Next base: position 32,871,821 of record OZ023336.1, read on the forward strand.
AGTCCCGTGAAATCATGGATTCATATGCATCTTGACGTGAATTTACTGACACTAAACCCAAGCGAACCCAAACTAATCTCATCAGACAATGTGGGCTTGAACTCTAATCGCAGTCTATTAAACAATTGGATGTGAAATATATGGCCTAGATTTTATTTGAGTTTGAATTGGATTTTTGTAAAGAAATATGTTGCGTAGGACCATCCTCACATGTTATTCTCAGTACGGTACTAATTTGCCGATACCTTCAGAAAAATTATTCGTGATGAAATGCCTTATCCCTCATCTTCTTTTCCATATCTCCATTACTATTTCATTCCATTGTATATTATGCCGTGCTCATTTTTGGGCCTGGTTCTGTTTTTTAATGATCTTATTCCAACTTTGATGTGACATTTCATTTAGTGTTCATGTTGTTTGCTGATTTATCATGTTAATACCACGGACAATCTCAACTGGGCTTTTTGTGGGCTCTTGTGTGGAAAACATGTCTAGGTTCTACATGAGAAATGCCAATGAGGCAACACTTATGAAGAGAAAAAAAACAGATTCTGAATTACAAATTGAATAATGAAGACTTGAGGATATTAAATGTTCCATTTTGAGTTTGACATGGAATTGATGAATTGAATTCATTCAACATCACATTTTCAAGACAATTATATGTATTCCTCTCTTCTGTCATCATAGTGCGAGTGCAAACAATCACGAAAGGCAATTATTCAATCATCAGGTCATTATTATTGTCATGTAACATCGAACCACTGTTTTGAACTCAGTTGACATATCGGTTGAAAGTATCATTTTCAATAATAGAAAATTGATGAAATATTGCAATTGGATAATTGGTAATTCCTTGATATGAATATTTTAGATGAATCTGATGACTCAATTCTCCATTATATCATGAAGAGTGGTTGATTCATATACGCATGCAATACTGTACTTATGAAAAACGTACAATTAGCTCATTATGAACCTGAATTGCGAAGAACGAAATTCAAATAAATCTTGTCAAGAATAGAAACAAGGTATTCGAAATTTTTCCTACTATTAACGCTCCCAATGAGATATTCGATGATGAGTGAAATTTTATAATCATGGATGAATTAATGAATTTCCTCAATTTTGTGGACTTTATATCACTTCGTACAACAGCACTGTACTTTTGAATTTTGAAAATGTGTATCTCACATGATTCATAATGCAACCATCAATGTGCATCGTGCTTCAATAGGATATTGTTGGAACTTGAACCCAACCGGTATATAACGAAGAGATCACTTGTTCTTGAAATTTTAATTTTGACTTCAAGAGGTTCAAATGATATTCTGAGAAATCATCTACACAATTTTTCATTCTTTCTGAAATTAAAATTATTTTTTTTTGAATATTTTTCATTTTTTTCAGAACCTCGAATATCTTCGCTTTCGTTCATTCTTTGCAGATATATTCCCAATTTTCATAATCAGTTCAGTTTTCTAAGCATATTTTGATTATTATTCATTCAAAATTTCAATTTCTCACTCACTTTTTCCACTCATTCAAGTATATTTCATTCACATATATATTAATAATAACAATGATATTTCATACTGATTATAATACTGTATACTTCTTATAAGCCAACCAATAAAAGTTATTCATATACAGACAAGAGCATTCACAATGCATTCGAATCTCAAAGATGTTTCAAATTACTATAATAATACTCGGTATAATGTATAGGTATTGTGTGTGAATAGTAGTGATCAACGCGCACATCATACTGTCCCAGCCGGAACGTGATATGCAAGCTATTAGTAAAACACAATCATCAAATATGTATTATATAAAATCATCACGGTATTTATTTCGGGAATGAACACTGTTCAAAGATCGCTTGTCCGGTTAGGAATGCGATTTCAAGGCGTGACAATAATTACAACATTACGGAACTATACGAATGCATGAGAAGAATTAATCACTCACACCTAGTGAGGGAGAAAGGCATATTGCGTCATCATCTGGGTTTTAATTCAATGATTGATAATGATCCAGACCTATGAGAGATGATTAAATCCAGCATCGATAGATTATCGTGTTGAGTATACTTAATTGTAACCGCAAGCACGGGTATAAGATGACTGTGATTTTGTAAGGAAATCGAGATGAGAGATTGTATATAATTTTGGTTGAGAGGTTATATTATGATGATGAATAGATTTTATAATTGAATTATCGACATTTCATCAACCTGTTTCTATATTGATGGCATTGGCAATATATGCATATATATATATATATATATATATATATATATATATATACAAATATCTTGGAATAAATTCCAATCGGCATTGGTTACTTTTTCACTCACGCATTGATATCACCAGATTTCTTTGAATAAGTGGGCCTACGAATTTAATAACTCTCGAAATATTTCACAGTCACATATTGGAAACTTGTACCAGTGTGTTGAGTGAAATTTTATGAATTGTGAAAAGAGTATGATAATTGATAGATTGGTGGGTAAAAAGAAAAATTATTCTGTTACATTTTTCCAAAATTTAATCCGATTCAATATTTCAATTTATATGCAATGTATTTTTATTTTATTGATCATATTTTTCCCCAATGTTCTGAATGGTTCCTGTCGGAGGTTTGTTCACCCTAGTTTCTCCCAGAATGTCGATATTGAATATATGTAATTTTATGAATTGATTATCCCAGAATAAAGTAAAATCAATAAAATCGAACATATTGACATCATCATTGAGCACAGCTCATGATAATTATCAGTTATCATATTCAAACAGATTCTATATTCAAACGCCTGATTTATTCGAGGCTAAAAACAATCTCGGAAGATGAAATAGAATATTCCTACTTTTATCACGCATGAAATCACTGTGGCGTTTCAATACCAGTTCAAACTCTACGTTTATTCAATTAAACTTTCATTTTTATGAAAACAAAAAGAATCAAATTAGCATCAGATTAATTATATGATTCTCTAAAATTTATCGCACCAACCCAAACAGACTGAACACATATAATTATTCAACTTGTATTACATATTTTTATTCATGGATTACACGATCACAGAATGGTTTAAATCATGAAGGCTAAAAAGTATACATGCGATTTTAATTACTATTATATTATACTAGATGAAAATAATTCAGTTCTTTTAAGTGTTAATTTGGTATCTATTTCTTCTCTCATCGACTAATTACTGTAGGTAGAACATATATTTGATTAACTTCACCATAAAATGGCAAGAGTTATTATAAATGTTAAGGTCGCTTGGATAGATCTTCCTCATCAGGATCAGAGACGTTAAAGGTGATGTTAGGTGAAATGGCTAATTATAGCGATTCTCATATAGAAGATACACGCTTTGCACGACTGACATGAATAAATAAATGTACGTCGAATAAATACGCGATAGACTCCACTATTGACAGAGTAATTGGAATCGAGATTTCAATAGTTGAAGAGGAAAATATGTAATTATGAGAATTCGAATTATGAACTGATGTTTAATAAGAATACTCGTGATTTGAAGTTATTTATCGACATAATCTATTATCGATCATTATATTCTCCGAATAACCTTGTTAATGGTGGGCTGTATGGACCAAGTTATGACTTTATGTTTCTGTGGGCCTACAAATCCATTCGATGCAATAAATTCTCTCAAACCATTTCTATAGGTTCAACCCCTATCGAGAATTGTACTGTGAACTTTCTGTAAGGTAGTTGTTGAAACGTATTGTGATCTATCAATTTGAATTATCTTCCGATAGAATATGTTCAGCAGTATATATCAGAAGAGGAAATTTCAGCGAATCTAATTTTTTGCGAATTGAGTGTAAAATTATGCAATCATTAAAATGTATGTTGAATGTTGATTGTAGACCAACATGCTTTTTTGTCATCTTTCATTTTTGTGACTTTCAGATCAATTGAGTATACAATGAAGATCTAAAAAAAAATCAATTTCAGCCGGTAAAAAATTGAATAATATGATAAATGTATCCATTTTTCACGAACCGTGATGGTTTTACAAATATCTGTGAAAATCAGTTGAATCTATGGGACTATCTTCATAATATAAAAATTAGGTATCAATTTTCATCAGATAAATTATCAAATACATTCGAAAGAATTCGTTCGCATATATATATAAGTCAATCAGTCATGAAGATTGGTAACTCATAAAGTCGTTCATGTAGTGTGTACATTTTCTTTCTTTCCAAATATCAATTTCAAGTTTTTCAAGTATTTTTCTCCATTGTAGATTATAGCTCTCACAAATAGATTCATTAAACTTTGAATTGTTTGTTCGTAGTTTTATATGAAATTAATCAAATTGACAGGTTCTTTATTTATCATTCCACCGTCCCCACCACCCCAATCCTGAACTGGGTCTGATTGAAAGCTCCAAGAGACCGTGAAGGTTCCCCATCTCATAAAAGCACCGTGATCCGACTCGCAGATCACCGCGAAGGTTGCCTAGCTCATCTCTGCGCAATGAATTCTACATGCCTATACTAAAGGTGAAAGCGATTCTCCCAACTTGAATAATGCACAACCAGATGTTTCAGACTTGTTGCATCACTGTGAAGACTCCCACATTGTTGTCACGTGGGTGTTCGATCGTACGTCTCTACCTATCGTGTGATATTACCGGTCGGTTGTTTCGAGCAGTCAATAAGACGACCAAGTGCAATGGTGTTGATAAGTCCAACAAGTCTAGTTGTTATAGTGGCCTAGTTCTGAAGATTATACGGAGAATGTTGGAGGAAGCTGTATCAGTTCAAGAGGTGATCATCTAATCTTTGAAATATTATTATTTTTCATTGTTGGTCATGATAATCTTGTGTGAAAAGAATATAGGAAACGATTTGGAAATATATATATTTGAATATATATATATATATATATATATATATATATATATATATATATATATATATATATATATTATAATATTTTGATCCATCACATATCATGTTCCGAATCAGTGTGTATATAATTGTATCTCTGATAGATGTATGATTATTCCATCAGTGAATTTGTATTGTGTACAACTAATTCATATTTATTTGTTTTTTTATGTTATTGATCGAATAAATTCATATGGTGTTGGAACAGAAAAGGTACTCGAAATGAAGGTTGATATCTTCCAAGATGTTTGAATACGATCGGGGAACTTATGTATATGTGAATAGAGTAGATATTCACGGTCTATTTTTCATAATCATTCTGAAGCGGTAGTCGTCTTCATAGAATTAGTGAATTAAAATTTGGATTTCTCAGCTCAGTTCCAATCCACTTTCATATCAAATATTTTTCAACGAAGCATTCATTTTTTATCGTTCATATCTTGATTAATTTCAACTCAGAATTTTGAGATTGATATCATGGATTCAATCAGATGGTAGAAATACATTGAAATATGAATATGATACGTGATAATGAAATAATGGATCGAAAACATTTCCTTGAATAACAATTCGCAATCTTTAACAATTTGCGATCAGATTATTGTGCACAATATAAACGAACTTCTCATCAACTTTAATCGGATCGTAAATCAATCGTCTCACCCCCCCCCCCCCCCCCGACCCCCCTCAGTTTCAAGAATCTAATTTTAATGAAGAAGTTTCACAGGAACACATAGATGCAGAATCGTAAGCCACGACTTTGCAATTGATGTCTTGTATTTGCATTCACAGTCTGTTATGCAGTTGTGGAGAGTGATCTGTGCTGAGTCTCCAGTGGTGCACCGGGGGTGGAGGAAGTGTGGGGGGGGGGAAGACCCGGATGAATATGCTGCTCACGACATGTGCATAGCAAGAATAAAAGGTTAAAGTCAGATTAGGTAGATTAACGTGCAATTGGTGTCTGGAACTGTTTTAAATAACTCTGAATAATTATACGTTAGAAAGTATTGACTCATTTTTATTTGGTGTTGTGGGTGATTAGGTAAGAAGATGCGGTTTGAAACGAGTGGCTGGGGAATTTTGATGATATTATTAGGGAGTGTGATTCAAATAAGATAATTCGAATTGAAAATATGTAGATTGAGATTTGATATTCAATTGTGGACATCAAATTCTAGCCACAGGGTTCAACTTTACAGAAGTGATTCTTGTTTCTCTTATTTAGCCTAGATGAATGCAGGGATGATTCCTACAATATATATCACGGTCCTTTCTCTTCAACTAGCAATCCCATTACCTAATACACCTTCATTTCCTTTTCTCATCATCTCAATAAGTATTCCGTCTGACGCCAATAGATCTTAGTTATCGTTGCAGTATGTCAGTAAATCCAATATGAAGCCAATATGGAGAAATCCAATGGCGGAAACATGCATTATACAATTAAATCATTTCAGAATTTGAATTCGGACAAAATATCTTCTCACTTTTCTCATCATCTCAATAATTATTCCGTCGGACGCCAATAGATCTCAGTTATCGTTGCAGTACGTCGGTAAATCCAATATGAAGCCAATATGGAAAAATCCAATGGCGGAAACATGCATTATACAATTAAATCATTTCAGAATTTGAATTCATACAAAATATCTCCACACTTTTCTCATCCAAATCCTACTAACGTGCATTTACATATATTAATTTGCATTGAAATGCATTTTCATAATGCATTATGAACATGCATAAACATGCATTATGCAGTTCAATCATTTCAGAATTTGAATTCAGACGAAATAACTTCTCACTTTTCCCATCCAAATCCTACTATCAAGACTATCTGAATAGAAAATATACTATGGTGAGATTTCCAGCTTTTTTTTCACAATCTTCAAATGTCAATATACTGCGATGTCCTTTTAAATCCGGTGGAACATAATCATATCGCTTGGAATCATTGAATTGTATAGACCTATGTGTTGTGAAATATTTCAGAATCGACGTGTTTAATGCCTAATACATTCAGAAAATGTGAGGGTTGTAGAATATTTGGTGAATTACTCCACTAAATTCGGCCAATAGCGATAATATGCGAAAAGCATTCGATATTATGTGAAATAGTTCTCTGATCTTACATTGAGAGTATCGATCCATCTTCGAACATGAGAATGCAATTTTTTCAAATATCCAGATTATTTGAAATCGAGGATCTAATTTCACGTCGGAATTTAATTTCAATCATGTTTCACGACATCATTGTAATTCATTCTCTCAAGTAATTTATAAGTTAATTATCAATTACAGTTGCATTTTTTTCAATATTAGTCCATCTAACTTTTAAATATTTTTATATACTCGAAATTTTTTATTTTGATCATCATCCCATTCATCGTAATTTTGTATCTGATGGCAACCTCTTATTTGAATGGAGATTTTTTTTCATCGATGAATATATATTAAATATATATTCTCGAACAATATACCAATTCTAAGATTCATTATAGATACTCTTCTTTCATGAGAAGATTCATCAACAATATAACTGATATTATAACTAATCATTTTCAATGATGCTCATTTTCATTGAATACTAGTGATCAGTTACTAGTGATGTATATAATAATAATATAATAATACCATAGTATTTTCTAATGGTGAAGTAATAATAATGTACTTACGAAGCATATTCTCCTGTGCTGGGGCGACATTCTTCTTCCACCAAATATTTCTATAAAAATACAACAATCACCTCACCATCCTGATCGAATGTGATAAAATCTATTAAATATCTTCAATATCAAATGACTCCCTATAAAATCTTATTATGTATCGCCTATTATGTGAATAGGTACTAAGAATACACTGGTCCAGTGAGCAATGGCAACATCTTTATGATATGCAAACCTTTTATAGTACAATACATGCTCGACGTTGATTGGCTGTCGGGAGGCTTCATGCCAAACCAGCTAGGTACGTTGCGAGGTTCCTCACAATAAAACCTGGCCATGCAAAATAAACGTTTTACTGGATATTATTTTTTTTTTATCTTTGGTGGAGATTTTTTGATATAGAATTTCCGTGGCAAATTGATGATGACGTATATGGAATATTCTCATAAATGAGGACGATGTTAATGATTTGATTAATTATTTTTGTGAGATAGAAGGATCAGATTATATTCATGGTGAAATTATGGAATCGTGAATCATATTTGAATTGATAATTTTGAAAAATTCAATATTGATTTTTGAAAAATCATCTAGATTTTTTGAATTATTTTTTGAAAAATTTCTTGAATATTCTCTCGTTATGTTTCAATATTCATTATTTTTTCAATATTTGATATTTTGGTCCCTTCTTTATCTGAATGAGTGATCAATTGAAATATCATCTTTTCCAGACTATAGATCAATATCATTTACAATTTTTGTATCAAACACAATTGTATTGCCTTTTCGCTCTCTTTAACAGTTCGTCATCTTAATTATTGTAGAACTATATTTCAGACCACTAATGAATTTGAGAATGATATTTTCAATTTCCACTCCGAAGTTGACTGTACTTTTTCGAATTCGGATTTGACCTGAAAAATTGAATAATTCTGTAACATTTGGTCCTCAATTGATGATAGTTTCAAAAAACTTTTTTTTCCATAACATCGAATCTTGATACGGAATCATTGTTCCTCAATTAAGGCTATGGATGAAAGATATGATCGTTTGGACGGGGCACCACAAGGGCTATCTTACCACCCCATAGATCATCATCATCATATCATAAACATTATCATAGATCATCAACATTATCATCAGATTTTATTTATAATCAATTCGATTTGATTGAGAATTCATTAAATTCTCCAATTTAACAATAGACATTTATTTTCATGAGCATGCCTTATAGTGTCTCAGAAAAGATGGGGAGCATATCGTTATATTCATTTTCAATGTGGAAAGTGAAATTATTTTGACGGTATACAAATTGTATTCACTGATTTTTGTATAATCTCAATAGTTTCATCAATAAAAAATCTCAATAGTCGTTCAGGTTAATACTGAAATAGTTCCTCAACAAAAGGCCACGACCGACTCCTTCCCACTATCCAAATAACATATGATAAAGAATAACTTTTCATCTCATTTATCATTACAGTGCTTCGTAGAACCAGATATGAATAATGATACAAAGACATGAAAGATGAATATAAAAATGATGATCGATTTTTTCTCATCACAATTGTTTGAACTGTTCATCATTTTGTGCCTTGATAACATGATATTACAAATTATTAGCCATTTTTGAAATAAGTTGTTTGATGGAACTTCATTTCAGTCTATATTAGTTCAATTTTGATATTATTTTGGATGTGCCTCAAATTTTCTCATGACTTATTTATAGAATGTAAAAATCGAATTGGCAAACAAAGTATTGAATTGAATTGAACAATCGAACAATTCGAGTTGAATAAGATCGCCTTGAGGTGCCCAGTCCGAACGATCCTGCCCACTGTTAGCTTCAAATGGTGTCTTCGAGTCAAATATTCTATGTCAATAATAACAAAAATCACGTGAATTTTCCATTTTTGGATATATTTCTCCCTTTCTTCTTTCCTCCCACTCAACGTCCACCATCAACTCGTTCGGATTTAATCTTCGTATAATTCATGTTGGTGAATTCTTCGATTCCAGGAATGATTTGGAATGGTGATTTCGATCAGAATAGCCCCTAGATGAGCCTATCATTGATAACATTGAGAAACATCCACTTTGAACCGAGATCATAATTTATTAGTCGATCATGTATGTGCTCAGATTTCATGTCAGATCTTGTAACCCAATTTGATCTTAATTACATTATTACCTACACGACTATATGCTAGGATCATGATCCTCATTGGATTATAATGTACTTGCTATAATTGTTTATCACTTCCAATTAATTATATGTGAAGAATTCCAGTACTGTTAACCTCAAGCTTCTATGAAAAATGCAATTTTTCTATCAAAAATATATTTTGATGAGAAACTGAATCGTTCGAGAATTAATCATGAATTCATGAGATGGGCGTATAGTTAATTCACTGAATAATTGATACCTCCATGTTACTTGATAATGATCGAGTAATTGACCGAAATACATTCATCTTGAAGAAGTTACATTCAAGTCGATGATATATATTCATATTATTCATATTTATTATTTAGATTATTTTTAGATTTATTTTTAGATTTATTTTTTAGATTCAGATCATTCTCATTTTGGATTATTTAGATTATTCTGTTTATATATATATATTGATTTAGATATCAATTGATGTATATGAGTAATATAATTATTCAAAACTTTTGAAATACTTGAAATGCAGAAAATGATTACGATTCAAAATCAAATATAACGTTAAATCATTAGTTCAAAAATAATTCCGATGGTAATTATTGCCAATACACTCGAGCATTGGCAAATTTTCATGCGTCATCACATCAAGTCAGTTTCGTCATCACATTGCCCTCGTTTCATCCCATAAAAGTCTATTATCCATTTATATTCCTAATAGGTCTCAATCTTGTCATAGCAGGAAAAACGGAAAACTCTAAATACAACTTCATGATCTTCCATATTGGCAGAATATTTCTCAATGCCCACTGTGATTTGCAGCACATTATTATTATTATCATCATTTTTTATAAAATTCTGAATGATGTTTTTTTTATTATTATTTATTTGTCAATTCAAGATTATACAGAAAAGTTCACAATATTCCACAAAGCCTGTAAACAGGCTCATCTGTGGTTTGCATTATAATTATAACACATGAAAAACATAACTGATACAAAATAATTACAGGTATAGTGATGGGGTGTTTAGTTTTGTGAATTATACGAGTTCCAATGATATTATAACGTGCCAATATAACAATGCATATATGAGTTTTTTCCATTCTCCTCATTATTATAATCATAAAATGATTAAAAATTGCCATTCGACATAAAAAATTGAAATAATATATATATATATATATATATATATATATATATATATATATATATATATATATATATATATATATATATATATATATATATAATATATATATATATATATATATATATATATATATATGATGATTTTTTTATGAAACAATAACAAAATTTCTTGTTGGGAAAAATATGGGACTTATTGAAATGATAATTTTCCAATTCATGCATCATGTTTTTAAATACGCAGTCGGTATTTTGATTCTTATTTTTGATTGATGTGTAATCCACAGATAAGCCTTGTCTTAGGCTTTGTGGAAAATGTGAACCTAATTTGTTCTATGTTAATGTTTGGAAAATAAACAAACATTATTATCATTATTGTTGATCATCACATGCTAATTCACACGTCAGTTCATACATTACATACACATACAAGACATATCAAATACATCACATACATATTCACACACATATAAGTTCCAAAAAAATATGAATTCATGATTTAAAATATAGCTCATGTGTCGTCTAAATACTCTTTTACACTGTAATAACATTAATCAAAAAGTAATTTCTTGAGACTCATTTTAAAAGAATCTACCTTCTTGGTCAGAATTCATTGGTTATAAAAAGTGAACTTATATAAAACTATATGATACAAGGTTTAGGTTACTCATTGAACCTTCAGGCGCCTCTGAGGTCATTGCGAGTAAGTGACTTCTCTGGCCAGTGGTTTGTAGACTTGCTCATACTATCTTGGCGACACGACATAAAGGGAAAACCGAATGAATTATTTCGTAAAACCTCTTTCCGGTTTCGAAGGAATAAATGCAGTATTCAAATGAAGGCAGATGGTAACAAGAATATAAATATTATAGGCAGCAATGTTGTTTGTGATTTAAAGTTGGCGAATTGTTGTTGAAAGTGTCGCGTAGCTATAACATCATGGACATTTCGAGAAACGAAAGTGAAAACCAAATTCTAATTTATGAGTATGAAGTTTAGAAAAATTGTGTTTTTTATATTCTATGAATATTTTGTATGTTCGATTCGATCTTCTTCGTGATTAACTCAATTTCAAGTAGATTAAATGAGAATCAGTGAATAAATTAAACGTCAAATGATCATATCTCCGGTTTTGAGGAACAGGGATCAACGTTTGTTTTATTGACATCAAATACAATTCAATTCGATAATTTTTCCGATTTCATGTCTTTTTATACTGATATGTTATCATTCAGAATGAACGGAATGAACGAACAATATGGTAACAAAAAACGGTACATGATTCCTGATAATGCCTGACATTTTCTGTGATCATCGAAAGTGATATTAATGGATGGATAAGCTCGAATTAGCGTGGTATGGAACTGAATGCGTTGACTGATGATAGAGTATTACAATATATAGAAGACCGTGGAAGAAAGACTTTTGTGTTCAGGCTGAACAAAATGGAAGCATATTTGTTCAATTATCAGTCATTTATTCATTACATATTTATTTTCATCCAATCAGGAATTACAATATCTCACATAATACATGGTAAAAGTAAAATCAAAATCTAATTCATATGGAAAGTCAAATATGGATAGTGGACACACGTTCTTCATAGTCTTCAATTATCCCCAAGAAAAAAAGTTTCGTTCGGTGTGAGCATCAAATGACAATTCAAATTTCAAAATGCAGAGCATTTTCCCCAATATTCAAAATATAAAAAAAAAACATCCGAGAAATGAATTCAAATGGAGTTCACCTAGAGATGATTGCTTCATGACAAATTATTGTTTGTATAATATGCATCCATCTCCAATCTAACGGATCGACTCGAATCAAATGTATCACATTGGTATCAAAAGCTGACTCCAAACAATCAACTCGCCCTAACGGAACCACAAAGCTCGCCCACTACCTCATATCATCAGACATGCGCATCACACCTGACGAATACACGAAGTGAACTATGTGGCCTACGTGCACGGCTTGTTAACAATCACCTGTGATCATTCAATACAGTTATGATATATTATCATCAAAACTGTCAGCTCAGTGATTTGCGCTTGCGCACTAGCTTGCATGGTACAAAAGGTGAGGGTAGATCGCGCTCTGGACCCATATTCCTGAGATGAATGAGATGTGAGAAAAATAAAAGTAAGTGAGAAAACGATTATCTCACTCATTTTTATTTTTCTCACATCTCATTTATCTCAGGAATAGAGGTCCTGGTTCGATCCCTGCCACCGTTCATCTTCCTAGATTTATTTTTGTGGTTTCCTTCTGCCTGATATGTGCTATCGGTTTCTTTCGACCGCTTACTTCTCAGTCCGAGAAATTCATTGATCCGAGATAATTTATATTGTATTATTCGAAATTATAACAGTTCGTCGGTAAGCGTGACATAATTACATATAATACCTAGAATGAATATAGGCTGAAATGAATACGTGTATTGAGGTGATGAGGTGATCAGAAAAATGCATTCGATTGCAGCCCGGTATAAACAAGTTTATCTGACAGTTCAAACTTGTTATCACCATGGTTACCTGTGGTATTTGTTTTCAACAACTGTCGGATAGATACTAACTGGACTTGGTCATACTCGGCCTAAGTTCTGTCAGCATTTATTTGAGAGTTGGTGAAAACCAATTGCATGGGTAACCATGGTAATAACAACTCCTAACTGCCAGTTGGATCGACTTCCACCTTGGTTATATATAGTTATAATCCTTGGTAATTCCGTCACTTGATTCATCATTACATATGAATACTCGATATTTCAAAATTTAAATTACCCTATCCTGTTTGATGTTCTAATTTTAATTTCAACTCTCGTATCAAAGCCCCACATTATTCACCCACTCATCAATAGATTGAGATCAATTTTCTCTCGGGCATGGTATTGTGACTTGGATGAGTGTTTCTCCTATCGTCAAAGGTTACTTGAAATAAGCTTGTAACATGTGGAAATATCAATTGGTACACTAAGATGAAAATACAGAACTATAATTCAACGTTCAATTCATTGTTATTTGTAAATAGCTCAAAATATCATCCATAAATCTGTAACAATTTGTGTTGAAATACGAATTTATCAAACTATCATGTTCATTTATTTAGAATAAATTAAATTGACATAGTTATTGTATTGGATAGAAACAACTGGATATTCGATTGCTATAAGATTTCAACATTTAAACGAGTTCTGTTATCACATAGCAACAGAGACATCGTGAAGGAGATGTCTTATTGGCTGTGGGTTCGGATCCAGAACGATTAACTTCAACCCGCACACATAAACACATATCTGTCAATCATGACACTTCTTTTACTTCTGACATGAACGTAATTCATTTGTAGCTTCATTATGTGCAATATTGATGTCAGGTGTCAATAACTTTCAATTCATTGACATATCTTGAGTTTTCAAATCATATTTGTCAATGATTTCGATATTTCAGTTTTTTTATGAGTGAAAACTGTCCTACAGAGATGAAACTCGATCTGAAAGTGCATGGTAATAGTTTGAAATATATACCATGATTTCGAATATATATATATATATATATATATATATATATATATATATATTTATATGAATGAATGAATATTAGGGTTTTAAGGCGCATCGACAGCGAGGTCATTTAGCGCCTGTCGAAATAAGTTGCAACAAAAGGTGAGAAGAGTTATATTAAGGTGGAAGTGAAATTTAGATGAGAACACCTCAATACATTAAACTAAGACTAAACTATGTCTAAAGTGTCTAAAGACGTTATACACTAATTTGTTAAAACCATATATATATATATATATATATATATGTATATTTATATATATATATATATATATATATATATATATATATATATATATATATATATATATATATATATATATATATATATATATATATATATGTGAGTGTGTTTATATCCACATACATATTCTGAATGTAGTTCATATATTGTTATTCTTTTGTGATACCAACGTGTTGTTATATTTTGTTATATTTTCCTCTCGAAAAAAAATGGAAATGGAAAGAATTTTCGATTCTTTTCGTTTTCCGTCCGGAGGACTGCTAAGAACTGATACAGGATATGGGTATGGTTGGATCCAAATATGATGTGATATATTGGAATATTCACAAGGTATTTGTATGCCTCGCTTTTTTGTTCATGCTGATCTGTGGAATCGAGAGCTTATGTGATATTTCTTTTTTTTAATATTGTTCTGTTAACTGTACGCAGTTTAGGCTCAATTCATATTGATCCAATGATATTGGCATTCTCACATGAAACTATTCATGATATTGACACATATTTTGCCCATCCATTCCTGTGATAAAAATTAATTTAATTAATATATGAATAAGTCTATAATGGGATATTAAACTTTCGACCTCCGAAGTAAAGTAACTGTTCACGATAAGACTGTATTATGGATTTGAATAAATTATGCTACCGCTAATTATATAATTGTTCAATTTAATGATAATTCATTATAATTTAATCTGTTAATCACATACATTTGCATAATTATCAGCGAATATCAAACACTTAAATCTGGATAGAGTATAAACATTGCATAAATTTTATACGACAAATTGGAGATTCATTTTGACTCTCACTTCAATGAAATATCACATGAATGCTGAATCAAACTATCAAATTCAAGGCTGATGGATGAGTATTATTTTCAGATACTTGTCGTGAGGAAGTATAATAAGAAGACGTTGTTCATTCATTCATTTTCAGAAAGCTCAATTTGTTGGTGAAATATTCCAAACTGAACGCAGCAAATCAAGTCATTTGAGAATAGTGAGTGATTTAATCAATGAGATGAACGTATTGAAGATTCCATTTGGAATACCGAAAACAATGGGCATCGTTTTTTTTTTTTTCTAGTTTTGTAAATGACATACAGGTCAGGAAAAAATACCTATCGACTTGACAATTTTTCTAAATATTTTTATCATACCAGAATAGGCTGGTATCATTTTTCAGAAAAATCGATGGGGAAGGTTTTCCGGAAAAAATGGTAGAAATCGAAAAATCCTCTTAAGAATAGCCCGGGCATGAAATACTTGAAAAACAACAAATCTTCAAAAGCTCTCAAATTTTCACTGAATATAAACTATACTATTATACACTTTTTGAAAGATTTTTGCAACAATCGAATGAGAAATAACGAAGGAAACGCATCCAAAACGTACTTCCACTTCAAACAGAGCAATTTAAATCTATAGCAACAAGTGTCATCAATTGAATTTAAAACGATTGAAATCAGTTATGAATGAACAAGGAGGCCGTGACCCGTGGCATTATTGATTCCGGTAGTGTTTTCAAACGTTTTAAGTGATCCAATGTCTGTAGATGTAGACTGAGCTGACAGATTATTTTTCATCATACATTTATTTACTTCTGAGCTCATCTCACAACGCGAATCTCGCGTTTTCCTAATTGTATAAAAATGAATCCATATCACCAAAACTATTGAACATAAAATGTGTGTATGTTGATGCTCAAGAGTGGGCAAGATATATTGAACCATGTATAGTAAGTGCGCAATTATTGTCTTTGGCGGTTTACTAGACATAATTCTCCGATGGTTTATGTTACGTAGATTAGAATTGAGTTACAAGGACCCATTAGAACAAAGTCACGAATTATTTCAGATATTTAAAATACGACTTGCAAGGAGAAAATTTATTGCTTTTGGAACCCATTAGATTCGTAGATGCATAAGTGATCATCCGTAATTTACAGCAACTTAGAAACAGTTTATCTGAAATATTCGCGACTTTTGATGAAGGAGCAATTTTCCAGAAGTTAAATTATCTCGTCGAGTTTTTTTGTATGAATAGAATATAATGTTCCTTTCGATATTATGTGGATAAAGAAGCTGAAAGCATAATGGAAACAAGATATACTCAACATTTCCAGCTTCTGTATATGCATCCACATTCATCAAAAATGTCTAGAATTCAACGATTTGTAATTTTTAAAAGCTTTTATTTATTGGTAAATTAACGGCACCCATAAATCAGAGTGATACATTCTATTTTCTCCGTGATTTGAATATCCTTTTAACCTGATTACATTGTAAATTATTCATAATTGCCTTCTGTTTCTAATGCAAATTGAAGTGATGATGGCCTCCGAATTTAGAATCCAGAAAAAAACATCGGATGATTTTACTCTCATACTCAGAGATCAAAACGAACAAGTTTTTATCATAACAGGTTGATTCCATTCTATTATCTTTTTTTCTCATGAATTGAATCCACTGTTCATATACGAATCATTCTGTCCATTCATTCTTCAGATATTTTGTTCAGTTTTGTCCAGCTACAAAATATTCTTGAAAAAAAATTATCATTATTGAACATCCTCATCAATATCCATTATCAGTTTGAAATATAGATTGTTTCAGAATCTTTCCAGAATTTGTTTTTTGACTGGACGTTCAAAATATGTATTAATGATATCCAAACTTTTTTCCATCCTCATAACATTATCGGCAAGTGATTGAATATCTGAATGAAGGCTCATATATATTCATCAATATATATATATATATATATATATATATATATATATATATTTATATATATATATATATATATATATATATATATATATATATATATATATATATATATATATATATATATTCGAACGTATTGATAATGTATTCGAGGATGGGTTAACTAGTAAAAATGGAAAAAACATAGTATGAATAACTCACATATTAAAAATTAATATCTGGAGTTTTATTTGTGAATGATGAGACATGACACACCCCATGCTCACTGTGTGTTATACTTGATTATTGTGTTATCCAGATAAGCCTCTTTGGCTCCGTGAGAGAGGGTGTTAATTAATCTCGTCTGTATGTATTATTCAAATCTGATGAATTAATTAATTAATTCCATCAAATCATCATTATCATCATTATAATATATAGGCAATCATTCATTCAAAACACTCTCAGTGGTGAATTTTGAAGATTCTGGATTTGAAATTACAGTAATTGGAAAACAATTATTTGAGTGGAATATTTATTCATGTGATGTTATTCGACATATACTGGATCTTGATGTTTTATTCTCCATGGATTTTTCCGGAAGGTTCCAGCAAATAACATCTCCAGTAATAATGTATGTCTGTCCACATATTTCTGATGGTTGATTTATGAGAAGAAACTAAATATTAATTAGTCCTTCATCGTCGTTAATGAAAAGGGGTGTTGCCTCAATGTGAATGAAAACGCAATAATTCACATTCATTGTTGACAACTGTTTAAGAACTACGGGCTGATGATTCACGACTTCTTCCAAAAGACAAAGCTTGCCAATCCCGCGTTGTCTGAAGACATTCACACATGTTCATCTTGTGGTGATTTCAATGCAAGAGTGGACAAATATAGACTTCAGAGATAAAGTAGAAGGAATCTTATTTTTATGCGTTTCTAGACATTGTTTTGAACGCCAGCCAAGTTATACAGTATGAATATGTAAGTTTCGAAGACAAAAAAAGCGAACAATTGGTCATACAGAAACGGGGGATCTTGACTACACACCAATAATTGCGAAGTTCAGAGATTTTACTTGAATTACTCACTCAGACAATATATCTAGCTTGGTTCCACAAAATCTATCAGAAAGTTTGTTGGCCCGATTGGTGATTGAAATAGCTTATGTAACCAAGAGAGATAGTAAGTTGACAGTTGAATCAATTCTAATGAATCACCAAAACCGGACCATGGTATGTTCTTTTAAAATTGTGAAATTCCATAAATATGGCCTCGAGTAAACAAATTTGAGAGAAACACATATTGCCAGATGTGAGAAATGATTTCTGTATATTTACTCATATTGAATGATGCAAAAATGAATGGGTAGGCAGCTTTGGATCTGAATTGTAGATCAATACATAATGAAATATTTGCCTGTAGCCAAACTCAAATTCATGATTGAAATAATTGAGTTATATTCAATGTACTACATGAATAAAATAATTGTGATAATGATAAGAACATTACATACAAAATATGGTCCACATTTATGAAGGCCTATAGGTCGCTATATACATACACTGAACCAATTGACCAATGTAGATGGGCGTGTTTTATACGAAGCAGGGGAAATTTCAGATCCCTTGATTGGTTATTTCCCTATGTTCCCCTTCTTCACTGTCCACATGATTGGTTTTTATATTTTGTGACATCACGAGGGTGGACGGTCTACAATGGTCAATTCATGTCATGGTAACATAAAGTAATAGTTTGAATATATTTGACATACACAAATACAATTCGAGATGTTGATCAGCGATATATGTATGACCACTGTCCACGTCATTGGTGATTGAGTTTGACCTCAGGCTGACGATGATGTTGATATGTGCCTGGAGTAATCGAATGCAGTTAGTACAGAATTCAGAATTTGATTGACATTTCACTTGAGTGTAAGATGTGAATGTAATCATTGAATATGGCATGTTTTAGTTTGGATATCATTTGCAATTCCGCTTAGAAGTGTTTTGTCATGATGATAAATATTGAATGAAATATAAAAAATAAATCAAACTCCATCATTGTTATTTATAACAATGATTGAGGCAATTTTTATATTTTAATGATGGAAATCAGAAGCGACTGAACTTTGACATGACCACGTGGTGTCAGTTGAACTTACGAGACCTAAAACAAATGATATAAACAAATGAATAGAAACAAATGATGGTAAATAAACAATTATGAGTAAAGAGGAAAAAAGTTGGGAAATGGTGGTAAAGTTATTCAATTCAATTACAAACATACAACATCCAACCACGTTCTACATAAAATGACGCAACCATTCCTAATAAACGTTACGTTGAACTCCGTTCTGGACCTTATCAGTTCGCACTCGCATCTAATAAAAGTCATTCTAGACTGTCATATATTTCTCTTTTTCTTGTCCAGCGAAAAGCAATCTCGTAAACTGCATCTCACAACATACAGTCCAACTTAGCTGCAACTTAAGTTCACGACCCTGACATTGTACAATACCTTGCGCAAACACCATTGCCTTAAACCAAATAAACTCGGGTTGAAATAAAGTTTGAATTACCATACAGAATATATTCGTATAAGGATATTACGTCAGAGGATATGTACTATCTTGTAAGTAAAGGTGAATGGACCATGTGTTGTGTTAGTTTATCACGGGGGTGTCACGGAACATATATTGTATATATTGTATTTTCCTCGGGGGACATTTTGATTATAGTAAAGTGAAGGATTGTATTCTCACTATAGCTCAAGTAGACCACTTAGTGGAACAAATAGATATCGTTTTGTCTATCCAATTGTGAGCTGAATAATAACATGTTACAAGTGGAGGCGTAATAGGATTCCACGGACGTGCCTTCTTGAACATTTCGTTGGATTATGTTTTTTTCATTATTGAGAATTATTGTGATTTGTAGGAAATCATTCAACACCTACATTTTATAGCCATATGATCTAGTGACTATATATATTATTGTATTTCATTTCATATTTCAAATATGTCAGGTAACAAATTTTCATTCCATGTGCACGAAGAGAGACAGTTTTTATTGAATTGTATCAGTTATAACGCCACAGTTGAGCTCTTATGGGGCTTTGTGGAAATTGACAAGTGAATGTCTGATGTGTCTATGTTAATTTATTGAAGCAATACAAAAAATGGAAAAAAAACTTCCATATGGTTTTCATATCATCATGTTTGGAAAATGTTGTTTCTGATCATGTCACAGTACGTTATTTTTGGCCTGGAAGCTGTAAAATGCACATTAATTGGTTGTGGAGAATTTGAAATTGGGAATATTTCAATTCAACTCTCATGAAGATTTCAATTTGAATATGGAAGTATGAGATTTGTTAACTTTGATTTTTTTCAGTTCATCATCGTTTTCCAAATATCATAACTCATTCTCATATACACAATGTTCCAGTAATCGTTACATTTAGATTCATACCTTACTCGATCTCGTGACAATGTTATTCTCCTCGATCGAAATACTATCGTGAATTTTAATTCAATGGATGTTCTCTTACCTCAGTGAAATACAATTAGGACTGATTCAACAATTAATATAATGACAGGTCAGTTATATCATTTGACCTCTCATAACCGACATCTGCCATGAGAAACTTCATTCCAGAGTATTTCAACCAATCACATCTCCGAGGATTTCTTCATCTTCGAACCATTATTTTAATGGCCATCTTATTTTGATCAAATAATGATAATAACTTGATCAATTAGATTAAAACTTGATTGTGTTTCAATTGTTTGTGCATTGAAATGTGCTGAATTATTTTAATACGTTTCATTTAATGACTTTCTCATGGTCGTTAATCAAGAGA
The DNA here is from genome assembly GCA_964007535.1 of Brachyptera risi. Lineage (NCBI taxonomy): Eukaryota > Metazoa > Arthropoda > Insecta > Plecoptera > Taeniopterygidae > Brachyptera > Brachyptera risi. Next base: position 32,893,119 of record OZ023336.1, read on the forward strand.
ATCAATTAAATAAAAATATCAACAAATGGAAGCTGTTTATTTCTGATCTTTAAAGATCAATAATAATAATTATACATTTTTAATTTACAATAGAAAAAATTCAATCTTACATATTGAAAAAAGTGAATAAAAAGAGTATGTTATTATCTGGAAATGAATCGTTTTCTAATTTGAAATCTTCATGGATCACGACCACAAGAGTGTTCACACTATTTCAGTTCAGTTTAAATTAGTGCGGCTATCGGTTAAATAAAGGGCGATGATAAAGTGGGATGTGGTAATCCTATAGGCGTATCATCTTCCTAATATCCATCAGCCAACAAACCTACCAACAATATTCCAGAGAAAAAAAATACTAATCCTCACTACAGATAATATTGAAAGAAATATGAACCAATAATTATCAATTTAAAAACGTTTTAACAGACCTGGCAATTTTGCTTGTATTTTGTCACGGTGTCTTTTTTTTTGCGTTGAACGGTCTATGTATAGATGATTGTGGAATAAAGGCAAGGTAGACATCGTTTCTGATCACGATCAAGTATCATCGAAGTAGTCTTGATAATTTACAATCCAATTGAAAGGTTGTTCAAAAGTTCAAGGAATTGATCGAAGAGTTTTATTTGATGTTAGCCTAGACAGTTTAGGCTACTCAAGTGAATTGACCTGGTAGTCGGTGCACAATGGATCAATTGGGAATACATCTACGCTCATGAGTTGTCATATTTTTTCAAACAGAAATGTATTTTTCTTTATAATTCGAACTGAATCATTCCATATTATTGGATGAGCGTGACGAAAAAATTCCATTTCACATACTGAAAAAGAAGTTTTTTTTTTTTAATTTTGTACGTGGTATACAGGTCAGGAAAAAATAACCGCGCTGGTGGGTAATCCATTCTTGAGAACAAATATATATATATTTTTCCAACATAAGGAACTGAATTATCTCATATTGAATTGAATCATTTTATATCATATCATCATAGTATCATCTGGTTCATAAATATATCATCCATGTCATTATCATATCATATCAATGTTCAATATATATATATATATATATATATATATATATATATATATATATATATATATATATATATATATATATATATTATATGAGAATGCATCATATTATTGTAATTATTGTGTGTTATTATGATGTTGATGACAACATCATTGAATAACTGCAGCCGGTGTAATCAATTGATAATTAGTGAATCAAGCAATAATTAGTGGATTAACATTTTTTTTCATACTCGTCTTTTTTCTCTTCCTATTAATCTTTCATCTTCATTTTCCTATATATTATTCTGTGTCTAATGGGAAACCTTCTGTGAGGCAGAGTCTCTATTTGTTCACTAATAAAGAATCTATACATGATGGGATAATGTTGGATTGAATGAGATGAAATCGATTATAGATGTGGGGTCTTCTACAGAGACTCACATTGAAGGAGAATATTATGAATTATCCTCGACACATGGCATAAAATATACATCCGTGAGATTTACGATCAGTGAAATCATCCATTGACGAGAAAGTAAGAAGATACAATAGGTAATAACCAATAATACCAATACGTAAAATCAAGCATGAAATTCAGTGGACAAAAATCATTATTATATTGCAGACGGGATCTAATTTGGTATCTTTATCTATTACGTAACTTTGATTTTCATCATTTGTATTGTAAGTTGGGTGTTGAAACTATGAGATGACATCAGTTGAACTATACCTGTATTCACAAGAGGAGATGTCATTGACCAACTTGACGAATCTGATAATCTAAAATAAAAGGGTTTTATATATATATCTCTATTTTCTTATTACTATGAACATGTTCATATGCGATATGATATTATATTAGTTCGTAACTTTTTTGTATTTATTTGTTTTGTATACCTTCTTATGGCTTAATTAATGAGTTTGAGAGTCGGATTTACACTAATTAGCAAGACAGCCCGCGCACAAGATTTAACTTATGCGGGCTTCGCAATTACAAAATATCATTCCTAAATTTCTAAATTTTATATCAAAACTTTATATCAAATCATTTATCACTATTGCGTCAGTATGTTTATAATTGACAACTTTTGATTTTATTATTTGTCTATTTGTTCATTTGTACCTTTCTGTCTACTACCTGTATGCAATTGTTGTAGTACTTGATATGTAAGCGTTGAGTGTGAATAAAATGGTTTCAAAATGAAAATGAATATCCCCTTACATTCCTACAACTGAAGTGTTTTAAATGTCAATGATTTTTTAGGACGAGATTTACGATTAGAAATAAAGCGACGTATTTCAGAAGTGGCGGATGTTTGAAGTTGAAAGTAGTATAATTGTAAGTAAATTCTGCATCAGTGAAAAAATAAAGATTCTGCCTTACAAAAGGTTGCCCATTAGACACGGAATAATATATATGAAAATGAAAATAACAGATCAATAAAGAGGTGAAAAAGACGATACAATAGTGTTTGATACAGAAATTAGTCATAATATTGTCTCTGAACTAGAGAATTCAATATTGTGATTGATCAGTCATCGAAAAAGAAAAATGAATGGAATATTGAATAAAATATTGAAAAACAGAGAAACAAATATTTGAAAAAGTTATTTGAAAAAAATTGCATATGATATAAAAAGCCTACACACTCGATTCGTTCGAACCATACATATGGTTTCTAAATATAAATCTAACCTTTCAAGGCTAGGAGAAGTATACAATAAATAAAACTATTACCAAGGTCAAATCTTCTACAAAATTCAACAGAGAAGTGAGGAATTGTGCCTCTCGCTCCAACCAAGAGTCCAATCACTTCTATCTCTTCCAGATTGTATGAATATACGCAATATGGTATTGTTAGATACTGGGAATCTGGTGATTGTTGATTTTGAAAGATCTTCTCTATGGACACAGCCATGTATTTATGATGTAAGAACTATGAAAGCCTGATAATTATTCAACACAAACTAGAGAGCCACAGAGCTGGTTGATATGAAAATGCATGAACCCAAGTGCCTGACATTTTGAGGTGACTATTTTTTGTCAATTCCATATATTCTGTAACATTATTATCATCTCTTTTTTTTCTATCATTGAGGATAATTGATATCCCAGTGAAAAAAATTTGGAGTTTTCAATTTTTTCCTCACAATTTGATATTCATAGGACAGTTCTCCTACCGATTTACAAATAATAAAGTCGTGGAAAAATGTTCAGTAGTGAATGCAGATTCATCACGAAAATGATCGAGACGAGTGGCCGAGTGGTAACACACTGAACCGTCATTCGGGAGACCAGGGTTCGATTCCCGCTATGATCTACCATCCTGACAGGGGGTTTTCATGGTTTCCCTCTGTCGTTCAGGTCAATACTGGGATTTTTCCTTAACATCAGGCCACGACCAACTCCTTCCCACCATCCAAAACACCTAATAAAATAACCTTTCATCTCATCATCCCATCATCTCATTCATCATCCACCGACGCCAATATATCGTAGCCATCAGTATAGTGCGTCTTTAAAACCCGATAAAAAAAAATCATGAAAATGAATAGAATATTTGAATTAGAAAATGGAAGATGAAAAAAACATCAGTCACGAGTGAAAAATGTACGTCACACATTTATAAACAGCCGTCTTCATATATAAACAGATACTCATTCCTGTAAACTCAACACCAACAATGAATGCACCACAACATGACGTCACTATCTCAGCTCTAATGTCTACATCACACAACTTTCAAGACAATAAAATAAGCTCTGAATATAATGATTCTCGCACGTTCAGTTGGCTGTATCAAATCTTCAGGATACTACTCCATCTCAATGACTGATGTATTATTTTATCTGCCGTTAAGTCAGTTAGCTGTATTCTATATATATTGTTCTGACCGTAGGAAGAATGGTGCACGGAGAAAGTCCTGGACTATACTCTCATTCATAAAAGACAAATGCCACCCATCCACTAAATAATTGAGAAACTTCAGTTATTCTCTGGAAACTCAATATATCTTTGAACATTTGGGATTTTTGATAGCGCCATTTGTGTTTCCAGTCTTGAATCTCGTCTATGAAAATAATTGACTCAAACTTTTCCGACATCAATATATAACGGTGAAATTTATCATTATTATCATTATTATTATTTGTTTATTTGTCATCATTGATCATTACATGATATTTGACACGTCAGTTCATACAACACATAACACATACGAGACAGTCCAAATACATAACATACATATTTCTACACACATATAAGTTTGGAAGAAATATAAATGCATAGTTAAAATACAGCTCATTTGTCTTCGAAAAACTCTTTTACATTGTGATAACATTTATCTTAGACTAATTTCTTGAGACCCATTTTAAATTGATCTCCCCTCTTTTGTTCATCGTTGAGGGCAATGAATTGTAGGATTGAATTCCTGAATAAATTGGTCATTTTTTGAAATGGAAAGATTATGTGTTATAACTTAAATGTTGTTTTGTGTTTTTTCTTTTTTTTTATTGTAATGATATAGTGATTAATTCCATTGCATTTACTTCCAATACAGAGTGTAAAATGTTACTGCTCAAGAAATGAACAAATGGATTGAATTGATTTGGATAATTGTGTTCCTCGTTGAAATCATGAGTAAGGTATTTGTTGTCCATTACATATACAGTATTCGAAATATAAATAGGTGGCAAAGATTATTTAATGTTGGTTTCCATGAGTGTAAGTATACCTAGACACTGTTGCTATCGTCCAAGCCGATGCCCAAGATGAAACATCGGTTTTTCAAACAAGAAACCAGACAATAATGTGGGCTGAAGACGTGGGTGTTCGAATAATTATGAGACTCCGGTGAAAACAAGAAGGTATGAAGCTCACAGCAAGATTATTCGATATACGAGCATTATACTCATAACAAGCTAGTGGTTGTAGGCTTATAAGGGTTATTAGACAGTTAGAAATAGAGTCCTGTGATTGGTTGGTGGAGAATCGATTATGTACATCTGACACTTGAGTGTAATAGCAAATACTGAGTCATCTATAAGTAATGTGCATTGTTGGTATTTGCAAGGACGTGTATTTATGAGGATGTTATATTTATAGAAAATATGATATATCTTCGAAATGGATTATCTTTTATATGACAATGAAGAAAAGGTCATTTTGTATTTTATTTCACAAAAATGTTGCAAGCTATGCAATATCTTGTGATGGTAGAGGTACAGTTGTTTATAGCATAGATACTTGATGGAATATAATATTTTTAATAATTTATGTTATAGCACATTTTTTCGGGAAAGACAACAATAGTGTTCATTTATTGATGGACATAAATGACTTATCAACTCGAAAAATATACTATATTATGTGTCTTTTAGCCGAAATACTTATCTAATCATAGTGTCTTAATATTGGTGTCATGTAATTATTTTTTTCTTACAATCTTGTACAACTGTCTACTTTTTTCAACACTTCTTGTAACTTGATTGCTCGAAATAAAAATTGATGGTAATCAAAGATACCTTACACTTTGTAAGTAGAATGTAACAAATCACTGAATGTTTTTTTTTCTTTTCACTTCAACTACTTTATTACTCTTCATGTTTGAGAAATACGATCGAATTTGAATTGTACTTATAATTCACCATTTTGACCCACAGTTGAACCTTTTTTGAAGGGTTCTGTGGATTTTTTGTTGCAATTGTGTTTTTCTTTCTTTATCAGTGTCTGTGAACAATGAAAAAAAACAATCTATTTCAAGTCAAGCCTATTTCAAACGGTTACTTCCAAAATTATTCACGCTGAGCAATACTTGACATAGATTTGATTCGGAATAGATTATGTCTGACATAGAAATTTGTTTCAAGAATCATGGTGAATATTACAAAACATCTCATACTATATCCATTGCAAAAAATCACTTTCAGAAGAAATATAATGAACCATGTAGCCCCACTGGAAATATTTCTGAATGGTTAGTGAAAAACAGCTCGACGTTTGAACCGTATAGGATCATGATATTGGAAAATGTGTGTTAGATGAAGAGGAAAATGCTCACAGTATTTCACTTGTAATTCAATTTCACCACTCAGATTGAGTGTTTCAAAATATGTCTGTAATATACGGAATAATCAACCAATTAATTTGAGCTCCCAATATTAGATTCATAGTCACTTAAATATTGCGTACAAGCTGTGAAGTGGTAACATGGAACGTGGAATATGGCTTGAGGTTCAGTTTTGACTTACATATACAACTTTTTCTCATACAATCGTGCAGAATTTAGTGTAACTTTAATTCACAATAAAAACCTTCTGAGAAAACGTAAACCAAACGTGTACGTAACTTATCTCCATAGCAACGGTACATATGTACCTACATATTGTTCATTAATATATAGTGTTTTATGGTGTATTATGGGTATCTCTGTTGATACTAATACTTTTTTCCATATTATAGGCAACTGTTCATTACTCTCTCATTATTTTCTACAATCATTTCTTTATCAATCATTCATGTGTGATTTATTATTATTGTATATTTTTCCAACTTCATTAATTTCGTATTTGATTATTATCATGTGTCGAGCAGCAATCAGCCACCCTCGGTAGCTCGGTCAGCTGAGGCACCGCTTCAGAAACTGAAGTCACCGTTGGGCGTGGGTTCGAGTCCCGCATAAGGCATGAGTTATTGTGAACGTCCTTTCACTTCATAGTTTCATAATCACCTGCTCATTCGTACTCCCGTATAACCTAGCTGATGGTGGGGTCGTTGAGCAAACAATATGCATTCATTCATTCGAGCGGCAATCTTGTGTACCATGACATAGTCTTCAATAAAGATTTATATATATATATATATATATATATATATATATATATATATATATATATATATATATATATATATATATATATATATATATATATGATCAAATCAATCCTATATTCAGTTTGAGTTCAGATCTTGTGTGATGTTTTGAAGTAGGCCCTACTGGTAATCAACTTCATCAAATTGACAATGTTTTTCAAATTACAAGTTTTAATCCAATCGGAACAAATCACAATTGTCTTCGACACGGAATCACAAAGTTCAGATAGCCTGCATGATTCTGAGAGTTGGTGAAACCCAATTACCCAATAAGTAACACATTGCCAACCACAATATTTAACTGTAATTCGAAGTTAGATCCATCTCAATATTGATAATTCTGACACCTTGCATGTAAAAGTGGGTGACTTGAAAAATGCATTTTTCCATGCTCCATTGATTTTCTCATTAATTCATCGTTTTTTTTTTTTAATTTGTATCGATTAATATTTCTTGTTCTCCATGAGTTTATCTTCATTTTTGTTGCTCAGATTCACGATGTGAACATTGCAGATATGTATGTAGAAGTTCTAATATCGTTCTTCGTTTCATGAGTATATTAATAGTACACTCACAGACAAAATCTGGAAGTTGGGAATGACCGAGCTCAACGAGCGTCTTCAAATGTTGATTCTTATGGCGTGGAGAAAACTGATGCATTTTCATACAGTAGAAGTAAACGTGACCTGATCTCAAGAACTATTCCTGTATTTTAACCACTAAAGTCACCCCAAAAATCCTGTCACTGTTCCCCGTTCTCCTGGAAGACGGTTCAACGCACTCTATCGTCTGATCACTCATCTACCTCATCACTCCATGAAACGATTGTCTCATTTAGTTTTCAGCGGCACTCGGAACAACATTTCATTCGAGTGTCTCCAAGCGTTTAAACTGTTGACACATCAGAAGATTGTGATCAACAGATCACGTGCGTGATTTAAGGTGCGATCCACGCGATACAGAGAAGACGACAGCCGCCTCTTTGTTCATACAATCCTTGAACTTCTACAGAAGAAAAATACAAAATGCAATAAATGATCCCCTTTATTCAGCCACAAAGCGTAACAAAAGTGTTCCATATTATTATATTACATGAGAAATCACTTTACGTGATAATTAAATTGAGATTACTGTTGTTAATTAATTATATTCAAGAATGAGTCGACACAGTATTGTTGAGCTTTTAAAAAGTATATAAATACATTTTTTTGCGTTATTTGTCTTGCGTGTTGCCACTCAATTGGAACGTCGTTTACTTGGGAATGTTTCGCTTAACTGGAGATTAGAAGAACTATTATTTGAATGCGATTGTTGATGATGTGTTTTATCTGATCCGATCAGGATTATCTAAACACTCATCGCCGACTTTGATATTGTTCATTAATTCAGACCATCATTCATAGCCACTATTCGCACTCCATAAATACCTCCGGAGACAAGAAGACATGAAATTACCGAACTCATTCAAAATTAATTGATTCTGATTTTGATGGTCATTGACATGTCGTATATCTGTTTGGAATATACAATGAATGTATAAGCAGAAGAAATCGTGAAATGGAGAATTTGAATTGATACAGATATTTCTTAATGAGTTTGATGATAAACTGAGTTGATCTTTCATTTGAAAAAGTTCCTGGATGAATGTTCAGAATCAAAATGAACTCACTTTCAAGCAGTACATCAATTTGTGATGACGAGTAATATATTTCGATCTAAACGTCTACATTCCACATATTCATTCAATTGATCTGCATCTATTGGTTCAAGTGGAATATATTCCGGTTTGATTTCAGTCAACTCATATAAAAACCTCCATTGGTCCCTCACTTCGAAGTGCGCAGAATGAAAATCAATACAAAATATTCGGAAAAATTGAATAAGACCTGATCAAATAACTGGATATCGAAATGATATGAGGATGAAATAATAACAGAAATGGAAAAATTGAAGATAAAATATAAAAATTCTGACATTAAGAGGCCGCAGGCGCTCGTATTTCACGCCGCAAACTCTCACGGCCGTAATTTTTGAGATATCAATATGATTGTTCTTGCATTCTGTTGATAGTTGAAAGAGGGAGGTTATGGCTTTTACAGAATTTTGAACAACAAATTTGTAATTTTTCAAATTCTTCAAATGGAAAATTAAAAATTTTCTAGTTTACGGAAACCTAGATATATATTTTTGAATACCGAAAAATAATATGGACTGTGAAATATATCAAAAGTATGGGTGAAGGAATTAACGGCGTTTACGAGAATATGAGTTCGGCGGGCTAGTCTATGGGCTGCGCCTAGCACACGATGCATGTTAAACTCGAGTCTGAAGCGAGCGAACAACGAGCCCGTGTAGCGCGCCTGCGGCCTCTTAACGATCATTCAGGAAGATGAAATGAATGTGAACGTTGATAAATGATTCGATATAATCTTTCAGGGCTGACATTCCAATCTATAAATAGTCTATATAAAAATCTATAAGAAATCCAAATAGAATTATCTATCAAAAAACGATCACAAAAATTCTGAAAATTTTCTAAATGGTTCCTCGAGCACCAAAACACAGTCTGATGTCCTCAATCTCTCCCAGATTATACTTTTCTCTGAAGTACCTGATGGCCGGCTCATAGATTTTCTTCTCCTCTTGATCGACTTCTGGTTGATTTTCATCCTTCTCAAATCCAACACTCAGATCAGTAGTCAGTTACTACATATTTCAAAATAATCCCGATTTTGCATCATCAATCAAGATTGATTCAACAACAATTGCAGATGAAAGTCAAACTGATTGGGATAATTTCATTCTTTCATTTATTTATTTTCATCCACTTTGAAATTAATTAAATTATGTCACATGGTGAATGTTTTTTTTTTATAACATCAAAACTTGATATAAAATCATTGATCCCCAATTAGGGCTAAGAATGAAAAGTGGTAAGAGATACATACATACATAGTACAAGATACATAAAGATACATAGTAGAAACACAAGATACATAGTAGAAGTGAGGTTTGAATCCAATTCATAATGGATTATTATGGATTAGATATGAATGAGTCGTTGCGTCAAAATATTTCTCACTCTCGGGCGCCATCACCCTATATAATATCACAAGTAGGAAATTCATTTTCTCAACACGTATTATAAGAAAGATAATAAGTCAGAAAAAAATAAAATGAAGTTATTCTCTGAGGTCAAGAAACATAATCAAGCATATCAGTCGCATCTCCTTATTCTCCCAACCACGCCCTTCCTCAATCTTAAATAAATATGCAATAAATCACCCACGTAAACATCCCCTTGACAGCTAGTTTCTAAAGACAAAAGTAATTCATATATTGTAATTCATGAATTATTTCCTTTTTCCCTGTGCTGCATTGATCTCTAGTCTGGCGGCGACAGTATGTATAAGCAATACACGATCTTGTGGAGTCAGCAGACCGTATGGAAAAACAATAAGCATCGGACGCAAGTAACACAGTATAAATAATGGATGATACTTTTTATGAAGGAAGGTCAGGGTTTAGAACAACAATGTCGAGAAAATACTAACGTCCTTGAGTGTGAGTATTTTCTTGTGGATGGAAATGTTTTCATTGTATTGCTTGTTCCATTGTTGGGGCAGTCGCAATAATTCGTGTACATATTATTTTTACTACAAAATGGTGAAATAACAAATTTTAAATTTATGTGAGAAATATTGTTATGACTTTGATGCTGATTGAACAATTAATTAATTCAATTTCGGCCAACAAGTCATTTATTTTCTTCTCATTTTTTTGTGAATGTAAAATCTTGAGGATCAATAAATAAATCCAATCAAATCTAATCTAATTTTCATCATCTTTTGTGGCAAGCTCTCAATTTTATTCCTGGCACTTTATTATACAGCAAATGACAGTTGTTCACTTGTACCAACGGAAGATGAGAGTCGTTTATGAGATTTCAAAATTGTTAAAAATCTGACTTTTCAGAAAAAAAATAATCAGGCCTACAAAGTGTCAAATAGTTGATGATTCAGAAATATCCAATTGCGTTTTCAATCGTGAATCTTGTACATGATGAATCGTTATGTCACAGAATACCACAGATATATATGACTATATATTTTTTCAATAACATCGAAACTTGATACAGAATCATTGTTCCCCAATTAAAGCAATGGATAAAAGGTAGGATCGTTTGGATGAGGCATCAAAAGAGTGATCTTACCACCCCAAAATATGACATATGACATTGATTTTTGTGTTGCCATTGATAGATATTATACTTTCGTGAATCATTATACTTTCCAATGTCCACCCGTTTCACATCATCACATACACTTCGCATATAACTCGTGTTCTATATCTTTTTCCACTTATATATCATGATCTTACAACTTTTATCGTAAATTCTCATTTGACCATCGAATACATTCTCCCTCCGTATACTTTCCCCTGATTTCCCCAATATACTGACTCGATCTTCCAATCTTATTATTTCCCTGCTTCTATCCCTCGATCTCACCTCTTTCTCTCTTCACACTGATATCCCCATTCAGGCTTCACCAGGTAGGAATATTATCTTCGTAATTCCAAGATATGTTTCTGACACTTCATCACGTATTCCGAATGAAGTCGGAATAACTTCATCGATGTCACATTTTATTTGTTCCAAGAATTCAGGATCTTTTTCAGAGAATGTTTATATTGTGTGCCTTACGGAACACTATCAACATACTAGCTAGTTGGAGGTACGAATAAGAGCTGATGAATGAAATATATATGTATTCACAATCTATTCATTCACTATTATTTGTAAATTGTTCAACATATAAAGGCGGCGAATGTCATCATTACGACCAACAACTGACTACTAATTTGAGCAATGGAATTGGTTACTTTGAAAAAAAATATGGATGATTTGAGAAGAAATCAATAACTTGGATGAATGAAAATCGGAATAGATTAAAAATTCAAAATATCATCACTGATCACAGTCTTTAATGGTCTCAATATTTTCAGTCGAATATTCCTCAACTTTCCTACTAGCTCTTTTTGGTCTCATTTCGGACATATGGTCTCCATCTTGCTCGATATTTGGTATCCAATCTCTCTTTGCTCCATGCCCATGCTATGAGTATGTTTCACATCTTTTTCTAAACTCATATCTACGAAACTGATGTCCAATGCGAGACTAGAACTCATTTCAAACTCAACATTAGTTTCCGAAGCAAAAGCATGTCTTGAGTGAAACAGCTGACTATGGATGTTGCTCGTTCTATATTTGTCATTTGGTTCAATAGTGAAAAACTACTTAGTAAAAATAGTCGTGTATATAGACTCCTACATAAGAATATCAGAGCACATTTCTCATTGTTTTCTCCTACAACTCGCTGCACAAAGGTCAAATACATGATAAGTTGGTGTAGTTTGAACAATTCATTGATCTGACATTTGATATAGAATAACAAGCGTGACTCGGATCCGTTCATATATTAGATTCAAGATGTGGAGAAGAGAAAGTCACGACGATGGGGGTGCATCCCATGCTCTTTAACAATAATATTTATTTTTCAAATTATAATCACACTTACGAAAAAAAAGTCATGATGTATCATTGTTACTATTTTAGACATTACGATTCTTCAGCTTGAGGGTGAAAAAGCGTAACTATAAGGAATGAATAATTGATGTAACGGGTATAAGGGAAGGTGTAAAAATATTCCGTTGTTTAATGAAAAATGTGTTTATTATTACCTGGGAAGGATGTTATCTCATTTTTACAGTGGTCTTCTAATTGCCTCTGGCCAACTGTTGACTTTATCGTTTAACCGCAATTGAACTTGCAATAATATGAATATATTAAAAAATCACATTCTTCTCATTTTTCTACTCCAGGCATATCATTTGCATCACAATCAAATTGAAAAATGGATTATTAATTATACAATTGTATATACAAATTTGTTATAAATAAAATGTGTTATGAATAAAATTTGTTATAAATGAAATAAATATGTTATTTGGTATATACAATTGGAATATGAGATAAAATATTCACTAGTCAAACGCGAAATATGCGTTGTAAGATGAGCGAGATATCTCAATAAAGTATAATAAATAACAAATATATAATAAATAAATAAATAACTTCTAAACCAACATAACGTAATCCCGTATTCTAGTCTGTTGTACGAATTCCCATAACCTCAAAATGCATCATTATTATGAATTAAACATTAGTTATATAATTAATAATCATAAAATTTCAAATCTCAAAACTGAATATTGAAATTGTATTTCCTCACTATCTTGGTATATTTTTGGAGATTCGTTTCGAGGAATTGTACACATATGAGAACTTTTTAGCAACACAAGTGTTATTCTTGTTCACATGGGATAGAAGACACAATGGAATATGATTTGAAAAACAATATGTAAACGTAGATAGTATCTCTTGAAAATCATAATTTCAAATATAACATGATGATCGTGACACTTTTTTCATGTAGTGAATACAAATTATATCGTTCCTAATGAAGCTGTACATTCGATACTGATTTTGATATGAATTTGCGTGGAAAAGAAGATAATCGCAGAAGAGAGTGAGGGACAAATGTTGTTGTGACGATAGAGAGGTATGGAGGGAGCTTGTGGAGAGAGTGGAGCGAGAGGAGGGTGAAGACGGCGAGGGGGGGGGGGGGGGGTTGACATAACACATCGCGGGTCATTTGCTATCATGAGTTTGGTGTTTGGTTTATTAATTCATTCATTTATTCTCATTTTCGTCCAGGTGGATTACAATTTGAAATGTAACCTTTTTGAGTTAATTATATGGACAGTCAAGGATGAAATAAAAGCTAATATATCACACACAACAAACCAACAAGAAAATATACATGAATTGAATTAAATGGTAGATGCTATTTTTATAAATACCTAGCAACTACCAAGTCAAGTAACGGAATGAGAAGTATAGAAATAAATTCACTATAAAAAGTACATTAATATTAAAATCACTCACTAACTCGACTAAATTGTAGGAAGAAGGTACATGGTCCCATTATTATTTAATATGAAAAAAATCGTTTCAGTCTGACACCAATATATATATAGAAAAACTTGCAAATTGATTGAGTTTTTCCCGACCTGTATGCCACGCACAAAATTACACAGAAAAAAAAGAAAAAAAAAACATAGAAACGATGCCCGTTTCCTCAAGTATGTGGAATTGAATCTCCACTACGCTCATCTAATTATTCAAAATGAAAGAAAAATTCGTTCTAGCGATAGCGGTTTGCATCTGATTTATACGCGATAGCAGAGAAAGGCAGATGAGTACCCTCGGCCTTGAACCCGTCCTCGTCATCTGTGTATGTGAACAAGATCGGGGCGCCATCAGGACATGCAATGTACCGGCACATGCAGCGTAGTGGTTAACGCACTTGCTTCATGTGGCCCGGGAGACAATGGGTATATCGGACCCGGCTAGATCCCCGTACTGTCCATCTTTGCAGGGTTTTTTGTGGTTTCTCTCTGTAGTCTAGGCTAATGCCGGGATGATTCCCACAATGTGGGCCACGACCGCTTCCTTCCCACTATCCTTCCCATTACCCATAAAACCCTCATCTCATCATCCCACCATCTCATTAATCATTCATCAGACGCCAATAGATCTTAGTCATCATCACAGTGCGTCGTTAAAACGCAATATAAATAGATATGCGATGTAGGATAAGATCCTTGTTTTACCAGCACGTGGTCCTTGCCGTCAGCACGCGGCTTCAATGCTCCTTCAATTCCTAGAAAATATTAACAGGAAACAAAGAGAGTTTATGATATTTTGTCATGTATTCTATATCTTCCTATAAACTGTTAACTTTTGTATTCCAATTGATGTTCATTCCTCAGGATATATTCGAACACAATTCAGGGTTGAATTATCTGTGCAGGGAAATTAAGACGTGCATTATTCTATTCTATAAAACTTATTCTATAAATAATTTTTTGGCCGACAAAGATTGAAATTTCAATATACCATTAAAAACCTTTCTAACATTTCGAATGTAGTGTGAATGGTGTGCGTTTGATTCCAGGTGACTTTTCTGTTTATTGTTCGTAAATTTTGTTTCGAGTGTGATATTCACTACATTTGTATCCTTCTGTTATTTGTGCCTTATATTTCAGCATATTGACAATGTGACGATGCTCAATATTGTACTGTACATGCAATATAATGAGGAAATAAAAAATCTTTATCCTTATCATTATCATTTCGAAACAGTTGAATAGATGACAGAGATATGTCTTTGTCACGTGTGGTCACATGACTGACATGAATGGTGGAATATCATCTTTTCCATGAAAATTTGAAGAAGAAATATCTATTCATATATATGATAATTATATTATTCAATTTAATCATACATATTATATATGCATATTCCGTAAGTCTACCCTCATATCAGTGAGAGTCATTTTTCAGACGGCAGTGTTTTCATTATTGGAAGTACAAGATTGCATTCCTGGACTATTCTGCACAGAATATTTTCGAAACATAAAAACATAGGTACAGGAATGCCCGAGAGTGAAATGTTCCACTTCATCCCTGATTTCAGTACGGGATGAAACACCCTGTCTTGGGCACGGGACTTTCGGGTCACAGCAACGCTAACAACAACCAAGAAAGCGACCTGTGAAAGAAGATGTACATTTTTATTGTTGAACATTCACACCAGTGCATATACAGTCTCATCCCAAACTCATTGATTAATTCATATTTCTGATAACTGGAAGTGTGGAAGTGATTAGAATGCAATATATTCTAATGAGGATTAAAATAGAACGTGGAACATTATCATGAATACTGATTAGACGAACCTTAGCGAGGATTCAATTTGACATACTGAAAAAAATTGGTGTTCGTTTTTATGTTGTTTTTTTTTATGTTTTTTTTGTCGGTTCTCCACAGGTCAAACGGCTACAGCTATCAACTTCAAACATTTTTTTGTCATGGTCACTCATTCAACTCAGATCTGTATAGTTTTGTGGCATTATCGGATGATGACTTTTTTTTATGAATCTTGGAAATTTCAAAAATACCCGTTAGAATAACACGTCGGAAAAAAAAAATTCAAAAAAATGGAATTCTGCGTGAAGTTGAGTTACATTATGATACACTTCTATGAGAACTTTCAGCTTGATCGGGTCAGCCATTTCAAAGAAAAACTCTAAAATGTGCTAAATTGGTACCACTCGAAGAAGTTTTCACCCATTTGTAACTTGAATGTCACCCAATTGGCGAATGTAGGCAAAAGTTTGGCAGAAAAAATCGACATACCATTACTATCCGCTCGTCTTACAACGCATATATGGCGTTTTCATAGTATTTGCAATGATAACATTTCAAAACCTTCGGACGGGCAGTAAAATATTGTAAAGTTGGGTTTTGATGATTCATTTCTAAAAAATGTGTCATTGAACTCAATTGTTGTATCAGCCTTCCTCAAGTATCGGATACATTCCAATTTGTCCATCAGTTGATTTTATTGCGATATTAATCAAGCTCTTATTACCATCATGTGATTGGACGTTTCAAAACGTGTTGTGAATATTTTCAAAGTGCACTCACAATTTGCATGTTTGTGATTGATTGACTTCTGTGGGATGAGACATCGTAAATGTGCTATACTGTCGTCGAAATATGCAATGAAGAAATTTCACAATATTTTCCTCATCCCTTTTCATCTCCTACATCGAATAATCATATGATCACGTCCTTATGGTGATTTATTGGATGAGCGAAGCGAAGACTCAATTTCACAAAACTCGATAAAAAAATGTGCCTGTTTTTTTGTTTGGGGTGTTTGTTCACGCTCCATAGGTCAAGCGGAAATGGAAATACGGTGTAAACTTGGCACACACAAGTGTCCCCATCTGATTTGATACTGTTCAATTTTGAAGAGCAGTCGGTTGGGTCACTTCTGAGAAGACTCATTTCGAAGTTTTCAAAAATCTAAAAAAAAAAAAACGTTAAAAATATTTCCTCCAAAAGAATTCAAGTTCTCAGGGAATTTCATTATAATAATGGAACACATTATTTCGAACGTTCACTCAAATCGGATCGGCCGTTTTGATGTTGAATGATATATGATGACATTTTTTAAAATCACTCAAAGCTATTAACCAATTGAATTCAAGCAACAGGTGTCATCAATCGATTGGAAACGATTGAAACAAGGCCTTCCTCATCATCATATAAATTTATCAGGAAATGGAAGGGCAGTGACGTAATTGTTTTGATATCAAGATGGATATAAATAACCAATACAAAGATATGTTGATATGTTCTAACTCATCCATCAACGTGGCAACACATAACGCGATCTCAGTAAGGATATCTCATTGATGCCAGGTTTTACCATTCTTAGTGAGGGTGCTAATCCACTAACTATTAATTAAAGGTACGAAAATAACATATGTAACCAATGGTGATAACAAGTTAATCCACTAACTATTGCTTAATCCAGATTCGTAAAACCGGGCCTGGGTGAGATTATTCATTCTAAGGTTGTAAGACGAGCCTTCTGGGTACATTTTGAAAATGACTTTCAACGATCAACACTCAGACCTGAATGTAAACTGTTAAACAGGAGAACCGATTCAGCTGTAATCAAATCTCGACGGAGAAGTTTGAAACAAGAATTTGTGTGGCTGTATTTTTGAACTGAATCCGATTCCTCATCGTCCAAAAATATTCCCATCCACAGCTGATAACTAATGACTTTGAAGTAAACCCCTTATAACTTTCGAAATATGGGTTCAAATGTCATAGGAATCACGGTACTGAATATACAACCAATTGACGACTCGAAATAGGCGTGGCTCTACCAGTCAGCCAGTTGGATCATATCACTTGTGGTCATTCAAAGACAACCCCGATTGGAAATTTGAATTTCACTACAGTTCTAACAGCTCTGTTGATTGGATGGTATGATTTGTGACAACGTCATGGGGGCGGATACTGCGAGTTGTCAATTTGGCATTGAATATTTGCCAGTTTTCAGTCCAATCGTTCTCATGGGAAATGCTGAAACCTCGGAAAAAACCCTCGAAGCTTTTCAACTTCAAATTATATTTGTCTTTTATACTGTAATCTGTTTATGTTCTTCTTTCTTGAGACGATTTGTCTAATCTTGACTGTGATCTTTTGATTATTGACTGATCTCACTATTACATTGATTTTACTGACGTTGTAATCAAGTGTATTCTTGCTAACTACAATAAAATGAAATCAATCAATCAATTAATCAAACTTGGTCAGCACTGATGATAGGCTTGATGGTACTAATGAGAACTTACCCAATACTCAGCTCTATTTGCCAAATTTGATCACGATCGTCATCATGGCGCCTGACGTGCCAAATATTTTAATATGAAACTGTTTACACCCTGTAAAAAGAATATTGTAAATCTACTGGCAGAAGATTGAATAAATAAAATAAATAAATAAATGGGTTGTGGATGCTGCGTGAAGTTGGCACTGCTCAAAGATATTCTCTTTCAACTATCGAATTCACAGACAATTTATCACGAATCTCCAATCGGCACTGATTGAACGTATTCATCACCAAATATTCATCAAATTTACATTCAAAATTGTCTATTCGAATATTAAAATTTGAAAAGATTCAAATTTGAATTATATTCACATAGACAATTGTAAATATTTGAAATTTGAAATCGATTGCTTCCATGGGTGGTGCCAACCACATGCACCCAATTATTCGCCTATTTGTAGCGCGCGATATAGAGTAAACTTGACCCAGAAGCAAATAGGCCGAGAGTTACAGTCTCTCATTTTATTCAGTGGAATGATATAATGGAATCCAAGAATAGTTCAGACTAAACACAAATATTATTGTCACGTAGAATTAGTTGTTATGTAGTCTATAGACTCTAGAGAGACCGATGGGATAGAAAGTGAAGATATGTTATGTTAACATGTGAAGTTATCGCATGCATTGATGATTGCAAACAATGAGAATCGAGTGAAATATAGTTGTGGAAGTATATTTGAGATCTCATCGATCCAGTGATAGATCAGGTAGAAGTTTTTTTTTTTTTTGGGTTTTTAACGACGCACTGTAGTGATTACTAAGATGTATTGGCGTCGGATGAATGATTATTGATATGATGGGATGATGAGATGAAGGTTTTTATGGGTAGTGGGAAGGATAGTGGGAAGGAAGCGGTCGTGGCCTATATTATAGGAACCATCTCGGCATTAGCCTAGACTACAGAGGGAAACCACGAAAAACCCCTGTAAAGATGGACGGTGGCGGGTATCGAACCGGGTCCGATATGTCCCTTCACCTCCCGGGTCACACGAAGCAAGTGAGCCAACCACTCAGCTACTGTGCCGGTCTCAGGTAGTAGTTACCAGTACTTTATTTTATTCTGCATATCCAGGTTAATGAACATAAGGAGTTGAAATGAACCGTCTCATCAACTATTCATCATGTATTAACAACAATGGAACTGGTAATCTCATTTTTGTAAAATGCTACAAAAAAAGATATGGTGCATGACATGAGGGATGTTGATAAATAAAATGCGTTATGTCACAACGTGCAGTACGTTCTTCATTTTGAACAATACATACATTTCATCAGAATCAGGAATTCGCCCATGTGCGGCTCTTCATTTGCTTAATTGTTTTCATTTGGAGACAAAATTACTGTATGAAAATTCATTGAGGCTTGAATATTATATACTTCATTTGCAGCTTCAAAATCCGATGATTTATTTGATGCTTGATGCTTGCATTTTTCACAATTTTTTTAAACAAATTTTTTCTTACTCTCCAATCATAATATATCACATAATGATAACAACAAGTTAATGGTACATAATGGAATGATAATGAACAGGTGAATAAAACAGAATTTATATAAATAGAGAGAAGCCCGCATAAGAGTAAGAAGCTCTTGTGTGCGGGCCATCACCAAAAACAAGCTTTTGACGGTTAGTTGAATCAAATAATCAAAATAAGTGTAAGCTCTTGGAAGAAACT
Source organism: Brachyptera risi (assembly GCA_964007535.1). Lineage (NCBI taxonomy): Eukaryota > Metazoa > Arthropoda > Insecta > Plecoptera > Taeniopterygidae > Brachyptera > Brachyptera risi. Next base: position 32,913,062 of record OZ023336.1, read on the forward strand.
TGCAGAGGAATGCATGAATATTGATACAATAGAACCAGTAATAGAGAGTAATAGTGACAAATTTGAGTCGGTGCAATGTAATCACTAGATCCGACTGCAATGCATCAGGAAATATATGAGGGTGTTGCACACATTTGAAAGTGTATGGATATGTGTTTACACGCATGTAAATGACGAAATGAATGAAAGTTGTGCCGTCTTCTTTTGATTTACTACCAAATCGAGTTGACAAATTCTTTTGGTAGGTCCGCTTTTCCCGAGTTTATTAAGCGGAAGGACATATTATCGAAGAATTACACGAACCATTTGGTAGAAAAGTTTCTCTTCCGCTGTCTGCGACACCGAGTATTAAAAACGTAATCAGACGATAATTCAGAAGACATATGTTAACTGTTAAGAATGATGGGCCTGACAAATTTAATTAGCCAGCATGATCATAATTTCAATCGATGAATTTTGAATATATATTCTGAGTTTCATACATACGATGTAAGAAAAATTTGGGAGTCATGGGAATTTCCAGTCGACATTTTTTAACAAACAAAATGTTGCTTATAGGCTTAGCATTCCGAAAATTTGTCAATATCCATTTTAAAGAACGTCTGATGTTCATTTCGTATTCATTTTATTCGAATTAGTATTCATGAATACATTCAAAATAACAGTTATAGAGTTCAAGATATTCTTCATTGGAGGAAAATAACAGCTTCATTACGATCTTGTCACACGGAGGTGGGAAGGAGTCGGTCGTGGCCTGATATCAGCGGGGAACCATACCAGTATTCACTTCAATACCCATATTTGTTGAACCTTCATCATTGGAAATATGACCTTATATCTTCTCGTGCGAGCTTCACAAACTTCACCTAAACAATACATGCGATAAATATATTGATTCACCGAGACGCGTGGCCGAGTGGTAACACACTGAACCGTCATTCGGAAGACCGGGGTTCGATTCCCGTCATGGTCGACCATCCTGACAGGGGTTTTTCGTGGTTTTGTTCAGGTTGATACTGGGATGGTTCCTTAACAACAGGCCACGACCGACTCCTTCCCACCATCCAAAACACCTGGTAAGATAACCTTTCATCTCATCATCCCATCATCTCATTCATCATCCACCGACGCCAATAGATCATAGCCATCAGTATAGTGCGTCGTTAGAACCCAATATAACAAAAATGAGAGGTCTTGATCGATCGATATAACCATGAGAAAAAGTGCAATTCAAATCTTATATTGATTCTCTAAATGGACAATTCTTATAGCCAGTTCCACGAATCTCAGTCGAATAGTTAGTTCCAATCCACTAACTATCAATTATAGTACGAAAATAACATACGTAACCAAGGTTGATAACAAAGCAATCTGCTAAGATTCGTTCCTTTTTTCCACCGACAGTGAATTTGTCAAACCGAACAAAATGTGAATGAATTCAATGATCGATTCGTTGATGGTTGGCAGAATCCTAATAATATATTCCGCCCACATTTTTCTTCATCATTGGAATCAAATTGTATCTGCAGTAACTTCTGCAGAACGAGCGACCGAATGGGAAATGAGGAAATGAGAATGGGATACGGGAATCGAACCCCAGTCAGTCTCCTAAGTGATTCTTTAGAGACTACCGACCGATCTTTTAAATAAGCATCAGTTTATTCACGGTAGCTCTGCGGGGGTTTGGCACCGGAAGCTGTTCGGGGATGAATAACGGACTTCTTGACTATCTGTTGGACATTTTAGAGGCTGGGGACAAGTATCTATAGCCTCTCTATCAGACATCACAGAAGTGAAATCTCACGAGGAACAAGCTCAAGTCCACAGAATAGTAACAATAAACAATAAACATATACATATGAGAGATGGACACATCTCAATTTATTGAACGTTCAAAGTAACTCAAGAGACAATAAAAGATCCAACACATATCACGTATATTTAGTCAATATCTCAACCTAAGATAATTACTTTCAGGATACCCTGCAGGGATTTTGTTAGATATCCTGACGCCCATTACTTCATATTAACGCCATTTTGCTGACAGAATCCAATTATCATAATTCTTTCAATCTCATTTGAAATTATTTAGATATAAATCTTCCTTCCAAATTAAGTTTGAATACATTTTTAATTGTATAATAATATGTTGGTATTTTTGATTGTTAATAAATTTAGATACGAAATGTAATTCATATTCATTTCTTCTAATCAGTGTCGTAGGCGTTTGATATGTGTTAAAATCGTTGACCCGACCACCTATAGTGAGCGTATCTATACTCACATTATGAAGGTTCGATTGAGTGTTTTTTCTATACAAAAACATCACCAGTTTGTTGTTTCGAAGTTTTAAATTACGTGACCAACACTATGTTCAATGTTTTATGCCTAACTTGAAACCGACTAAAATTATTAGTCAGGAAAGGTCGTAAAATAAACGAAACTTGTTTAGCAAATTTTGCGTAAAAGTTCAATGACCCCGGTTCTTTAGGTTTTTCAACTTGTTTTTTCTTTCTCTATCGCCAACGAAATGGAACGAGCAATATGTAATTGGATTGACAAATGGAGTGAACCAGTTCACTCTAATTACTTCACGCAGTGAAATTGATCGGAAGGATAACTGCAGATGGAAACCCTGGTGATTTTTTTTTCAATAACATCGAAACTTGATACAAAATCATTGTTCCCCAATTAAGGCTATGAATGAAAGATAGGATATCGTTTGGACGGGACACCGCAAGGGCGATCTTACCACCCGATTTTGATTAGATAAACCATTTTCCGAACGTCCGGAACACATTATGACTGTTTCTGTGAAATGTATCCGGACACAGAACACACGAATGTTGATATCTTCCACTTTGAAGTGAGTCTTTTGGACAATGATCACTTCTTTCCATCAACAGCAGATGTGAACTTCATCATCATACAAAATGGACAAAGAAAAAAAATGAGAGATGGGCATATAATGTTATGATCAGGCCTTTCACTCTACTCATGGCTAATTAGTACTTTATCCAAGCATTTTCTCAGAGGACTGTGGGAAACCACGAAAAACCAAGTCAGGATGAATGAAAAATTATTCTTTATCGATGAATTATTGATCTCAAAACTGTTTCATAAAATCGAGTAATACCCTACGATAATATCGATGAAGTGGAAACAATGCATTCACCCAATGTGGAATGAATATTCACCAGTGCCAATGAAGAAAAATTACAATAATTATAGTTTACTTCATCAGACTTCGACTTTGATAAACTGATCTGGAATTAAAAATCTCACTTGTTTAAAGTTCAAAGATTGTTAACGGAAGTTCGATCATTCCGAGTACGATGGACAGAGGTGTAATGTATACGTCAAGATCCGTTCGTATGGAGCAATGAATGGAAATATCTTTGTCCATAGTTTAAATTTCATCCACATAATAGAAGAGTAGATATCAGTAAATATGCATACATAAACCGGCTACATGATTCATTCAACACCATTTCTCATCTGAACACTTAACTAGTTTGAACCTACACTTCAATAATCTTACACAATTTAGATCGAAATTAGATCAATTTTCAAGATATATAACAGATGGACCAATTTAGTGTGCTTTCACGCACCATTATTCAATTACTCAACCATTGTATAGGCCTACATTCAAATGTACCCATGCTCATGTTCGTAGCATGTTCGTTTTCATTTTTATTGTTTGTGTTCATATACGTATATATTGTTTTTTAATTGAATTATCACTGATAGAAATGTATTTCTGATAGGGACTGAATCAATCAATCAATCAATTCTGATTCACTGATACAAACTTGGCACTTCCACCAAATTGATTCTGATAATGCGCCCTACAATACGGCTGAGAGTGAAATCAATGCATTGAAGGAATGTGAATGTGTGAAATGCATCAAATTTCTCATGTGACCTTGTATATGTCATCATCAATGAAGCCTTGCTGATCATCACAGCTGATCCCACGGATGGGAATTTCCTAGTTTAACAGCCGGAGAATTATTGTCTCCGTCGAGATGATATAACGTGAGGGTTAAATATAACTGTTTACGTCACGTTATATATACTCGCGTAGTTAACTGTTAGTTAACTGGTGTGATCCGATTCATTGTTCCGCACCGTAATCTTAAGAGGTGTTAATTGTAGCTCTTCTCTATCACTGCTGTAAACTACATAGTAATAGGAAGTCTTCAAAGCAAGGTTGAATATAGTATGGTGTGATAAGTTCAGTAAGTGAATTAGCAAGTTAATCACAATGTATGTGACTTATTAGGATGATTCGCAGTGAGCTTTGTCAGGTCGCGAAAATTGATGATCAATTATTTCTAAACTTCATTTGCAATTTAATATAGCCTATTGGATAAGGATGTGTCCTATTATCCGATTGGATAAGTATGTGTCCCATTAACCTATTGGATAAATAGGTCCTATTGGATGTGTCCTATTATCTTATTGGATAAGGATGTGTCCTATTATCCGATTGGATGAGGATGTGTACGGCTATAGCTATACACACGTAATTAATGGGAAGACAATTGTAAATGATCAGATAATACAAATTGTGGACGAATTGTTTGTGCTATTTCTTTCGAATTGTATTCTTGATGTATATTATCTATCTATACATATCCATGTATCAGAGTGTCCATATGGTAGTACAAGTTTCAATTGATTTATCTCAATTCTGTATCGATCATTCTGAAATCTTGTAATGTATAATTATTTGTTGTATTATTATAGTTTGATATGCTATAATTACTGATTCGTTGATGAATCATGAACGATGGCTTACTGCCATCCTCAATTATTCTATTTTGATTCTAATTTGATCCACTTTGTTTTCACATTTTTTTCTTCGATCAGTTCCCTTTTCATGAACCAATATGTCATATTTTCAATCCATTTCTCTATATTATTCCATGTATTTATAAACTGATTGCTATCCTCTTTCATAATATAGTCAGGGATTAATAAAGGTTTTTCTTGCTATTTATAATTTATGATGCGAATTATTTAAATTGAGTACCGATTTCCTCGAGAGAGTTTGAAGGAATGAACACTACTACTAATTATAATTCATTCTCAATTATCGATGTTTCGATGCCCAGATTCGTCCGGCGCATATATACTGATTCAAATGATTCATCTCTTGAACTATATTCGGAGTTTCCATAGAAACGGATAAAGAGTGTGAACTTAAAAAACTACCACTAATACTACTACTACTACTACTACTACTACTACTAATACTATTAGTAGAATTCGTGTTTGACCATAGATTGAAATTTACCAACTCGATTTTACTTAGATAATGTGATTATAAAACATGTCTCAATTTTCTTATTTTACAATTTGCAAACTTCTTATTTTTTATAATAATTATATTCAGTATCTAGACGATGTATTATTTCCCATATATTAATTTCTGAGTATTGTAATTCATATGTAAACCCACAGACAAGTCATTTTTGTTTGACTTTGTGGGTTTACGCACAACTTGTAACTTGTTCTATAATGTTCATTAAAAAAAAATTTAAAAAAAAAAACTACTACCTGTAATTATTTTGTATCAGTTATGTTTTTCATGTGTTATAATTGAAATGAAAACCACAGATAAGCCTGTTTACAGGCTTTGTGGAATATTGTGAACTTTTCTTTATAATCTTGAATTGACAAATAAATAAATGAATACAAAAAAAAAATTCATTCTGAATTATCAATGTTTTGATGCCCAGATTCGTCTGGTGCATATATACTGATTCAAATGATTCATCTCTTGTACTCTATTCGGAGTTTCCATGGAAACGGATAAAGAGTGTGAACTTCAGGAGAGAACTGTTGATCATGCTCAGAGGAGACTTTTATGAATAGTGATTCGGTCATCGCATGAATATTCAAAAAAATAATCGAATCCATGTCATTTCTACTAATGACTTCATTAAAATAGAAAAAACTAGCAAAATACATTTTAATGAATGAATTTTTCATTCAGCAAGAACTGCTGATGCTTCCACAAGGTTTTCTAAATCGTACGAATCTTCATCTTTTGATTATCATCCACTGAATACAATCAAGATGAACGCATCATCGTTGAAAATATCGAATAGTTCCTTGAGCAAAGTGGGCAGTGACATTGAAAACGGTTTCCTCGACTATTCCTAAAAATGAGCTAATAGCTTTATGACAAGTCATCTTCAAAAAACATCTTAATTACATGATCATTATTTTCTAATTATATTTTCTCGGAATCTGAATGTTTTTTATGATCATTTTTATTGATACATCACTGTTAGAAAAATTGATATGTTGTTATCTGCAGGTCCAAAGATGGCATTTCATCTCGAGAACTTTTGATGGAAGAGTGTGTTCATTTTTTTCCAATACTCTCTGAATGGCAGGAATATTTTCAAAAACCTCTGCGTGGATAGCATATTTTTGCAATCAATTCAATTCAGTTTCAATTTTCAAATCATTTTCATCTTGATTCTTATGAATAATATGATATAAATAGTACAAGTGATATGAAATTATGAATGCATAATAATAATGAATAGAACACTCATAATTTTTTTTTTCATTATTCATTTATTCATTTGTCAATTCAAGATTATACAGAAAAGTTCACAATATTCCACGAAGCCTGTGAACAGGCTTATCTGTGGTTTGCATCATAATTATAACACATGAAAATCATAACTGATACAAAATAATTACAGATATAGTGATGGCGTGTTTAGTTTTGTGAATTATACGAGTTCCAATGATAGTATAATGTGCCAATATAACAATACATATATGAGTTATTTTTTCCATTCTCCTCATTATCATGATTTTATAATATATAGAATTCCATTCGACATAGAAAATTGAAAGAATGAATAATAATGATAATATACAGTAATAAATCAATATAATAATATATGGCAAGTAGAAATAATATGAAGTTTATTGATGTGATTATCACTTCTCTTATACAGATATCTCAGAAACATTCATGTCAGAGTGGTTCTTCAAAAACATAACAATCCATAAAATTCCGTATATTTTCTCTAAAAATCTTTTCCCAATTTATCAATTCTCTCACATCAGTCTCTTCTTCTACCCACGAGCATTTATGTTCAACATTTTAATGACATCCGGTATTCTCACTTCAACCATCAATCAAACACCCATCGAAGACGAGACATGGGATTGCCAAGGATAACACATCTTTTGAAGGTTCATACATTTTAAAAAACAAACACCACCTACAAAAAAAATGTGTGAAATCACATTTTAATCCGGCATTATCTATTGTATCAGCTTTATAATCCCAGAAAAATATAATGGAGTTTTAAGATAAATAGTCGTGTCAGAATGGCTTCCAACATAATTATAATTACGGATGTTGTAAGACATGCATATACCATGCTAATGTTGCACTTTAGGTCATTTTATCAATTAATCAGTATTCACAAATGAATGATCGATCGTTGAATAAATGTGTCATGGATGATTCATTTTCCAACTTGAACAATTTTATCACAAATGATTGAGATTTTGATAAGGATCATTAAAGTTCATTTATTTATTCATTTATTTATTTATTTATTCATTCATTTGTATTTGTAAAGCTTCAGGATATAATACTCTTCCAGGTGGTTGTAGACCTATAGTCTTTGATATGCATTATATATCATTTTATTTCAAACAATTACACATTTAAGTGTAACATCTGGATGAAGTCAGCTATATTTTCAGTCTTTTCTATTGCATCTCTGTCTGTGAGTGGAAGATGCATGCGATATCGGAGAAGATATTGGATGAAGATTCTGAATGAGATGAGAATAGATTGAGAGGAAGATTGAAAATGAAGAATGCCAGAATTCACAACCATAATAACATCTGATCACTGATCTATGCTGTCATACAGCAGACATTTTTCACATCTTATTCATCAAAACAGATTGGGTAAATGATACAGTGTTTGAGTTTCATCTGAAATTACTACCACTCATATATATATATATATATATATATATATATATATATATATATATATATATATATATATATATATATATATATTTATATATAAATATATATATATATATATATATATATATATATATATATATATATATATATATATATATATATATATATATATATATATATATTGGGTTTTGACGACGCACTATACTGATGGCTACGATCCATTGGCGTCGGTGGATGATGAATGAGATGATGAGATGATGAGATGAGAGGTTATTTTATGAGGTGTTTTGGATGGTGGGAAGGAGTCGGTCGTGGCCTGTTGTTAAGTAAAAATCCCAGTATTGACCTGAATGACAGAGGGAAACCACGAAAAACCCCTGTCAGGATGGTCGACCATGGCGGGAATCGAAGCCCGGTCTCCCGAATGACGGTTCAGTGTGTTACCACTCGGCCACGCGTCTCGATACCACTACTTTCAAAACCAATACAAAATAATATGTATCGTAGAATGGATAAGGACACGTATTAACATAAATATGTCAAAATTGAACAAAAATTTGTATACATTTCTTCTTTTCACAGACAATATGATGATACGAAAAAGCGCAAAACTGAAGACTTCACAAAGAAGTTTCATGATTCAGTTCTCAGTTTCAAGAATTATCATAATAAAACCTATCAATTTTTTGTAATCACATTTTTTTCAAGTCATTCAACCCGACTTCGGTCGAATCAAAAAGGATTGTCGTAGTCACCATCCCATTCATCCCTCCCCTATTTTTTTCCAGTCACATCAGAATTAATATTTCAACCATGTGTCTTTTCTCTTGATGCTATGCGGATATTTACATAATCGGACGCTTCCAGCTAATATCTACCTACACTTTCATCCCCGACTATCAACGAGCCAGCGTGATTGGTAGCAAAAAATCCTTTTTACACTGTTATTATTCCACAATGCATTGAACTTCAATTTAGCATAAACCTATCGGTGCGTGGTAAAATATGAAACTGGTTATGATTACATCCATAATGAAGGAACCACTCTAGAAATTATTTCGAACATAATAAGATGCAATATGATTAAAAGGTGTAATCTTTATGGTAATCAACAGCGTTGTGTACCTACTAATATGTATAATTAGACATTAATTACCGATTGTTATTATCAAACAATGATTTTTTCAGAACTTTGACAACGCCGACAAGGTGTTATCAAATATGACCTTGATTATATTTAATTAATAGATTCGAGTATTTTCCATTAAATCTGGCATCTTCAGTTTTTTTACGGAATTTATATTGAGTTGTCTTTTCCTATGAGGCTAACGAACTTGTACTGAATGTTATGAAAATGAAGATTCAAATGTTGAGGTTAAATTAGTCAAACCTTGTTCATTGTTTATTGATGAGCGTAGCGAAGTCTCCATCCCACTCTTATAGGGCTTTGTCTGTGTGTTTTTTTTTTTTTTTTTTTTTTTTTTTTTTTTTTTGTTTGTAAGCACTCCACAGGTCGCAAGGGTTGACTGATCAACATGAAACTTTTTTTGTACACCCAAACTCATCCAACTTAGAACTGTATAGTTTTTGGGATGAATCGGTCGAACCGATTTTGAGAATCATCATCTCAAAGTTTCTAAAAACCCCATAAGATTTGGCTGGGCGGAAAATGTTGAAAAATAAAATCTTTCCAAATGGGATGAAATTTTCTCTAAATGTGTATACATGGATTTTACACATTATTACGATTTTTTAAGCAATTCTGATCAGTCGTTTTGGAGAAAAAAAATAAAATGACTGATAATATTCATAAAATATATCATAAAAATTATGACAGAATTAAGTTGTCGAGATTCACTGCTTTCTAGATTCAAGAGTTGACCAACAATGAAGTATTTTTTATATGCGTCAAGGTGTGTAGAATACCAGAGTCAATGAAGTGGCAAGAGTAGAACTTCTTTAACGACTTTTATAGCTTATTCAGATATCAAGGTGTGTAGAATACCAAAGTCGATAAAGTAGCAAGGGTAAAACTATTTCAAGGACTTTTATACCTTATTGAGATATCTCGCTCATCTTACAACGCATATTTCGCGTTTGACTAGTGATAAAGTAATATAACACTGGCTTTGAGCTATTTGAAGTTATACTGTCCCTCGCAAAAAGTGAGAGGAGGAAAATGATTGTTTTTTAAATCCCCGGCCTATAATTAGCTCGAATGATTTACTATAATTAGTGATGGTGAATAGCAACAGTTGAGAGTTGCTCTAAGTGATAATTTACCCGGCATTAGGAGATTTTAAATAAAACTTCAAGACAAAGAAAGAGTAATTTGAAGAATTTGATGAAACATTATTTATAGTCTGAATGTATATAGATACAACCCGACATCTGATTGTCTGATTTGGAGGTACGAATGAAGTGGTCTATGATGCATCTATGGAGTTATCTGATGAGAACAATGGTCTGTTATTTGACTGAATGAGTAAATGATTGAATTCGATGAGAATAGAGGATGTAAACATTCCAATTATGAGATAAATCATCATTATTTTCAAATTATTTTGTTTATCAAAATATTGAAGGGATTGAGTTCAAATTCGATTTGATTTGTAATGATCTCGATATTATAACGGTGAGTGCATATATCTTCTTCCAATGAAGATTCACAACATGAAAATTAGAAGAGTAGTGAGATACCGTATTGTAGTGACTGTTTATCAATATTTTTATGACAATGATCAATTTGAAAAATATACTATATTATGTGTCTTTCAGCCGAAATACTTATCTAATCAAAGTTTCTTGATACTGGTTTCATGTAATTATTCTCTTCTCACAATCTTGTACAACCGTCTACTTGATGTAACTTGATTGCTCAAAATTGATGGTGGTCAAAGAAACATCACACTTTGTAAGTAGAATGTAAAAAATCACTCCATGTTTTTCTTTTTTCTCTTGACTCTAACTACTTTATTACATTTAATGTTTGAGAAATACTTATGAATCTGAATTGTACTCATAATTCACCATTTTAACTCACAGTTAAGCCTTTTTTGAAGGGCCTTGGATGTTTTTTTTTTGTGATGGTGTTTTTATTTCTTCATCAGTGTTTGTGACCAATAATTGAAGAGAAAAAAAGAAGTGTTATCACAGCGGAATGAAATTAGTGAACTCTATGGATGTGTTACATTTGAGAGGCGATATTTCTCCACTCGAGAGATTCAGAATATATGCTGTATGAATTGAATGACTTGATTGGATCGAATCACAACAATCACAACATGATCTTTCAATAAGGTCCGATATTACCAAGTCCAGTTAGCCTTTATCTGGCAGTTCAAACTTGTTATCACCATGGTTACCTATGCTATTTGTTTTCACCAACTCTCAGATGGATACTAACTGGCCGTGGTAATACCGGGCCTTAGTCATATAATATTATTTCAATAACACAGTTTTGTTCTGCTCAGACGAAGGGTGCAATGGCGACGACATTGACATCAGCGAGATTGTGCTTTCATTTTTTTGTTTTTTTGTATCAATATCATCGCATATTTTTTGTCAACCTAATCATTCTAAAAACCTATGAGGTATAGCAGAAGGTTCAGTTAGGTAATTCCAATACGGGAACATATTTTGTAACCGTTGGGTTGGTGTCTTTCTTACAGAGGAATGCATAATGGAGAGCTCGGGAGGGAAATTCTGAACAAATTTCAATTTCAGTACATTGTATTATACATTTTGAGATTTTTTGAGATTTTATTAGATTATCGGTGATTGAAATCATTCGAAATGATTACAGTTTATAAAAATACATGAAATAGATAAATCATAAACGTAATTTGTACATATAATTATTGAACATCGTGATAATAACATTGTTTCGTTGTGCTGAAGCTTTGGTTGGTGTTTAGAATGTGGGGGGGATGGCGACGACGTCGACGGGGAGGTGAGTTCCCTCTGCCCGGAAGCCGCCCTCGTCGGCGACCCAGGTGGTGGTGATGAGACGGCCGTCAGGGGCGGTGTAAGAGTACGAGCCTTGCTTCACCAGCACCAGGTCCTTGCCGTCCAGGGTGGGCTTCAGGGCGCCTTGCTCGCTGTTGGTGTGCCCGTCGCCGGTCAAAAACCTTCAAACACATCATTCACATTTTATTCTCTCATCAAGATGTTCTCAAGATTCAACAATTGTTGAAAGAAAAGAATGGGTTCTACGTTTTCATTATGATTCAAGATTGAAGAATTTGTTTACAAAAAAAAATGGATTTTTTGTTCTAATTATGATGTATTCAATTTTGAATCTGTTATTGTTGTTATTAAGATGTGATTTATGAGAAGAACATGATGAGTTTTATGTTTCCATCATGATGTATTCAAGATTGAAGAATTAGTAAGAGAATAAAAAATTGGGAGTGATGAATAAAATGATATTTTTCATTAAGGTGTTCATGATCATATAATCAATAATGGTCAATAGAACCATACGGGACTGGAATGGCCTGAACCAGAGTATGTTTGACGGAGTTGATAGGATTGGTCAATTTAAAATGAAGCTGGCTAGATAAATTTGGTAATTTTAGATTTTGCAAGTAATTTAAGTTAAGAATTAATTTCAAGATGTTACCACCTGTTCATAACTATTTGTAACAGTGAAATGAACAAACAAACCTAATTTATTTGAATTGTGATGATGAGAGTATGTCAAATGAACTGCTTCATCAATCAATTGAAGATATTATTCTGTTGATACTTACGTGAGAGCGAATTGTCCAACTTCATCCCTGACTTCGGTGCGGGATAGAACAGGGATGAATCCAGGCTTGAGTAGGGGAGGTTCGGGCCTGGCAACGGCCACAGCAACCATGACGACGACCAAGAAAGTTACCTGGAGGAAAAATAATCATTTCGAGTCCAGAAATAAAATAATATTCTGAAGTAATCATTTTCAATAGAATATGTCATACAACTCAACTCATATACTTAGGCCCATATATAACTAAACCATGCAAAAATGCAAAACGTATGTTTTACATACACATACGTTATTTCTGGGTTATTCATCACGATAAATAGTGGGATTGAATACAATTCTCGGTAATGAATCTGATGAGTTGAATCAAACTTTTACGATCCTCCTAATTATTGTGATTCATATGTCTAGCCTCAATTAGAGGTGAATTCAGCAATATATATAGTATTTCATGTTGATAAAATAACATTTCCGAGTGAATAGAATATTATAATATCTGAATTATGAGTACATTATTCGTGAAGAAAAAACAATTCTGAAATATTGAATAATCATGTATCCAAAGACAGAGTTGAATTGGAGAAATATGAATGTGATAGATATCAAAAACTCAAAGTAATGTAGCTGTAAGCAGAATTATCAAACACCATAAGAACTATTTATCAAACTGATATTCTAAGAGACTTTGAATACTCACAGCTTGCATGTTGATTGGTGGAACAACTGATGACTGAGAAAAGCTACCAGCCCTTTTATATTATAAATGTTTGGTATGTGTTATTGTCGTATGGAGACACGTGACCATCGAAAGTGACATGTTTTATTTTCAGCTTTTTGTTTACCTCAATCATATTTATGTCACTTGTCTGGAGAATAATATTTCAAACGATTCAGTAAATGCTCATTTCAAAACAAAATATGTACTATACAATTGGCGCATATAGCCATGTGTGAATTATCTGTTCAACATTTATTTCATTCACAAGAATTAAGATTTTGAAAAATGTAATTTCAAAATTCGAAATCATAATGTTGGTTCCATTTTATTTTCAATCGATCGCTTTCAATGTCATTCAATATGATAATAATCTCGAATTTGTCATTATTCGATTTTTATTCTCAACGATTGCAATTTCAGAATTTCACACTTTTGAGTGTGGACCTGACACTACTGATTGCATACTGTATTGGATATATGGGAAATGTTCTCTCTCACTGAGTGTAACGACACATTCTGATAGTAATAGGGGATTATGCATGAGATGGAGAGGTGATGAGATGAATGGGTACTTCACTAGGTCAAGTGTAGGGACAGGGGAATGAAACTTAGCTGCATTTAGTCACGGTGATCAAAAACTCATGTTATTCATCTGAGTGGAGGCTTCATTTGGGGCTCTCAACGCTGGAAGAACCGATTAATTTCCTAATGCTCCAATTATTGTGATAGGTATGCCCAACGAAAAGAGATCATACGAACAGCAGTGAAAATGACATCATATATATTTGATTAGCATCGATTACTGAGGTTGCCCTGTTCTTGTATGTATCACTGCTCCTGGATTTTGTTGCTTCAATACTGCTTATGTGTTTTTTTTTGTAAATCTGGGGCCTGTTAGTGATTCAGTACGTAATTCTGAGTGATTTATCGGGTTCAGTTCCGAGGTAGGCCCACTATATAGTTACTCGCTCACAAGTCTTGGTATCCAATACTCATATATATATATATATATATATATATATATATATATATGAGTATTGGATATAATATATTTCATATATATATATATATATATATATATATATATATATATATATGTATATATATATATATATATATATATATATATATATATATGAACATACATATATATATATTTATATATATATATATATATATATATATATATATATATATATATATATATATATATATATATTCATGAACATAAATTCACATGTGGAGAAAAATTACAATTCTTCACTCGTCCGTAATCTTCCTGTTGAATATATATAATTATCATCTATATATATATATATATATATATATATATATATATATATATATATATATATATATATATATATATATATATATATATAAATACATATATATATATATATATATATATATATATATATATATATATATATATATATATAAATATATATATATATATATATATATATATATTTATATATATATATATATCTTTTATATATATATATATATATATATATATATATATATATATATATATATATATATATATATATATTCATATATATATATATATATATATATATATATATATATATATATATATATATATATATATATATTATTTTTTATTTCATCCTCATATTTTATTTTTCTCATCGAGGATGCCCATTGAAAACAAATTATTGTTATAGATATCCTCCGTACGGGAAATTTGATTCTATTGCAGAAATTCATCGTGAGCTTCTTCTTCCATCTCTCCATTCACAATCTCTTCGTCATCTCTTCCATTCTTCTGAACATATCTGAATTAGATATGTACTATGATTTTCTCGATGTCGTGAACTTCATCATCTAGAGACCATCTCTTATTCCATCTTTCGATCGGATATAGTGTGAATATCACATACAACACTATGGTGACATTCTGTCTTATACTATTAATACAATAGATTCTATAATATACTTGAGAATAAACACGAGTAAAAGTTGAAAACAAAGTGACTGCCATTCAATAATCACGTGAAATCAATGAACAAAATAACACTTGACGGTTATTTACTGGTGGAAATCAAATATAAAAGGGCTGACAACTGTTGGAAGAATCACACTCAACCTGTTGAATCATCAACCAACATGCAAGCTGTAAGTACTCGTTCTATTACTTGTCTTGATTTGATGCCATCCTTCAAAGGGTTCAAAATAATATCATTTTCACACATTGGTAATATGTTTCAATAATTATCAAATTTATCTCCGAATAATGATGTAAATATAACATTCATATCTCAATTATCTCTCATATTCATATATTCGATTTTGAATTTGTTCTTCTATTGATATATTTGATATTTGATTCAAAATTTGACGATTTACCAATACCCAATCTATTTTTTTCTCGATGTACAAATGATTAAAAACTGACCTGTGTAGAAATCAGATTGTTGAGAAATGCTCCATAAATTGTTTCTCCATCGATGTTCCGCCTTGAATCGTTTCTGAGAAGTGATTTGATTTGAAGTTTCTATTTTAATATCATATTTTCAATTTTTTTTCAATTCCAACATGTTTTTTATTTTCATCAAACAATTACATGACAAATATCAAATAGAATAACAAACACAATATGGGGATGATAACAAATGAATTCAATACGAATATAACGGTAGAATAATAAAAATAATGAAGAACTGCCATCAGTGCGAAATAAGTTCATTTCGTTATATTTATTCATTCATTTATATTTTCTCGATCTTGCCTCCAGGTAACTTTCTTGGTCGTCGTCATGGTTGCTGTGGCCGTTGCCAGGCCCGAACCTCCCCTACTCAAGCCTGGATTCATCCCTGTTCTATCCCGCACCGAAGTCAGGGATGAAGTTGGACAATTCGCTCTCACGTAAGTATTGAACGAATAATTGTATCACTATATACCATATACGATACTATCATTCGAATACTAGGAGTGTATTGAGGTGAGGAATGAAGAATCAGTGGGATCAGTTCCACTCAACCTGAAACGAGGCCTCACTATAGTGATTCCTGAAATTAAACTCGCTTTATTCAAGCACAAATCACTCTGCAAAACACACTTCTCTCTCATTTTTAATCACCATTTGCACAATTATTTCCTTCATTCGGATAATTCTTGTGTAAATTACATGAGTTACTTCTCGTGAATAAATAACACACGAACAAGGATTATATAAATGTATGAAAAGATAGTTTTCGATCGAGAAATGATCTTAAATGGTACCAAATAACTCAATTCGAGACTTGATGAAACCTGATATGTGATCGTGAGTATATTAACGTTGTCTATACGACAACATTTCCAATTGAATTGGAAAAAGGTATCTGAAAAATTAATTCCAGTTTCATCACTCGATCACAATAATAATAATAATTTTTGATGATATTCATTGATTACTAGAAGACTTAACAGTTACAGAATAATAATCGTTAATGACACAAAGTTAACATTGGCCAAAGTATGAATGGAAATTGATGATCACTTGATACACGAGTATCCGTCAATGGAATCAAACAGATACCTTATCAATGAAGTCATTAACAACTCCTCTAAATAATCAGAAACTCATCAATATGATCGGAATATAAAAATTGAATGTGTTTATTGAATAATAATGTTTTATAACTCCCAATTTTTTTTTCGAATTGTTCAATCTTGAATACATCGTAATGAAAACATAAAATTATTTTTTTTGTAAACAAATTCTTCAATCTTGAATCATAATGAAAACGTAAAACCAATTCTTTTCTTTCAACAATTGTTGAATCTTGAATACATCTTGATGAGAACATAGAGAATAAAATGTGAATAATGTGTTTGAAGGTTTTTGACCGGCGACGGGCACACCAACAGCGAGCAAGGCGCCCTGAAGCCCACCCTGGACGGCAAGGACCTGGTGCTGGTGAAGCAAGGCTCGTACTCTTACACCGCCCCTGACGGCCGTCTCATCACCACCACCTGGGTCGCCGACGAGGGCGGCTTCCGGGCAGAGGGAACTCACCTCCCCGTCGACGTCGTCGCCATCACCCCCACATTCTAAACACCAACCAAAGCTTCAGCACAACGAAACAATGTTATTATTACGATGTTCAATGATTTCATGTACAAATTAACTACTAATTAAATACTTACTATCAACTCGGTATTTTATTTCACAATACGTTCATATAATTATGATTATTCCAAGAGAAAAATCATTGTTCCACAACCTCTATACACTTCCTTCAAATTTGATTATATATATATGTATTCAAATTCATCGATCCAAATTCTTAAAATAATTTCGTATACACAAATATTGATACAGCATTATTTGTATTTTATATTCTAACTCTCAAAATAACTTGGATGTCATTAAAAAATAATATTATCAGATGATTGGAGTGTAGGTACTGGACTAATGCTTGATTGAAATCAATCAGTTGGATAACATTAAAGCATTGAGATTGGAGAAGAATTCCATTTTTCACAAATTGAAAAATAATCATGGATTAGAGTCAAAATGTTGAAATATATACTCGAATAATCGATATTTTGTCTCTTTATCAACATAACATTTAGGATCGAGTCAGTTGACATGCTTCTACTATTTCACGTTATTCTCCGAATGATTTGGTATAAGTTGATTGCATACCAGAAACTATACAACCACCCAGGAGACTGTATCCTAAAGTTGTAAAAATAAATGAAATCAAATGAAATTTCTGGTGAAATATATATCTATTCGACTTAAACAATTCTTCAACACATAAATTAACAATAGATGCCATTCGACTTGATTTCTTTAAATTAGTGAATTCAAAATACCGTGAGAACGAAATGAAAGAATGTGTATAATAAACAATAAAAGATGGAAACAAAGTAATATACAAACATGGTTGTTTGAAAATTACTCATCGGGGAAATATATTGGCTCTATTAATGTGTATCTACCATGGATGGTACGCGAAAGAAATATAAATCTTCCAATACAACCTTGATTCCAATTTCAAATGGATCTGATATATACAGCAACTACATCATCATATCAACTCATTTCATGACAAAAAAAATCAAACAAACTTTTACAGCTTCATTATTCCACGTTCGACAGATATTTAAATCAAAATGAGTGTCTCCTCTATAAAATACTCTTCTATAAACATGATATAAATATAAATAAACAACCAGGGACAGTAATGTTTGAACGTTGAAAGCAATATCGTGTACGCTCCTGCCATTTAGACCTTGTAAGGTCATTTGGATGTGTGTACATGAGATTCAGAGGAATTGGAAATACTATCGAATATGTCGAAGAATCCGATCAGTTCGTCTCATCAGTGAGAAAACAAAACCTGGTGATATCTTAATGTGTTTGTTTTTAATCGAATACTGGAAAAAAAGTTAAATGCTTTCAGTAACAAAATACGAATTGTGTTCGAAATGGTGGTGAATGTTTAAATCGTGGTTTTATGTACATGAATGATGTTAGTAGGAAATACATTAAAAATCTCAAGAATTTTTCAGAACTGATTCTGCTCAAGATTGTATCCTGAATAATAAACCGATTCAAAGTTTTTTGACTTTTCAAGAATTGGTGATTTTCGGCCAGCTGGCGTGATGTTTTTTTCACATGTTTAGATGAAGATTTCTCAAGAATGTTGGAACAGGGTATACAGTGAATTGTGAAGTTTTTGTGATGGTCAGTTTTTCACTTGGAGTTCCTGATTTTTTTTTTAAAGATATATCAGTGATTATTTGACTCGTGAAGAGTTGAAGTATAACTGAAATAATTCGCGAGAAAATCGAAAAATCGATATAAACTCGAAACAGAATGATTAGTTATGTGATGAATACGAGTACAGAGAGATATAGAGAGAGAGGGAGAGAGAGAGAGAGAGAGAGAGAGAGAGAGAGAGAGAGAGAGAGGAGGACGAAGATGTTGAGAAGATCGAGATTATCAAGATAATAGAAAGATTCGATATTTTTTGTCTTCACCTTGAAAGTTTGAATAATCATTTTATAACTCTGGCATTATTATCTGAGATTTATTGTTTGTTGCATGAGTTCTCAATCATCCTGCGGGTGGTAATATCGTCCTTGTAGTTCCCGTTCAAACGATCCTATTTGCCATCTATTGCATCAATTGGGAAACAATGATTTGGTATCAAGTTTCGATGTTATTGAAAAAAAAAACGCAATTGAGGAGAAGAAATCTTTTTTATTGTACCTATATATATGTCTCTTCATTCAAGACTCTGTCTCACATTATGAGATTGCGAAAATACAGAATAAAAATCAATTAATTAAAATATAAAAAAAAATTATCGATAACAACATTTTAGAGAATAAGAAAATAGATATAATTTGACCAGCTTTGAATGAGAAAATGTGTTTGAAAAAATAATCGAATGATGATAACGAAATCATACAAAAATTAAGAAGGGGAAGAATGAAAAATAGTATGCAATGAACACAAAATTGGAAATCAAAGCTGAAGACTATAGAGATGGTGTCGTGAAGTGTGGAGGGATCTTCGAAGGGCGAGTACGACCAAAGACCTTATTATATAACCCACGGTTGAGTAAAACTATGCTATCAATGAATTTGTTGTTGAGTCTGAATTTTTCACAAAATTTTACAAAGAAATTGTGAATTGTGCCTCAACATCAACAAATGATAGAACAAATTGTGTTTTGATACGCATTCTCTTATCTCTTGCAGAAAATTAGGTAGCAGAATCACTGTCATTATGTTTAAAAACCAAAATTGTATTTTCTTTTTTTTTGAGGAGGGGAAATCTTAGATAATAAATGGAACAATCAATCGATATACGAGCAACATGTAAATACGTCTGTACAGTACTTTTATCCAAATTCTTCAACCTATGAATGAAAATAACATTTTTATATGATTGTATTTTACAAGGCCCCAATAGTATATGAAAAAAATGAAAAAATGAAAGAAATGCATCATGAGAAAAATGAACCGGACATATATAATATTGACTAAAAAAAAAGCGATTTTTGTATCAGAGTATCATTTAGCATCACGGTAATACTTTAAAAAAATCGAAATATTTTTTCATCAACCCATGTTGACGACCAAGTCAGGAATGTTGAATAAATAACATGGGTTTTTATTATTCTGCCACGAAATGTTGCTGGTCGTCTCGCGTCTAGACCTTCTGAACCCATCCTAATGATCCGCCTGGCCCACGGTCTTTTCGATGTGCACATTCTTCCCAGCGGCGGAATAACTACGCCGTCTGAATCAGGATGTTACGGCATTCAAACCGCGAATTAGTGAAAGTGCATTCGATAGCAGTGGCGGCTTCTTCATTGGAATGTATACACTTGACAATTTGTACAAATTATAGAAGTACAAGTTCAGATGAGCAATTTACTACGAGAGTCGGTTCGGTTTATACCATGATAAAATCCCGGTCGAGGCGTATCTTCTTCGGCATAACTATAATATCCCATATATATATATTTATATATATATATATATATATATATATAAATATATATATATATATATATATATATATATATATATATATATATATATATATATATATATATATAATTCATATATATATATATATATATATATATATATATATATATATATATATATATATATATATATGTAAATATATTCATATATATATATATATATATATATATATAAATATATATATATATATATATATATATATATATATATATATATATATATATATATATATATATATATATATAATGATCATCCGTCCCTGGTTCCAACTGGAACATTTAAAATGATTGAAAAATTGAAAATATATATATTCAAATCAAATATATATATATATATATATATATATATATATATATATATATATATTTTTTTTTTTTTTTTTTCATTATTCGAAGATACATATGTCAGTCTCTATTCCCAATGGATGACCCTCTTTGAGTCTGAGAAACTGTCTGAAATCTGTTCTCAAATCGAGAATAACGTAGAACTTTTGATAAGTATTCATATGGATGAAAATTTGGAAACCAGGGAAGATTCCTCAAACCCATATGATCCAATTTCTACTCCTTTTTCTTCCGAGAAGTGCCAATAGTATTCGATATCATGAAAAACGATTCTCAGAACCCACATTACATAATCTTATTCACAATATCACCGATCCTAAGCCTGGAATGATCATCAATTGATAATTCAGTATTCATAGATCTAATCGAATCTAAACCCATTCTTCAACTTCCAACATTATTCCGGAGGCACCTAATTATATCTCATTTCGTTGCATACGTATCATCAGCCGCCACTGCACATCGGCCGGACCGAGCGCCACACACACGTAGAGACCTGGATGCATTTCATTACTCGTACTCTTGACATTATATCTCAGATACTGAACTTTAAAACAGCGAAAGATGAAGTTCATCGGAATTCTCCTCATACTGTATCTGTGATGTTATAGTTTGTAAGGGCAAACCCACCTAGATATCAGAAGTGAATGTGTAAAGTGTATTCTGCATAATTTATTGGATCCAGTTTCTGACTTGATATATTTATCAAGTATATCACGCCCTAAAAATGATGTGTAATTTTCTTGTGTAATGTTATATAGTGACTCAGGATGAGCTAATGAAGCCACGTTTCTTACAAATTTGTCGACTACATTAGAAGTTATTTGTTACATTTTCATACGAGTTCGGGTACAAACCAATGGAACACTCATTTCCATGCATGAACAATTTTCCCCAAGTCTTAAAAAAGGGATGGAATTGTTATCAACAAAATAATGATGGTGATGGTGAATGAAACTCGAAATCGATTCCAATCTCGGATTTTCCTCATATTCAATCTCAAATGGAATAAATTCACCGTTTTGAATCCGGTACAGTGATATGCTCTACCTCTCAAAATTCAGATAATTGTTTTTTCATTGAAAGAAATATATATTCTTTAATCCGGCTTCAACGTAATCTAATGATAATCGAGATTTATTGCAGTTGCATAGATGATTATTAGAATGATGGAATGATGAGATATAGGTTTCTTGAGGGAAAGGAAGCGGTCGTGGCATATATTAAGAGAATCATCTCAGCACTCATATGGGCTACTGAGGGAAACCACTAAAAACCTCTGTAGAGATTTATCTCCGTGGAGATGCTACCTGTGCGGGTGATGGTTTCTCAATAAACACTCTTCAAGTAAATACACTGATCGTCTCATTACGTATATATTAATTTTCTCTCAGTTTATATTGAGTAATTTTTCTCAAAAGACCGCAGTAATTGAATCATCTATTCATTAGAAAAGAATCAACAATATAATTATACCAAACAGTATTACCAAATATTTTAGCATTCTTCTTTCAAACATAATAGTCCATTAGTGAACCATTATTACCTAAACGCAGACCGCCCTTGTTGTGTTTAGTAAACTCTTACCCAATGACATCATTTCGGTAATTCTTGCAGCCTGTTTACGCGTGAACAAGCAAGAAAGTATATTGTAATGATAGTGCCAAGGTGAGAGAACATCTTGCGAACTATTAACCGTGTACTAACTGAACTTCCGGTCAAGACGGCCGGAAGTAGTCTATCAAGTCTGAAGATGTGGCGTGCGCTTATTTGGGATTTACAAATATAAGATAATTGAATCTGTTTATGCATTTCAGAACGAATTATTTCAATACAACTGGAAATTTAATGAGAATCAATTCAATGGAAATATGGGATGGATGCGGAGTTTTATCTGGCTAGATATGAATATATCTTATTTCATATTTCATATAGGTTGGAAATAAGAATGCGACATGATTGGCCAGCCCTCATCATTTC
This sequence comes from Brachyptera risi, assembly GCA_964007535.1. Taxonomy (NCBI): domain Eukaryota; kingdom Metazoa; phylum Arthropoda; class Insecta; order Plecoptera; family Taeniopterygidae; genus Brachyptera; species Brachyptera risi. The sequence continues at coordinate 32,936,376 of OZ023336.1, forward strand.
AGGGGGCCTAGATGATGGTATTTTGACACCCCCCGACCTGACTTGTTGGAACCGGGCAAAAGATATTTATTTATATATTTCATTATTTTGAATGTGATGTCTGTTATGTTTCATTTTGGAATTTATTCCGACTCATTTTCGTATTCTCACAGACTATTGATCCACATAGGAATCCTCCATTTGTCACTTTCATCTTTATTACATTCGTGATGTGCCCTAAAATCGGAGATTCTGAAATCGAAAATAGTAATTCAGTTCACAATCAGAAATTCAGTGAATTCAAGTGAATTCAGTAATTCACAGTCGTGAATTCTATTGTGTGCATCAAGAAATGATTCACAATACGTGTACTATATTTTCACAGAATAAGAGTGATTTTTCTCTCAGTGTACTTAGCTACAGATAGCTTTGTGTACTGGCATAAGAAAGTTGCAACAGGAATTCCACGTTGGAAATATCTTTCTTCGTAACATCACTTTGAAGGAGTTGGAGGAATTCGAACAACATATATATATATATATATATATATATATATATATATATATATATATATATATATATATATATATATATATATATTTATATACATATATATATATATATATATATATATATATATATATATATATATATATATATATATATATATATATAATATCAGTTCATGTCAACATCTCGATAGTTCAAGTAATGATTCAGATGAAAAAATAACCCTAAATCTTCGTTTATATTTTGTTTGATGATTTTTTAACCAAATTTTGGAGTTGCATACCAACACCAACAAATGATTGGATATTGGATGGGTATTGTATCATATCGTGCGAAACAATGGTTAAAACATTGGTGTACTCTCACCAATTAGTCTATTATGAGCTGCAAAGTAAGATATAATCCATGACTTATTGAATTACACGTGAATCTATGGAACCATCAAATTGTCAATATAATCATCTGCTCAAATAATTGATAAGTCAGTGGAATTGAGAAGACTTTAAGCATAAAATAGCATCGAATATTTGTCAATTCTGAAGATGGATCAATATTTCTACACACCCACACATGATATTACCACAATTGTATGACAATAATATTGATTATTTTTAATAACTTCATTTTTTCATATAATTCGCTACATCCTTCACATAATATTTTAATTGCTAGGAAATAACAACCATGTATGTTAACTACGGGTATCCATCAACATCATTCGAATTCTGAGATCAAATATAATAACTGATAATTAGGATGCGACATTCTGCAAGGTTTCGATTTGAAGACCTCACACACGTGCTTCACGAATATGTGCAACTATTTGCACGAATGCATTCCAACATGCAATTAATTCGATGTTATTTCGAAGAGGAGGTGATGAGTGGGCAAGGTCACTTTTATAATAACTCATGAACTTTGACTTTTGATTGCACGATCAAGAAGCCAATAAAATCAAGTGAAAAATTACTGTCATGAAATATCCGTGTATCAATGATGAAAGCCTATTTTTTCAGGTGAGCGTTGAATTATCAATCAATAAATGCTATTTGAGTAGGACACGTGACCTGAAATTCAAGCCCCGTGACTGTTATTGGTGAATTTACTGCATGACACGTGACCTCATTGACACTGGGATTATATTTGCGAATCAAACATGAATAAATATATGATCATTCTAGGTGATTATTCACTATAAATATGAGTATATACAAGTTTATTCCAGAATTTATGTTCTAGCTTATATGCATCATTCACAGGTTAGATTTCAATTCACATTCATTGCAGAGGAGAACTTCATACATTTATTTATTTATTTACATTTTTGTCCGAGTGGGTCAACAATATAAAATTGAACATTCAAACGTGATTCATATGGACGATCAAGAATGAAATTAGTGATCATGAATGCACAAATTAAACTTCGATTACACCCCAAAATATCAGTGATTTCCTTTCCATAGAATATACAATTCAATACATATATGTTTTGTATTGATATTACTGAAGATTACTACTTACATTACATCATTTAAAATATCTCTTCGTTGATGATCTGTGTGCCCTATGTGGGATAGAAAAATCTTAGATACAATCACTTATCACGTGATGAAACTGCTCCAGTGCATCCTCTTGACCACTTGAACTTTGATATATCCATATCAACGAAAACAAGAGCAACAGCCCTTTCGGTGGTGATGTTGGATAAAGGAAGACATTTGCTCGAAACCTTCTTATTTTGTCAATACTAGTATAGAAATTCAAGTAGGCCAGCGTCTTCTCTCTCATGGTTCAGTATTGTTCTCTTCTTCAATATAGTATGATACTAATTCATCAAGAAGTGCAGTCGTATATTTGCACCATAATGCGTTCACTTTATTCATCACGCAATTTTGTTTTCACTTTCTCTAAATTGTGCTCCTTTTTTTGGTTCTCTCTCATCAACAAAAAGAGATACCTCGAATCATCTTCGTATGGCTTGAGAATTGTGTTTATCAGTTGTTTGTTCACTCTTTTCGATCTTGAAAGATGTGTGAGAAGGAATCAGAAAAATGATGCAGAATATTCTTGAGAGGAATACAGGACAACAAAATGTATTCGAGTGGGACATGAATCTAACTCTGTTCGGACCAGTTCTACAAACCATCAGCTAAGAATCGATTAGCTCACTATTAGTCAAGATGAGAAAAAACATACGTAATCATGACAGATAACAAGTTAATCCGATGATTATTGCGTTATCTACTACTTGGAACTGTGCTTTATTGGAAAAGGTGATCATTTCATGAAAATTACCTTCTTTCAGCATTTCAGTCCCATCTCTCAAATATCCCCATGAAATCTTCCACTGAGATTTGTCCGTATCCTTTTCAATGCTCATTTTTGAGAAGTGTTCCAAACTCAACTGATTCAAAAAGAAATAACCTTTATTGGTCCCTGACTATATTATAAAACAGGATAGCAATCAGTTTAACAAATACATAGAATAATATAGAGAAATAGATCGAAATTATGACATATTGATACATGAAAAGGCAACTGATCGAATAGAAAAAAGGGGAAAAAAAATTGGATTGAATAAAATGATGAGGAGATTTAGTGATTACAAAATCAAAAGTGATATAGTGAAACGTTAATAATTATTATACAAATGATTTCCTGAAATTCTTACGGAGTCTTTAAATTGCTGACATTCTGATTCGATATTTTAAAAAGTTACTTATAAAAAAACATTTACAAAAGTCGCTGAAAAAATTACAAATTGTTCCCCTGGCTCCCACAAAAAAAAGAAGGAACCATCCGATCCCAGATTACAAACAATAGTTGTACATTGAACTTTAATTAACTATTCATCAATAACAAAACAGAACATATACGACGTAATATCGTTTTTGGTCTCTCGGTTTATTTATATATCTCTCATTTATATCGTTGTTCATCGAAACCAACAACAGCTATTTTATACGGGGGTACGGATGAGCAGGTGATCATGAAACTATCAAGTGATAATAAGTGAAAGAATGCTCACAAAAACTCATGCCTTATGCGGGACTCGAACTAACGCCCAACGATGACTTCAGTTTTTGAAGCGGTGTCCCAGCTGACCGAGCCACCGAAGCCACCGGTCTCCCAGTTCATTTATATATTCCTCATTCATATCGTTGCTCAACGACCCCACCAACTGCTAGGTTATACGGGGGTACGGATAAGCAATTGATAATGAAACTATCGAGTGAATAACCCGTTGAAAAAAAAGGTTACAGAATATCACGCTGCCTTATGTGGTTCTCAACTCCACCTTGTTCATTTTCCAACATATTCAATTCAGTTTGTATTTCACTCGACCTTGTTATGTTACTTCTGTTTCAACTATCGCATACGCAATATTATTTCCATTATTTTTCCATATTTAATCCACAGTCAAGCTTTTTTAGGGCTTCATGGACATCTCGTGACTTTTCATTCATTTATATGTATGTTCTATGTTTTTTTGTTCATAAAGAAGAAGAAAAAACACTGTCAAATGTGATTCTAGTTGTGCCTTATACGACTGAGCTACGGATGGCGGCCTCGTCTCCTGGTAATTATCACATTTTCTTCGTTTGCGATCAACCGATTCTGGATCAGCGGCATTGCGTAGTAACAGTACATCATGGAATGAAGAGATCGCTTTATTCTATCGTACATCTTACTTGAATGATCATATCAATTATCATTTATATTTTCAATTGTATATTTAAAGAAGTAGGATAAGTGAAGAAAAATGTACCGACGGAAATTAAAATTATATAACCTACAGATACTGCTGTAAAGTGATAATTCGAAATGAAAGATAATAATATAATTTTCTGAGACCTTGGGCTATTTTCCGAAAAAATACACGATGTTTATGTTCATTAGATTTTGATCAGAAACGGACTAACACGGTCTATATTGTATCGTGACAAAATCATTATGGAGATACAAATAGTGTCACAATGAAATAGAAATAATATCATTTGGAATTGGACATGTTTTCTTTCGTTCATTCCTTTGATTCAAACTATCTCATTTCATAGATGCACCTATTCAAAATTGCACTATTCACATTGGAATATTATACAAAACTGTATATGAGAGTTATGAGGGTGTAGATCATATGTGATGGAATAAAGACGGGGAAAAATTGAATTGAGATGAAATAAAAAAAAATATATGTATATATACTGAAACAAGCTGGACTACGTTTATCCTGAATTCATTCAGATAAAATCCATTCTGAACATTTTCTCTCCGGTTTCATAAAATTATTGGAAGTTTTTTCAGAAGACCGATCCAAATATCCAGATACCGTATGGGAACTTTTGTTAAAAAATGGAAAAATAAGTGAGATGAGAAATGGAATGGGATTATTGATGAACAACCATAAAAACGGAATCATGAGAAGTCTACATATATATTTTCCTCATCCTAATAAAATTCACCCAATAGTTTGGAAACTGAGTACCATTATTATTATTATCATTTATTCTTAATTTTTTTCAATATGATGTCTATATAGCCTTTGAAGAGAGTGAAAAAGTACCGTATACGTAATACCGTAAGTACCTCTATGCACTCCAAACCGTTCTCTTGAGTGGATTTTAATGACTTCTGAAATGAATATGATTAGAAAAGTGACAGTAATATTCATCATTATATCCACAATATAATTCGGTTGGGAGAGGATCCTGAATTCAGCTAAGTATTCTCACCTTCGGAAATTTCTTTAGAATCCATCAGAACTTTTGTGCCAGATGATAATTAGAGAGGTTAGTGGTTAACTGTTAACTTTACTGAATATATCATGATATTTTTCTTCCGAAAGAAGCTATGAATATAGTGGTACTTTCAGCTGTGAACTCGCATCAGTAGAGATATCTGTAATGATTGTATTATGACGTCTGTAGGATGAGTATCGTGTTTTATATTTTATTATCTGTTATTGAATGTCCATATACTGTACGTATATACATTCTATGTACCAGTCCTTTGGACGAAAATTTTATGGATGAATAAGTAAATAAATAAATGATCTCTTCATTCAATAGTCCATCGGAGTCGATTTATCGAAATATCAGTTTTTTGGTGATTACTTCTGAATGGTATGATATATCAGAACTCTTTTACGCGAGAAACACAGGTAATTATAATAGCTTCAAGATGATATAAAGCTACGACTATTTGAGTCACGTTGCATTGATGTGATGCGTTGACAGCTGAAATAAAACATTTTTTATCTGTCGACATTTGACATTTATGCGACATGACTTAAATGGTCATAACTTACATCATCTTGAAGTTATTATAATTATTTGTGTTTCTTGCTTATTAAAATTTTGATATCTCATACCGTTCAAAAGTTATCAAAAAAAACTGATATTTTTGATTTTTTTTTTTTTTGATATTTTCATTTCTAGCTCCCGTGGATTCTCATTATGGACCTTCATTAAAACATCATACTTTACTATACGGACTGCTTTTTCAGACAATTAGGAAATCTCCGTGTTCACTAATCATCACTGTATTTGTTTTTTCTCTGAATTTCATACTCATTTCACTTTTCAGTTCCACCCACATCAAATTAGTTATATATTATGTAATATTGTTTTTTCATCAAAGAAGACATGCAAAATAAATACGGTTTCTTGTTAAATGTATATTTTCGAGGACAAGTTCAACATGGCATTCATCCACGAAGACTCATAGTGAATTCCAATTGCATATAATTCTCTCAAGTATAACCAGAAAAATTGTGCAATGTTATTTCTATTAGGAATAGGCGTAGGATTTATATCGCATCGCTTTGAACGCGCGAGACAGTTAATTGGCATGAAAATATATTGTTCTTCTTCATCCACCTTTGTCTTCAGTAGGCCTATTATGTCAAGGCCAGAGCTCTAGATTCAAACTGTAACTGGTGCTATTACTGTATCAATAGCTTTATATGGGACACTCTTGTGAGCCTGCGACATCTGAGATTTAATAACGTTCGAAATACTGTAGCAAGATATTTCATCTGGATCTCATAAATTATCCTCTGACATTTTCATTTGAAAAAATTAGTTTGTAATTGAATACATTTTAGTTACGGTGCATGTCATTTGAGTGGATCTACAGTAGTGAAATAATGTAGCGATGATTTTTGTTCATTTATCATCATATTATGGAATAATTGATGATCTAATATATATATATAATTAATATAATTTCATATTGATATATATATATATATAATATTTATATAATGATATATTTTTCATTATTAATTATTTTATCAATGAAATATATTCTGATATTCATATTATCATGATATTTATTATCATATTAAATCATGAAGATATTCATCATATTATCATTATTGATATGTTATTCATATAATATATATATATATTATTATAAGAGATAATGAAATAATAAGATGATAAAATATCATTAGGATAATAATAAAAACGTTATCTGAATTCAGAATAGAGATTGAATGGATAGAATGAAGCGGGAAATTATAAGAATCACATTCAAATCATGAGAAAATGAGTCTTAGTGGTGGGTACTTGCTACTGAATACTTACCACTTGGTACTTAGAAATTGGGTGGATCAGTGTTTTGGATCAGTGTAGTGGATCAGTATTGTGGATCAGTGGCCAATTTCTGTTGTTCGTATCAATACATGTGGTAGCTATCTCACAAATTCCATGAAATATTCCAACAGTTTGGAAAAAAAACAAGATGTGTCTTGCTCATTTTTGACCTGACTTTACCTCACCTATGTGTTACTTCACTTTTGTTTCTAGACGTCAAACAAAAATCGCAAACAAATGAAAATCTTGGCAAGCTGAATCTGCTCTCATTTCTTTAATATATTTGATTAATAAGAACAGTTGACTTCATAAATGTTCCAATGAATGTTCCATTCATGTATACACGTTCAGAGAAAATTTAAACTCATTTGGATGGATTTTATTTTTCAATTTTTTTTGTTCAGCCTAATCATATGGGGTTTTCAGAAATTTTGAGATGATATTTTTCAAAATTGGTTCAAACGATTAATTCCAGAAACTATACAGTTTTAAGTTGGATGAGTTTTCGTGTACAAAAAAGTTTCATGTCGATCAGTCAAACCCTGCTACCTGTGGAGTACTTACAGAGAAAAAAACGAACAAAAAAACACACAACAACGACCTATAGGAGTAGGATGGAATCTTCGCATACGCTCATCCAATAAGTCATTTCTATGATTTATGATCCCCCCATAGAAGATTTAGCCTCCATTTTTCAACATATCAATAAAAATCCACCAGATGTAACTTGTCATAAGTATTAAATAATTTACATCATGACGTATCTAGATTATTCCAAGTATTCTCAAATACTTCAAAATACCCCAAGTCATCTCTCATTCACACGAGTCTCATATTTATAATTCCAATTGCTAAAAAATACCTCGTTATGTCTATTCAAATCACCTAATGGTTAATACCGATATAGTGTAACCACATTATGCCCTACTTTAATTTCACTTTCATTTTCACTTTGCCTTACCTCTTCTACCTTTTAAGTGTGGAGCTGTAATAATATTCATCTGCTTCGTCTCATCTCCTTATCCATGCTCGGTGAGCATCTTTAGCACTGTGCCAAGGACTTTTGTATCGTATTCCAGTTCGAGCTAGATGTAAAGCTGTCAATCAATGTAGCCTTTAACAGTAGGAGGTTACACATAATTACAGTGGAGATCTTATCTTGAGAGGCAGAGTGCGATGATTCCTAATTAATAGTAAATAGTGGAACAATCAATTGATTGAATTCAATTGTTGATTCGTTGCATCATTGTTGTTATGTGATTTTCGTGAGTTATGAATCGGTCAGGACCCTTATTCTCTAGATTGATGAGGTGTGAGTTGTAATTTGTGGAATGAGATTAGATAACTTTATCACTCATTTTCATTGGAATTATTGGAATCTCACCGAAATTTCACTCATTCCACAATTCATAAATATTGAAGAAATATGAAATTCTGATTATATGATTTTATTATTTCCGATCATTATAAATTCTGAAAATATGGATTCGATTCATGAATTCATAATTTGTAATTTTTAATTTCATAATTTAATAATGAATTCATGAATTCATAAATATCCCCAATATAGTTCCTAGTGAAAACTTGGATCTCAAATTCTTCATAATATTATTCACATCTGTTCCAATAATTTATTTTCTCTGACATTTTTCATGAAAGATATTTTTTATCGAATCATTTTCAGAATGGAAATTTTCTCAGTGATATGAATGGATTATGTGGCAGTAGGAGTTCCAGATATGATTCGATCAAAATCTGATGAGATGGTTATTCATACTTGATAACTGAGGATTATGGAAATATACTACATTATCTCTAATATTCGGAGGTCAGAAACGATATTTCCTCCATAAAAATAGCATGTATAACCATGTGAGCTCATCCTCATTTGAAGATTCAGGCTCACTAGAGCATTACACTCGCGAGTGAACGAGAATCGTATGCAAAACTGCACACAAATGTACAAAACAAAAACAAAGTAAAAGAACAATATTGTCTAGACCTGTGAATATCAATTCTTCCACAGCTCTTCCTACGACCAGACTCGTTCATTACACCACCCACTCAACCTACAATACATTTATGTATACATTATTAAAATCACGTACTCCAAAATTACCGCAAAATAAATTTGCACTGCAAAAAAATCTTATTCTTTCTCAGAATATCAAAAACGGACCTAAAAGATTTATTCATACTTGAAACTGGTGTGGGATTTATTTGACAAACCATAAAATCTTTCTGTATAGTCATAAACAGAGGACTTAATTTGGTAGTATCATTTACCTGACGGTCGAACGTCTGTTTCTTTAGTATCATTAATCATATACGCTCCAGAGTCTCGCACCTTGATTATAATACCTAATAACTAGAAAAGCCCACTTCAGACTCGTGCAGTATCACCTTGCGGTCGGAAAACCGGTTGCAAGCCGTTGCAGCGGTATAATGCATGAGTATACGTAAGCGTTTTGCGGTCTCAGTTCAACCGATTACCGTTTCCGGCAGCTTGAGGAATGTCTTGGCTGTGGTACGCAACTTGGGTTAAAGTCCAACAGCCGTTTGGTCAGCAGAATCAAAAAGTAATTTTGAAATTAATTCCACATTGGGGAAATTTGAGTCAAGCTCTATTGAACATGTGTATTCTTGAATTGAAATTGCATCAAAAATACTGATATTTTTTTTGGCTGAAGTTACAGCGCTTGAGAGAAATATTAAGTTGCTGGTTTGACTTCATTTTGGTGAAAAATCGATCATTTTTCCTCTTAAAATGAGTGTGATTCATAAATGAGAACGGGTGCCCATATTAATTTTTGCATAACTATACTTATAACATCTTCAACTACAATAAAACAAGTCTTTTGATCGAATGTCATTATACTATTAGTGTATTTTAATGATCTGTTGAATAATGAGAATGCATGAAATTTGAAGATTACATGTTAAATGATAGGGAAACATCCAGTATTTGAATCGATATATCTCAAAATTGATCCTGGTTAGCCCATCATCCGTTTCAATATTATTATCGAGCACATCAAACGAACCGACTGACGAAAACTCAGGATTCTGTCATGACTACGAGGTTATGGAGGTTAGACCTTAAGGTTGGACGTCACAATGAAGTGTTGAACTGGCAGGACACGCACCGGAGAAAGTGTAATGGTGTACAAGTTCAATGAGAATGCGTGAACAAGTATGAGTATTAATTATTATTTTGACAGCATATTATGTAGTATGGAAATAAACGATGCGCTAAGCACGGCCTGTCGAACACGTTTGGTTATGAATAATTAGGCAAAAGTTGTTTGTAACTTCAATATACATTGATTGGTGGATTCATACAAATTGTATACATGTTTTGAAATAAGTACTCATTTTCATAATAGCTACATTGATGTATGATGATGATATGAACAAAACTAACTGGAAGTTCATTGAGTAACATCTTTGGCACTCGGATTTGATATTATCAGCAAAAATCCTTCATGAGAACTGAATTCATCTTGAAAAGAGAGAATGAACATGAATATAATAATGACAGCCCATCATGAATTAAAATAGTTCACCATGAAGATCCGGTTCGCGCAAGTTCACCATAACTTCATGACGTTCTTTACTTGAAATTATATTTAGATTTTTGATACCGAGACTTATGATGAGAGTTTTGATAGTATTATAATCAAAATCTTATAGCTAATAGTTATGAATCATCGGTATCATAATCAATATTGCGTTGAATGGAATATACTTTACGGATGACTGTGATCTATTGGCGTCGGTGAACGTGGAATGAGGTATGTGAGATTGTTTGTTATACCAGGAGTTGTTTTGAATAGTGGTAATGAGAGGGTCCTGATCCAGAACCTGAGCGACAGTAAAATCACGTCAAACTTCTGTCAGGATGGTCGACAATAGGTGGAATCGAACTCTGGTCTTCTGAATGACGCTTCATCGTGATAGACACTCGACCACCCGTCTTAGTACAGTGCCCGAATTACCAAAATTGAAATTGCGCCAAGGCTAGTGGTCGAGTGACTAGAACCATCATTCAAGAGACCGAGGTTCGATTCCCGCCATGGTCGACTATCCTGACGGTGGGTTATCATGGTTTCATTATGACGTTTAGGTAAATACTGGGACGGTTCCTCAACAACAGGCCACGACTCAAAATCCCCGAAACTATCCAAAATCATCTAATAAAATAACCTTCCATCTCATCATCCCATTTTCTCATATATCATTCACCGACGCCAATAGATCTCAGTGCCTCATTGAATGTGATATGATCAATAGATGAGTTTCGATCAATAGATGATATGAGATTATGAGATGAGATTATTATGCTATGGTACTCATAGCATTTTCAGTGAGATTACCAGAATTCCACCTAAATAATCTCATCTCATCATATCATAATCTCGAGAATAAGGGTATAGGAGTCATCATGAACCTCTCTGGCCAATCATATTTTCCTCACGACATTCTCATTAAAAGCATGTATTTGTCTTCAGTTGGTATATCGCAATAGCAACTTGAAATTTGATGAAATCCTTGGTGGCTGACTGTTGTTTGCAGGATGGAAAACCTGTTACATGAAAACATTTTGATTATAGTTACGCGTCCAACTTACGTGACAAAATAGTTCCTGATTTAATAATGGAGTTGAGCACCAAGTGACGGTGGTCGGTGGCAATATCAACTAAATGAACCGCTTAAGATGAGCTACATCATTAGTTGATCCATGTGTCCGTCGCATATTGAATCCATTGACCCTATCAATTATATTATCAGCTAATTGTGCGGGTTTTCAAACTTTGGGGGGCTTTGACCGAATATTAATTAATGTAATTGACTATTATTAAATTTACTCTACGTTATGAAATCAACTTGACTTGACTTAACGATGGAGCTCCGTTTTATCTCTGCTGAAAATGTCCACATTTATTGACAGATTTGTTTTTATAAAAGTCACTTCCTCCTGATTTTGAATTCAAAAGTCTTGAAAAAGTGGTGATTAAGATAGTCGAGCGGAATGAATATTTCGAAATTTCAGAGAATTTCTGCTTCCTGATGTAAAAAGTGCGATAAAATAAATTAGAGTGAAAATATTCGCAATTAGTGAAGAACTCAGAACGACGAGTTACTGAAAAATAGTATTCTCTCAATTTATTCATTTTGTGAGTGTTTAATGAAAGATAAAGTTTGGGAATGTATAATTTGTGAACCTCAGAAAACAACTACCGGTACTCACACTTTCTGATGGAAAATTAATTATGGGTAATCTGTATATCATTATCATCACATATTTATATCACTGATACATGGGATAACTCTTCTCAGACCAACTTATGATTTATATCCTTCAAAAAAAAAATCACACCCTTAATTCTTTTTCCAAACTAACTTATAACTTGAGTTGTTCTCGTGAAGCTCTGAACTCGCCTCCACAAATAATTTTTTTTCGCGACTTTGATATATCGCAATTACTGAGACGAGTCATCGAGTGGCTAGCACACTGAACCGTCATTCAGGAGTCATCCAATGATAGAGTATGCTAGTGCCGTGTGAGATAATAATATCATCAGAATAAGGATCGTCATAAGAAAAAGCACGAGAAAGAAATTGAAACTGTTCAACGGGCAACATATACTACACATGTACGCTATAATATGTATATCATGTAATGATTCAAAGGAAATAAGACCATTGTTATCATCATTATTATTAAATACTTAATAATTTATAATATATATAATTATGATAATTTTGAGAATGATTGATCCAATTGTGCAGTGAGATACACTTATTAGATATTTATTGAATTATTATTGTGCATCAACTTCTCATGTCTTTGGCTGTGTGGATATGATTCGTATCTTTGATGTTTAATGATACTAGGCAAACGCGTTATGTGTTTCCGCGTTGATGGATGAGCTGGAACATATCAACTTATCTTTGGATTGGTTATTATATATATATACACCTTGAGATCCAAACCATTACATCACTGCCATCTTATTTTCCATTAATAATTGGATGAGCGAAGCGAAGACTCAATTACACTATACCGCAAAAAAAGTGCCTGTTTTTTTTTTTTTTTTTTTTTTTTTTTTTTTGTTTTTTTTGTTTTTTTGTTCGCGCTCCACAGGTCAGACAAAAATTCAAAATCAGTTGAAACTTGGCACACACATGAACCCCTATCTGACTTGATGCTGTATAGTTTTGAGGCACGATCGGTTAAACAACTTCTGAGAAAACTCATTCCAAAGTTTTCAAAAATCCCATTAGAATAAGCCAGAGGAAAACATTCGTGAAAAATATTTCATCTGAGAGGATTCAAATTCTCAGAGAACTTCAATCTGATAATGATACACATTATTCCGAACTTTTACTCAAATCGAATCAGCCGTTTCGATGTAAAAAAATATATAATGTTATTTGTGTCAATTATTCAAAGCTATTAAGATACCTATTAAATCAAGGCAACAAGTGTCACCACTTGATTGTAAACGATTGAAACAAAGCCTTCTTCATTATCATATAAATTATTAATGGAAAATAAGATGGCAGTGATGTAATGGTTTGGATCTCAAGGTGTATATATATATAATAACCAATCCAAAGATAAGTTGATATGTTCCAGCTCATCCATCAACGCGGCAACACATAACGCGTTTGCCTAGTTTATATGATAATAAAGAAGGCTTTGTTTTAATCGTTTACAGTCAAGTGGTGACACTTGTTGCTTTGATTTAATAGGTATCTTAATAGCTTTTAATAATTGACACAAATAACATTATATATTTTTTTACATCGAAACGGCTGATCCGATTCGAGTAAAAGTTCGGAATAATGTGTATCATTATCAGATTAAAGTTCTCTGATAATTTGAATCCTCTCAGATGAAATATTTTTCACGAATGTTTTCCTCTGGCTTATTCTAATGAGATTTTTGATAACTTTGGAATGAGTTTTCTCAGAAGTTGTTCAACCGATCGTGCCTCAAAACTATACAGCATCAAGTCAGATAGGGGTTCATGTGTGTGCCAAGTTTCAACTGATTTTGAATTTTTGTCTGACCTGTGGAGCGCGAACAAAAAAACAAAAAAAAAAAAAAAAAAAAAAAAAAAAAAAAAAAACAGGCACTTTTTTTTCGGTATAGTGTAATTGAGTCTTCGCTTCGCTCATCCAATAATAATTTTTCAATTTCATGTCCACATATATACATATATATATATATATATATATATATATATATATATATATATATATATATTATATAATATATATATATATATATATATATATATATATATATATTATATATATATATATATATATATATATATATATATATATATATTCAATATTATATTCCTTAACTATCGAGAAGTTTTCATTCATTTTTTCCTTGTCCAAGCTAATAATTCCATTTCTCATCCCACAGATAAGCCTTTTTGGCTTTGTGGAAGAGCGTATTGATTAATCTTGTATTAAAGTATTATTCAAATCTAATAAAAAAAATGAAGAAATATCATTATACGCATATAATGTATACGCTATACACCTACATATACCGGTACTTATACGGAGAAGAGTGAAAATAAAAATTTGATGGAATCAAAAATAAATAATCTAACGAATCAGTAAATATCGAAGTATCAAAATGTGAATCAAATGTACGGATAGATATCTTAGCGTATATTGTCTGCTAGATTCAGTTTCGAAAACAATGTATTATTAAAATACATTGTTTTCAGTATACATTCCAATTGAGCTCAATCGACCACTCCGTGTGACCTCGAGTGTACATTGAAACCTATTCTCGTATGATTGATAACATTTATATAATTCTTTCCGAAAATAACTCTCAAACCGAAAACAAAGTCGAAACTACACATACATAACACAACTCAAACATAAAAATAACTCTTCACAGTTGAATAAAATCCCTGTTTACTTTCAACAATAACAATTCCAATGTCAAGATCGCCAGTGTCTTTCATAACTAGCAAATATTATTCTTTCCATTTCCATAAGTGTGAGACCAATGTGTCATAATAAGACGCTGCCAGCCATAATGACAGGGATCGTATAATTTCACTCGCTTCTATTGAATAATGATGGCTTATAAATGACCAAAAGTCCTCAAACATATCAATTTGTGATTGAATGAGAAGCTATGATTAGGCCGGAGGGTATAGTGGTGAGTTACATCTATATTATGTTAATGTGACTGTATATCACCTGGAGCGGAGGAGCGATGATGTTATAGAATAGGTTAATGGATCGCCGACAGACGCTCAGGTGAGTGTGATGGTATGTGGATTTGCTTGGGTGATAATTTTTTTTTGACTCGTGCATTTGAAATGATTTCAATGAAGCAGTAATTAAAATTGATGCGTGTTTTTCATATTAGGCCCATGAGATTTGAGCTTGATCAGTGAATCGAGATACAGTATTGAATAGAGTATTATACATAATTGCTTAGAATGAGTTGATGTATAATGCATACCATGGATGTACAGTATAACGCAAAAGTAAAAAGCCGTTTCATTTTCTGAAGCCCGGGAGGTAGGCAACTTGTCATGCACGCTAGAAACCGGTCCGAGATTCAAAGTCCACATGCAGGTATACTGACTGAAGTAAAATAGTATTGATTATATTTGAAGTGATTTCATCTGTGCAATTCAAAATAATGTTTCGATATGTTTGTATCATTCGTATTGGTTTTAATGTCGCACTGCACTGATGACTATACGATCTATTGGCGTCAGTTGTTTTGATGTCAATTCTTTCTCGTATTTACCATCAAGACATGTGTTTGATCCAAATCAGATCTTGATCCGTTTCCTTTTCTTGTGTGCGCTCCACAGGCCACAATGCAAAACCGAACTACATGCTATTTTATCTATGGGCGTTATTTTTTAATGAATGCATATTAGGGTTTTAAGGCGCATCGACAGCGAGGTCATTTAGCGCATGTGCGTTTTTGTTCTTCCATCTTCAAATACTTATAGCTTTCGGTGGTAATTGGATCGGTAAATTTGGGCAGATTGACGATTCAAATTGAAGAACTTACCTATATGAGAATAAAAAGTAAAGAAAAACGAACAATATCTCTCATTGGAAATTTAAAATGCATAATACATAATATATATGAAATATATGAAATATTAAAGTATATAACCAATCCAAAGATATCCTGATCTATTGTTCCAAATATTGTTCATCAACGCGGAAACACATGACGCGTTCACCTAGTATAAATCAATCAGCACCTCAGGGACAGGGGAATGATAATGAGAATAATGAAAATAACAAATCAATGAGAATATTAGTTATGTTAATTAAACGTTTGGAAATGATGATACCCACAGAAGCCGAAGATTGTGTCTGGCAAAGACGATATCCACCTTGAAATCCGAACAAATACGTCACTGCTATCCTCAATTTCCTAATTAATTTCTACTAGTCAAACGCGAAATATGCGTTGTAAGATGAGCGAGATATCTCAATAAGGTATAAAAGTCCTTAAAGTAGTTCTACCCTTGCTACTTTATCGACTCTGGTATTCTACACACCTTGATATCTGAATAAGCTATTAAAGTCGTTAAAGTAGTTTTACTCTTGCCACTTCATTGACTCTGGTGTTCTACACACCTTGACGCATATAAAAAATACTTCATTGTTGGTCAACTCTTGAATCTAGAAAGCAGTGAATCTCGACAACTTAATTCTGTCACAATTTTTATGATATATTTTATGAATATTATCAGACATTTTATTTTTTCTCTTCAAAACGACTGATCAGAATTACTTAAAAGATCGTAATAATGTGTAAAATCCATGTATACACATTTAGGGAGAATTTCATTCCATTTGGAGAGATTTCATTTTTCAACATTTTCTGCCCAGCCAAATCTTATGGGGTTTTTAGAAACTTTGAGATGATGATTCTCAAAATCGGTCCGACCGATTCATCCCAAAAACTATACAGTTCTAAGTTGGATGAGTTTGCGTGTACAAAAAAAGTTTCATGTTGATCAGTCAACCCTTGCGACCTGTGGAGTGCTTACAAAAAAAAAAAAAAAAACACAGACAAAGCCCTATAAGAGTGGGATGGAGACTTCGCTACGCTCATCAATGATAATATAGAAGGCTTTGATTTGATCGTTTTCAATTAATTGGTGACACCCATTGCTCGAATTTTAATCAGTATCTTGAAGGCTTTGAGTGATTCAAAAACATTACATTATATATTTGTTTACATCAAAACGGCTGAATTGATTTGAGGAAATTCTCAGAATAATATGCATCATGATTATATTGAAATTCACTGGGAATTCGAATTCTCTCGGGTGAAATATTTTGGACGATTTTTTTCGTCTGGGTTATTCTCACGGGATTTTTGAAAACTTTAAATGAGTTTTACCAGAAGTGATTCGACAAATTGCGCCTCAAAATGATACAGTATCGAATTAGATACAGACACTTGTGCATGCCAAGTTTCAACTGATTTTGAATTCTAGTTTGACCTGTGGAGCGCGGAAAGAAGGCACTTTCTTCGATTATGGTGGGATTGAGTCTTCGCTTCGCTCATCCAATTACACAAAAGTGATCTCGATTAGGTGAAAATCACATTGCTTATGGAAGGAATATTCCATGTGACACTTTGGACAAATTGGAATGAAAAGAGTGGATAAGGGATTCAGAACGTGAAGAACTGAATAGTGAAGCGCAAAACAAAATTAATGATTACTCATTAGGCGATACATGAATGACAAAATAATATGGACGAAATGAATGAACATGCACATAATGACTGAATATATAATGAACGTTCCAAAATTATATATAAATGAATATATAATATATATAATATGATAATATAATATATATAATATAACAACAACAAAAATATATCTATATATCTATATACATAAATATATATATATTTATTTCTAGGGGTTCGATGACCTCACAAGTAGCTAGGTTAAATGTGGGATGAATATACGCACACACACACACACATATATATATAAATATATATATATATATATATATATATATATATATATATATATATATATATATATATATATATGCATATATATATATATATATATATATATATATATATATATATATATATATATATATATATTATATATATATATACCGGTATATATCTTTATATATATATATATATATATATATATATATATATATATATATATATATATATATATATATATATATATATATATATATATAAATACCAGTATATATCTCTGCATACTAATATATGGAAATCATATATCAAATGGAAGTGATCTGATTCTTGCTTCAATTTGTTTACAACGGAATGAACTAGATCACCGCCAATACATTTTTCAAAATGAAATTCGTGCCTTGAACGTGGCAACTGAGCAATGACTATAGGCCTACGTTCAGGCCTAAATTTGGGTTCGTCTCGGAAGTTTGTTACCCGCACATTGCACGTTAGTCTGCAGCCACATATTTCACCCACCTGGACATCAACATAAACGATACAAATAGTCAAGTCAAAACCGAGATATTGATGACTTGAGTCATTTTGACAACCAACTATTACAAGGAAATCGTCGTCTGCCGTGTGCAAGTTTAGTTTGTCTGTCTGATCTGCAGTAACCGAGAAAGTATATTGTGCGCGTAATCGTTGAATTAGCTACTTACTGACAACGAGAGAAAAATATGTTTTCAAGAGGTAAGAATTAACCATTTTCTCAATTATAGGCATGATTAATTTGTTTATATCTATGTGTTATGTCAAAATTACATACACTTCAGACCTAGGTTATAGAGAGTTTGTTCTTGACGATATTGATCATGAAAATACTTTGGAATAGGTGACCCGATCAATTGAAACACACCTGGACAGATGAGATTACTATGTAAATATCTTATCAAAAATATGGATCATTACCATTATTGCGAACAATTTGAATTAATGCATAAGAGAAAATGAAATTGTTGTTATGATTAGGTTATATATATATATATATATATATATATATATATATATATATATATATATATATATATATATATATATATATATATATATATATATATATATATATTCCTTTCCATATATAAACATTGAAGTTGGATGAATTGATGACGAATGTAGAGTGCACAATAGTCGTATTTTTACGTATCGATGAATTTTATTACAGATGCCACGACATGCCGGTGATGGGGAGTATAAAGAATCTGTTCGTGGGCGAATGATCGGTATGTGGGAAGAAGGCCGGAGTGAAGTTGATATAGCCAATGCCATAGGCTTCCATTTATCTACGGTCAAAAAATGGATTCTCCGTTATCAGATGGAAGGAGATCAAGACCTGGTAAACCGTCCCAGAGTTGGTCGCCCCAAAGTGACGACTCTGGATCAAGACGGAGCTATAATACAAGCGTCCGTAGACGAGCCCAAGACATCGGCTTGCGCCGTTCTTCGTGACCTGGGTTTGCCTGTGTCCGTTGATACCATTCGAAGGAGGTTGAGGTCCGGTGGTCGCTTCCACAGTGTGCCTGCTGTGAAGCTCGACCTCACACAAGCGCATAAGGACCAGCGGCTTGCCTTTGCGCTAGAATTTGTTGATCGTCCCGCACAATTTTGGGACAGTGTGATTTTTACGGATGAGAAAGTTTTCTCGAGTACGCGCGATTCAAAGCCGCGGCTATGGAGACCGCGTAATACTCGCATGCATCCGCAACACATCATCGCAAGGATAAAAGTGGACGTATCTCCGTCGCGTATTGGGGGTGGATGTCCTCGGCTTGTGCTGGGAATCTCGTGGAGGTGTCAGCGAGGATGGACTCCTTGGAATATTGCGAGGTATTAGAGGACGGGATGCTGCCATCAGTGCGTATTATTATTCATCCTGAACCAGCGTTAATACATTAGGTCCAAGATAACAGTGCTGTGCACACTTCCAACATCACCAGGGCATGGTTTCATGATAACCCACAAGTGGTTGGTCTTCCTTGGCCACCCAAGAGTCCAGACCTGAATCCCATTGAAAATCTATGGGCTGAAATGGTGAGGGAGTGGAACCCTCCTCGCCGAAGGGATGCCGCTGCGCTCAGGCGACATGTGGAGGACACGTGGGCCGGGCAGCAGCGTGGGCAGGCCTATTGCCAACGTCTGGTCGACTCCATGCCGCAGCGTCTGCAGTTGGTTATCGATAACCACGGAGATGTTATTCGTTATCGAGATAATTTTTTTGAATAATCTTTTTGCTTCTTGCATTCTATTCAATTGTTTTTTATATTATCCTCATGAAGACTGATATTTATAGTAAGCGTCTCGTTACTATATATATAGGCCTAATTCAGTCATAGTTTTGTTGTTCATTTTTTTTTTCAAATCGATGTTGTTTTTTTGCATTCCAGTTAATTGTTTTTTGATATTATTATTATTATATCAAATCATATTATTACTTTTTTCTTGTTTTAAATCCATGGTAAGCGTCTTGTTACCATAAAGAAAATAAAGTCGTAAGAAACCTAACATGTTATAGTGAGTCATTTGTTGGAATCAACGTTCGTCATTTTTCATTACATTCTATTGGTTCTCAATATGATATTCATCTAAAACAGAAATACTTTCTTGTGTCTCATTTTCAATCTTTTCTGAACATTGAATGATATTTTCGTAATGATCTGAAGAAATTGTAGAAATAATTGTCGCACTACTCCAAAATCCAACTATTTCAAATTCTATATATCGAACTTCACATTAATTCTGTACATGCTATCTCGATATTATCAATGATGAATAGAAATTTCACTGTGCGACTATTATGAATTTCCTTCGCATTTTCAGTTCTTCATATTTGATTCACATCAAATTATTCTTACGTTCATAATCATACTGTTTATTTTCCAGTAAGCTGTGATGAAAGATGTAGCATTTCATACAAAATTGGGCTTGAATAGAAAAATGAAAATATATTCATTCAAACGCCATCGGATTGGCATGGAATCATAATTTTTTCATTGCATATTGAATTTATTTTCGATGGCAATTTATTATTCCGAGCTGAGATTTTCAAGATCTACAGAACAATTGAATCGAATCGTGAATTCAATTGTCGAAACCTCTTCACCCGCAAAACCTATTTTCGATTATTTGTTGAGAGTTTTTCTTGAACAATTTCGTGTCAAACAAAAAAAAATCGTCTCATGAGAATTTAAGAATGTGTGTTTCTGACCATTCGAGAACAGAATGTAATTCTCTTCTACTCCATACTGAAATCATTCCAACTCTAATCATGAATTGACAACAGTGCCAAACAACCCTTCGAACCTGTCGAACAAGTTGAATGGCAACATTGCTTGGTGATACGATTCACAATCACGCAGATCAAACTACATGTTGGGAATTGCTCATATCAGTCCTACCTGCGATGCGACCTTTGCACCCTGGCCCCACCGTGTGGCGTGCTGCCTACCTCCCAGGCTTCAGAAAATGAAACGGCTTTTTACTTTTGCGTTATACTGTACCTTCTATCATACCTTCTATACAATGACCTAGGAGAGTGTTATTCTGAAGTGGTACAAATAAAAATAGATGAATAAATACATTTCTGAGAGTATGACATAGTTTTTTGAAGTTGTTATCATAATCTCAGTGGTGTTTGTATTCAAAGCATATGATAACTACAAATTTTCAATCATTTTCATAGCTATATAACATATATATTCATAGATCACTGTTAGACTTGGAAAATAAATTGCAATTGACAGAAGAATCCAAACCACTATGAGGACTTGTAATTAGTAGCTTCATCTTCTATGTACAGTACCTTATCTTTTTCATCATCTTGATTTTATCATTTTCATTCTGAAAAAACTGAAGTGAATTTTCTAGCATCGTTCACTTATATATATGTGATATATATATATATATATATATATATATATATATATATATATATATATATATATATATATATATATTCGATATCCCATTCCAGTGACTTCCGTGTCTTTGGAGACAACTTTTCAGAAGGCAGTCTTCATCTTCCTATTCGAGCTATTTCAATTATACGAGTAAAATACAATTTAAACTCCGACTTGATCCGTGTGCGTACGAAACCATCTTGATTGCAAATTTTCTAGAGTTCATCAGTCTTCAGGTCCACCATTGAATTAAATTTCGATATTATGCCTCCGAGAAGATTTCAGCTCTTGAAAAATTATATAGTCTCTAGGATACACATTTTTCCTTTGGGCCATTGCCACCATGGGGGCAGATTATGCCATCTTATACGCTCATCCCGCAAACCATCAATTTAAAAATGTTAAATATATCATTAAATTAGTCCTTTTTCAATGTGAAATTAATCAATTTTTGTGTCGTGTATAAACAGGAATAGGACGTTGAACTGTTACCTTGAACCCCACGCTAAATATATTCAATACAAAACTTATAATATATTGATTTCGTACGACATTCGAATAGTGGTTTTTGGGTGAATTTTTATTTATTATCCACATTATAAAGTTCTAAAACGCATCTGGGAAAGTTCTGATGGAACTTGTATTTCAACTTTGTAATGCTATCTTATGTGGTTGATCGGAACGGTAAACCTGTAATTTACTGCATTCTATGGTCGAGGTGATAAACCTTCAACCCTTCTGACAATAACAAACGTCATCTCATGCGTTTCGGTTGGTTTTTATTTCAATGTAATGGTTTTGATCGACTTACTTATCACTGATAATGTTCTGAATTTTATCAACGTGTCAATTAATACCATATTTATACGATTGCTACTATCGTCACTTATCGAGTTTATTGCGAATTTGTCTTGCTTCAATGTCGTGTCACATCTTGCTCCGTCTTGAATTTATTTCATCCAGCTGCCCTCTACTGTTGGTCAGCTAAGACCCTACACCGAATCTCACTGGACATATTCGTCGTACATTACCACTTTGCATACGATTAATAAAGTGATATAAAATATATATATATATATATATATATATATATATATATATATATATATATATATCCATCTTCATCTAGTACTCTGTCATTGATAAACAATGGCTGAAATGAAAATCAATCAATTGACCATTGTAGATCGTCCGCCCTCGTGATGTCACAAAATATAAAAACCAATCAAGTGCACAGTGAAGCAGGGGAAATGGAGAAATAACCAATCAAGGTATGTGAAATTTCCCCTGCTTCGTATAAGTCACGCCCATCTACATTGGACAATTGAATATGAATTATTTTTCTGAAATCATTTCAGATCAATTATTATTATTATTTCTGATTTTTCTCAATGATGAATGATACTGATGTGATGAATCAATTAATACTGATGAATGAATATGAATGATACTCATCCGAAAAGTGGGAAATAATAAAATTCCTCTTCTCATATCATTCAGAAATGATTGAATTTCATATTTTTGTGACAGTTCATGTATTCGATACGCTGTACACGCAACATGGGCAGACAAATTTGTCTATATCAGAACCGTCAAATTTCTTATATGTGCTCGAACAAGAAGTGAGATTCGGCCAAGAAGAAGAAATAAATTTGGCCGTGAATTTTGAATTGAATATTTTTTCATCATCAGTATCATCTTCTTTGTCGTAATCAGATAGCCCATACTATTGATAAGTTTTGAGCCATTAACACTTAAAGCTAGTTGACTCGCCAATTCCAACTCAACAAGTTTTTCACGTGATTAAAATGTGGCCCCTTGGCTTTTAGTCAAGCAATAATTTACAATACCCATTGGCATGTGATCACACCTCGCAATTTATTGGCCCGTGAAGTGAATAAATCACTGATAATTTCACTGATGTGGGAGATTCATGGACAAAGTTTTTATGAAAAAAAAAATAACTTGTTTTTAATGTCTGAAGAGTTATTGACAGGATTTTTTCTCATGAGAATTAACTATTACCAATCTAGCAGTTATAAAAACGCCTAATTATCGTTCTCGTGATGGAAATTCCGTTGTATGTATGGATAAACATGAAATATAACATATAATACATTTGATGCAATATATATAACACACATGATACATATTATACATGATGATGAACACACATGTTATTGGATGAGCGAAGCGAAGACTCAATTACACTATACCGAAAAAAAGTGCCTTTTTTTTTTTTTTTTTTTTTTCGCGCTCCACAGGTCAGACAAAGATTCAATATCAGTTAAAACTTGGCACACACATGAACCCCTATCTGACTTGATGCTGTATAGTTTTGAGGCACGAT
The DNA here is from genome assembly GCA_964007535.1 of Brachyptera risi. Lineage (NCBI taxonomy): Eukaryota > Metazoa > Arthropoda > Insecta > Plecoptera > Taeniopterygidae > Brachyptera > Brachyptera risi. The sequence continues at coordinate 32,960,766 of OZ023336.1, forward strand.
CGGTTGAACAACTTCTGAGAAAACTCATTCCAAAGTTTTCAAAAATCCCATTAGAATAACCCAGAGGAAAACATTCGTGAACAATATTTCATCTGAGAGGATTCAAATTCTCAGAGAATTTCAATCTGATGATGATACACATTATTCCGAATTTTTACTCAAATCGGATCAGCCGTTTTGATGTAAAAAATATATAATGTTATTTGTGTCAATTATTCAAAGCTATTAAGATACCTATTAAATCAAAGCAACAAGTGTCACCACTTGATTGTAAACGATTAAAACAAAGCCTTCTTTATCATTATATAAATTATTAATGGAAAATAAGATGGCAGTGATGTAATGGTTTGGATCTCAAGGTGTATATATATATATATATATATATATATATATATATATATATATATATATATATATATATATATATATATATATATATATAATAACCAATCCAAAGATAAGTTGATATGTTCCAGCTCATCCATCAACGCGGAAACACATAACGCGTTTGCCTAGTACATATAATAATACATTTGATATACAGCCACCCTATGTAGCTCGGTCAGCTGAGGCACCGCTTCAGAAACTGAAGTCACCGTTGGGCGTGGGTTCGAGTCTCGCATAAGGCATGGGTTTTTGATAACGTCCTTTCACTCATCATCACATCATAGTTTCATAATCACCTGCTGATTCGTACCCCCATATAACCTAGCTGTTGGTGGGGTCGTTAAGCAATCACTAATCATCATCATCATCATAATTCAATACACATCATTAGAAATGTTATTACGATCGATTATTATGTTATTATAATATGTATTTATAATTTTGAGTCTGCATTTTTTCATTGACTACACTTGGAAAATCAAGTACAGTGAAATGGGTTCGAATCACTATTATTCTTATAGTTTCGTCAGCATAAATATCAATTTTTGCTGGTAATGTCCGCACACAAGATTTAGTTCTTACGCAGGCTTCTTCTCCTTCTTCACTTTTCTGATTTTGCAATGTTAATGCACATCTATATATTCAGAAAAATCAGTAAAATGGATGATTTTTTCCTGTTTTCCTATTTCGAATGAGATGAAGAATAGAAAGATCCATTAATTGAAATTGATAATTTCACTCATCAACATTCATCCTAGTTGGAGTATGAGTGGAAAATTCTCATGAGTTATTCATGATTACATATTCTCATACCATGATCGTAAAAAAAATAATGATGAAAAATCAATTAAAGTTTGATTGTCACCGTAAGTGGAAATTTCAGACCATCATCTTCGAGGTGAGAAAAAAATAATATATCTAGTGTTTCACGATGGATATTATGTATAGATATATGTTATATGATTTCTGGTATTTCAATTCTGAAGAGAATTAGATGTGGACTTTTTAATAATTGGATGCGTATGATTCCTATATTTCTCAATTCTGTATAGAGAACTGATTCAAGAATTATTATATCAAAATTGTGTTCATATCAACCCTATCCAGAAGAATTGAAAGTATCAAATGATTGAATAATACACATATTGTATATGAAGGACAATAAATGGATTCATCAAAAAACATTGATCACTCTCAATCACTCACGAAATCACCTTGATGAAAAGAGTAAAAAAACGATCTGATGGCGTAGCAGTTTTAAAATCGAAAGAAATATTCAATGGTGAGCACATTTTCATGTTGGATCAAATTGCGGTTAGATCTTGACCAGCCATCTCCTAATGTATTCAACTGTGCACTTTATTCGAACAGGTTGACGAGAAGGCGCCGTTTCAACTTTATTCTGCTCGAAACAAAAAAGCCATTTATCTTATTCCATCAAACACTTCCAAATAGTCAATTCCAGTTATCGTTTTCAAATAGAAAAAGCTGTAGCTACACCCGTAGAAATCATTCGGTGTCAGTTGAATTGTTATTATATATATATATATATCATTGTTAAAGATATATCTGTTTTTACCGTTTTATAATTTTGAATCTTTTGGGGTGGTAAGATCGCCCTTGGGGTGCCCCGTCCAAACTATCCCATCTTTCATCCTCAGCCTTAATTGGGGAACAATGATTCTGTATCAAGTTTTGATGTTATTGTGAATATCACAATTTTCAAAAGTTTCAAAAGTTTTGATGTGAATATCACACTTGAATCAGAATTTACAAACAATTACACACTCACGCTCAAACAGAAAAGTCATATGGAATCATACGCACACCATCCACACTACATTTGAAATGTTAAAAAGGTAATTACTGGTATATTGGAATTCCAATTTTTGTCTGCAAAAAAATAATTTATAGAATAAGAACACTTCTGTATTAGATACGATTTGGGGGCCACCTTGAATTGTATTCCTAATTGATTCCTGATATTAAGAGGGGATTTATTGAAAAGTTTTATCCCAGCATGCGTGAGACCCTCAGTACAATCATAGTGTTTTACAATCTTATCCACGGCTACTATCGGAATTCTAGTAGGATAACTTCTGTCCATATTGAATTCTGATTTCATTATCCACAATGTATAAAATAGTATAATATATATATGAAGGCATGCTAGAGTTAGAATTTTGAATTTCCCAAAAAGTTCGGCGCACGAGTCTTTGTAATATATTTCAGCGCACGGATTGAAACTTGCTCTAGCCAAATACCTAACCGCCCTTTTATGTGATTAGATTCATGAAGATCAACATTTTTCCAAGATAATTCCAATCTTAATTCAATTCAAAAATCTGTTTATTCTATGCATGAGAAATTATTGTACAGTTTTTTATTTTTTACATTGTTCACACCCAAGTACTTAGTTAACATCACTATACACACCTTTGGTAGGTAGATTGTTAGACCTGGAGGGATCATCAGGTGTCCCTGTGTTGTATTTTAGTATGCGATGTGGATATATGTTGTGTGGTTGGACCCATGTTTTATTTACAAGGGGCCAAATAAGTATCGGTTTAAGTACTTTAACGATAACTGCAACTATGAAACATTTGCAATGAACACTTTGACACGTCGATAAAAACCTGCATGGAAACTATTCTGGTTTTTATCGGTCCTGAAATGTGCTATACCTTTATATTTATCCAATCATTAAAATCCGAATTCTGACAATGACAGACTAGATGAATTTATCGATCGAAGATTTTTCTCGAAACTTTTCAGATTAAAATATTCTGAATGTTTCTGAAAATGAGAACCATTGTGAGGCATTTGCATGAATCTCTCTCTCTCTCTCTTTATCTCTCTCTCTCTCTCTCTCTCTCTCTCTCTCTCTCTCTCTCTCTCTCTCTCTCTCTCTCTCTCTCTCTTTCTCTCTCTCTCTCTCCCTCTCTCTCTCTCTCTCTCTCTTTCTCTCTCTCTCTCTCTCTCTCTCCCTCTCTCTCTCTCTCTTTATCTCTCTGTTTTTTTCCTCTCATCACACGTACAAACTTGTCTGCTAGTTTGACGCAGTTTCCAGATTCAAAAAGCCTGGGGAGAAAAAAATGACGGAAATTATAAATGTTGACACAATCGTCAAACTATCAAATCCACTTATGCTAAATTAACAAAATATAAGTCCATCACACATTGAGGTCACACAGATCTTGATGTTGAGGAACTCGTTATCTGATCGATCAATTAATCAATCTATTGATTATTCAATTAGTTTTTCACTTCATAGAATATAGCAACACCTCATTGAGTGAACCTAACAAGACATCCCAGAACATCATTACTCCTTGGAATACTTTCATCCATTACCAGGCAGTAAGATAAGCTGCATATCATGCAAGGCGCGAGTTGCACGATAAAACGTATCTTGTAATTGAAAGTTCGACATGATTCAATTGTCGATAGTCAAACAAAGAACGCAATAATAATAACATTATTATTTTACATGAGAACTTTAAAACAGGTCACGAGAAGACATAAGCTGAGGGAACGATACATATCATACGCTATGTGGAATGTGATCAAATATTCGATGAAACTGAGCAATTTGTTGTTTATCGTTTTTGTATTCGAATCATTTTATTGCCGAATTATTTCAACAGAAGGTGAGTTCTTCAGTCTGAAAATGTGAACCGAGCATTGACATGAGAGAGTGAAGAAGTGTTGTGGATGGTATGAAAGTATATATCTATACTCGATGTGAAGTTTGCCTCTGTTAGTTTGTGACTACAGAAATTTGGCATTTGAACAAGTAATGTGTAAGTTGAGTATGAGTGAAGCTCATGACGGTAATTTTTCCATGTACAAAAATAATATTGATCACTTCTACTCATTCGATATCCCAAAATATCTAGGTCGGAAAAATACAGCACATCATGTTTTGATCATGTCTGGAAAATGTATGTTCTGAACTTGGTTTTCCACCCAGAAACCTTATTCACCTGAAATACGAATTCTTGAAAACTCAATGATGACTTTTCAAGTCCACATCCGAAATTTCATAAATTTTGATCGAATCATGAGAAATTTGACCAAGAATTTTAATTTGTGAAATTATATCAGTGGAAGATCATGAATTATTTTCTAATGACAACAGTTTTCTGTACATATGTATCACAGAGTGTTCATAATCTATCATTTTGTTCATAGCAGAGATCAATGTGAAAAAAGGCACATATTTTTTTATAGATTGGCATAGGTTATACCATTTTTCACTTGAATTTCATGAATACAAAGAAATCGCGTTTCCATCTCAAATATTCCAGAGTCTCTTGATATTTCGTTCACACTCGAATGGATAATATCATCCGAAGCGACCATCACGGTGTGAACAAATCTGTTTTGGCAACATTGACAAGTTTGAATAACATTTCTTTTGAATCTGAAACTGGTCTTCAACACGCGTTTATTCGTGAAAATCAAGTCAACTAATTGACACAACTATTCATGAACCATAGACTCCAATTGTACTTCTATTGTTATATATACTTCTGTTTTAACTATCGCAACACAATATTCCTTCCATTATTTTTCTATATTTAATCCACAGTCAAGCTCTTCAGGGCTTTGTGGACATCACGTGACTTATCATATATTTATATGTATGTTGGATGTTCTTTTGTTCAACAAATGAAGATAAGAAGATTGAATGTTGATAAACATTCCCTGGGCAATGTTGCTGAGCAATTAAACGACAATGAACCAACCATAAGGTCCGGCTCGTGATAGAAATAAACTTCACATTTCTTCAAATGAGTGTTAATTAATTTCAGAGAGTCTTGATACAAAATGTGGGCTGACTCGACGCGAGTATGAGGTCAAACTTTTCGAGGAGCTGCTAGAAGTCTACTCATCCTAGCTGAAACATGCCGATAGCCTGGCCCAGAATTATAGGCCTTTACATATCTCAAGTCTTCAGAGTTTTTATAAATGAGTATATAACTCGATGGGATTGAGATGAGTCTCCTAATAACAAAGATTCAACAGTATCAATAACAATGGAATGAAGAATACCTTTCTGATTCCACTGTGCGTTTTGAATTAATGGAATATTCAAGATCACTATTTCGGATATATTAGTAACTGTTCAATTCCACTAAATATTCAACTCAATTGAAATAGAACTCCTACTTCAAATGATATGTTGTTCCACCATCCTCAGATGACAGGAATGAGATATTCAAGATGTGATGTAACGGAAGAAAATTTATGTAAATTATGTTCAAAAACAAGAATAAAATTATTTAAGAGAAGAAGTAAATGAAATAAGGGTCACGTATTGTTAATACACTTGGCATTTAAAAAAAAATATATATATTATGTTCATATCTCATATTAGAATTCTGAATTCTCGAACAGAATTCGAAAGGACCTCCAACGTCATTATAAAAAGCAAATAAATGCATATAATAAGGCGTGGTCATATTGGCAAATACATTCTACTAAATAAGTTCAACAATACAATTGAACAGCAGTAAACTTCTCAACTACTGACAGATCTGATCTGATAGGAGTGACTTATGAGAAGTAGATAGATTCAACTCTCACCAGTAATACTGGGATGAAAGAAAATGAGATAAAGCTTGGTTGAGAAGACAGTTTGTATCTCAAAGCTCGTTAAATCTCTTATGCCAATGTTTAGTTCCAATGCAATAAAAAGTCGATTTTATAACATCACATTCGGTAGCGACCTGATTATCGAACACGTTTCCGAACTATAGAATAAAATCTATTTTTGAATCCTCAATCAAAATTTATTTATTTCATCATCAAATTCGAATTTCGAAATGGTTCACCTGATTTTAATGCTGAGCTTACATCCTGCGTTATTCGGATTGCAATTTCGGATTCTGAAAATTGGACCAATCAGGGACGAGTCCGATGCGATTCTCGAATATTGAGCTCAGCTTTTCTTTTTTGCGGTATTAGATTCCGACAGAGCGTATCGCAATATAGTGACTGTTGCAACGTGTTGGTAGCTACAGAAAATCGTATTCCGAAATCGGATTTTGATGACCGAATCGCAGACTGTTTAGTATGGAAGCCCAGCTTATCAGCAGTTCAGAACAAAGTGCCTCGACAATAACTCATCATATTGTGGCAATCACATCTCTCTAGTTCAAAGTCATGAAATAATGTTCAAACAAACCGTTGAGTGTGCACCGAAATATTCAACGAAACTTTATACCCAAAAATCTTCTTCAGGGTTATTTTTTCAATTCAAGTTATCTCATCAATATTATGTATATTTAATGAATTATGAATCAAATATCCATGAGATTATTATTCATCCCATGAATAATATTCATACTTGAATTTGGAGAGAGGTAATATTCATGTTGGTTAATATAGAATAAATATTTGAAAATAATTGATTGGTAATGGAATATTATTCGTTCTCCAAGATATCTGATTCTCTGAGGAATTCATTTGATTCAGATGTTTTGAATTATTCATTTGTTTATGAGAAGTAGTTGAATATCATATTCATATTTGTTCGGGGGATAAACTCCAAAGTGTTGCCCATGAGATTATTCCAGTTCAAAAATGCTATAGGCTCAGAATTAGTCATTGATGATAGAATTCCACAATTTAATTTTCGTTCAATGACATTTTTATTGAGTTCAGGAGGTTCAACAGAAGATTGATGAAATATTGAAATATTGAAATATTGAATTGCAAGTAATAATTTCTGCTATATTGCCAATACTGATATATTGATTCATATTGATATTTATTTGTACTGTACTATTAAGATCTCGCCACCGTGCTATGCACAATTGCGATGTGACGAAAATGAATGAATAAATAACATAATGTTACTCTCAATTCAGGAAAAATCCAATTCAACAGTTATGAAGAAAATAATGAGAAGTTATTTCCACAACAAATCTACAATAACAAATAGACTTGGAATCAGCCATCAATGATAGGATGTTGCAATTTAATCTCATCTCTCAATTCAACAAATTTAAAATTTAATTGAACAAATTTAATTCGATAATATTATTCTCAATTTGAAAAAAAAACAATCCAACAATTTCGAAGAAAATAATAAAAAGTAATTTCCACAACAAATTCGAAAATCAAATTAAATCAAAAGTCCAACAAACGGCATTCTTGCACTTTCATATACCATGCTGATTTCACTTCACTCTTGACCCTCTCCTAATTGTTTTGTTTTGTTTCATGAGGGAGGTGCACGCTTGCGACTATTGCGCAGTACCGCTCGTACCAACCCATCAGACGACGTGCCACTCGTACCAACCCATGGCACTGTGGAAAACAGTCAAGTGAGAAACTGTGAAGGATGATTAATTAAGGTATTAAAAATGTGACAACACCCCTGGTGATGGGCTGGGCTGTGGTTATCTTTGTCTTCAGAAAATGCGTGGTAAATAAATAATATACCAACGTATTCGTTTGATTTTTGTTGAATTTCAATATTGTACAAGACTTTTGTACGAACGATATTTTTCAACCAAACGCTCCATCAAATCGTATTTTTTTTATGGACAGCGATGCTCTCAACCATTTAATTGATATTACGAATTCGGAAAGTTCGTTCTTGTACAGTTGCGTTAACCCCCCCAACCCCCCCCCCCCCAACCCACCACACATTTATGTGCAATTGCAAGAGTTTGAATTTGATTATTAATTTTTTTTGTCATCCAATGAATGTACATTATTGCGACATATTTCACTCGTCAGTGTCCACAAAACCCATTGAGGGTTTGCCTGTGGTACAGAGTAATAACACCATCTTCTTTCATCTTCTTTCACATATAATAGTTATAATAATAATAATAATAAAACATATAGTGTGATTGATGAAAGCAACACTAAATTGCATCTTGAAGAAAATTTGATAGCATTAAACCATAAGCTGAAGAATATCAAATCAATGATTGAAAGCGATGAGACCATCTGAACAAGTAAATGAGCACTCCACCCACAGCATGCCAACAAACTTGGATGATAGCTCCGATACAACGGAACGTTTTGTTTTAGAATGTGCGGAGATTGCTTGAGAATTCAAGCTCTGGGAGAAAATTTGTCATATGCCCATGTGTGTACATTATGATGAGTAATTGTAATGATTGTTGAGTTCCAAAATAGCATCAATAGGTACTCTTTAATCATATGATCATGAAAACTCGAGCGAAAAGTGTTTGAAAAGTGAATTTATGGATGAAAGAGTAATTTTAATCACTCTCTCTCTCTCTCTCTCTCTCTCTCTCTCTCTCTCTCTCTCTCTCTCTCTCTCTCTCTCTCTGAGAAAAAAGAAAGAAGAAAAAAAAAAAATATATATTCATATATATATATATATATATATATATATATATATATATATATATATATATATATATATATATATATATATATATATATATATATATATATATATATATATATATATATATATATATATATATATATATATATATATATATATATATATATATATATATATATATATATATATATATATATATATATATATATATATATATATATATATGTTTTTATTACCTTCCGGATGATGCTGGTCCTGTGTTTCGGACCGAATCAGTTTTTAGTTTCTGAAGATGGGTGGTGCGATTCACCCGAAACGTCAAGGGAGTTGGACAACGTGGGGAGTGCGGTCCTCACAGCGTTTATCTAATTGTAAGCGGCATCATCCGGAAGGTAATAAAAACATAAAAACATCACTTATGTCCGCGAAAACTTGAAATTAAACATATATATATATATATATATATATATATATATATATATATATATATATATATAAATATATATATATATATATATATATATATATATATATATATATATATATATGTATATATATACATATACATACATATATATATAATATGTTGTGGAGATTTTTTCAAATTCTCTGGAATAATGAACATGAATTATGACCTATTGGCTTTTAAATTCCACATTATTATTCCAAGCACCGCATAATGGTTACAGCAACAAATGACAACTAGCTACATTACGCACGTTTCGAACATCAAGTGCTAATCGATTGGTCAACTTTTATTGATAAATTTACAAATCACACACTCCATTTAAATGCATTTCTTGAAAAGGTCAATATTATATTATATTTCCATCCAGTTGGTCAATGAACTGTGATGAAAGGTGGTTCCCCAGAATGTCATTGAGTGAATTTATGGGCCGGATCTCGAACGTGCGATGCACATCATTCAGGTTGTGGGGAAGGGGGGTGAGAAGGGAGGAAGAAGGGGGGAATATTCATCTTTACGGAAACTTTGCGAACGGATAGCCAACAGTGTGTGATCCAGCATTCATAACACACGGATCATAGCTTGATATAAGTACTGTCAATATGATGCGAGTGTGAAAAATTAGTACGGAATAGTTCCTGAATAAGACTGGGAAAACGCTATATAAGCGTTCTCAGACGAGCGGAAAGTATTAGTTTGTCGACTTCTTTGCCGAACTTTTGCCCAAACTCGCCAATTGGGTGACATTCAAATTATAAATGGGTAAAAACTGCTTCGAGTGGTACCAATTTGGCACATTTCATATTTTTTCTTCAAAATGGCTAACCCGATCATGCTGAGAATTCTCAAAAATGTGTAGAAAGATGTAATCCAACTCCACACAAAATTTTATCATTTTTTAAAATAAAAATATTTTCATTTTTTCCCGCCGTGTTATTCTAATGGGTAATTTTGAAATTTCTAAAATTCATTAAAATGAAAGTTATCACCCGATAATGCCACAAAACTATACATATCTGAGTTAGATAAGGAACCATGATTAAAAAAAGTTTGAAGATGATAGCTGTAGCCGTTTGATCTGTGGAAAACCGAAATGAATCCTGCCACCAGAATGATAATTATCTGGTATTCTACCTGACAAAAGTTGGGAGACGTTTTGTCACTCCCTTGGGTCAATAAATTCCAGTTGCATAAGTTGGTGCATTATGGAATGAGCTACTCCTTTCAATCATTGTAGATCACACTGGTGATTTTTTTGATTTTTTGTATTGGTCAAATACACTGATACAGAAATAAAAACACAATTACAACAGAAAAACAACAACCACAGAGTCCTTAAAAAAGACCTTACTGTGGGTTGAAGTAGTGACTCGCCCTTTTACTCGCCCTTCGAGGATCCCTACAAATTTTACGACATCATCTTTATAGTCTTCAGCTTTGATTTCCAATTTTTGTTTTCATTGCATACTATTTTTCTTTTTTTCCCCTTCTTTAATTTTTGTATGATTTCGTTATCATCATTTAATTATTTCTTTTTTCTACATTTTCTTATTCAAACCTAGTCAAATTATATATATTTTGTTATTCTCTAAAATGTTGTTATTGATAATTTGTTTTATATTTTAATTAATTGATTTTTATTCTGTGTTTTTGCAATCTTTTAATGTAAGACAGAGTCTGAATAAAGATATCCGCCGAAGTACATTCTCAAATTTCCGACGTATTTCTCCAACATCAAAAGTAATAGAGTAGTTAACGTGAAGAGAGAAAAGAAGAGCATTGAGCATTTCAGAATATCTAGTACTGATCCAGTATCCAATTACTCATTACAATTTTTCACTTTTTTCAATTATTCAACTATATTTCATTTCTATATATATTGATATCAAAATTGTATTTCATACTGATTGTTATCGTGTAAACTTTTTATAAGCCAGGGACCAATATAGGTTGTTTATATCGGTGAATTAATGAGTGGCTCTATCAAACATTTCGAATATCACTTCATGACTGTCAAGCATTGAAATCGTTCATGTTTTTGATGATATCGCATTTTCTCACCCGAATATTTCCAAATTAGTGATTCTAATGGAATGTATACATTTTCTGTCACCTCTTTTGTTTCTCACCCCAAAGTTCTGTCAGTTTGAAAATAGAACATTCTTTTCCATTTCCATGTAAACTTGATTTGCAAATAGTGGTTCATGACTAATGATGGCAAGGTGGGATCATCCGGATAGCTAGACAGAAGGCAATTTTATGTTTCATCATTTGAGAAAAAAAAAAATTTATTGTGACAAAATCCTTCAAAGTGTGATCAAATATAATATAATTCAATATAATATGATTCAATATAATATAATATCATATAATATAATATACAATTCAATATTATGATATTATAATATATATTTTAATCAAATATAATATGTGTGATAAATTATGACTTATATTGAATAAAGTATTCAAATGTGATTGAATTATTGAATCGGCATTAAATGATATGATTCTGTGAAGTTGGTAATGATTTCAACATATTTTAATGAAAATAAAAATTTCGTCAGAACAAATTAAAATTTTCCATCTTTTTCATTAAAGTGATGCGTCAGATGATCAGTATACAGAATCATGTATTCCATCCCAATTATTCGTCGGAGACAGTTTTACTGCTCGAAAGCACGCAATTCCCAGACTAATAATCTAAAGTATAAACGTAGGCTAACACCGTTACCTTTAGGAGTGGTCAGAATCAAACACACGCAATAACCATAAGGTCTTGTCAACGTCGCCTAACTTCCACCTACCTTGGCGACAATAAATCACACTGACAACTTTAAACTATGATAATATATACAAGCTCACAAAGGTGGCGACTAAACACATATCTGTCTATCAGTGGGCAATTTATAAATTATTATAACATATATTTTGCATGAATAAAAATCGTTTTCGATATTGTATGCTGAGAAGTATTTTAATTCGATTCAAGAATATACCGACAGTGATTATATCTTAGTTTTGCTTGTGTTATATATTCAATGAGATTGAATTTGTGTATATTCCGTTATATGGAATTTGTTTTCTTGGAATCTACAATTGTATTCAATTAATCAATTCAATCAATTTCAAATCATTTTATTCTAGCTCCTTCATATATAATATATATATATATATATATATATATATATATATATATATATATATATATATATATATATATATATAGATATATATATATATATATATATATATATATATATATATATATATATATATATATATATATATATATATATATATATATATATATGTATATATATATATATATATATATATATATATACGGGGAGTGGAACAAGTGGGACGCAGATTTCACAACAAATTAACGGAGACACTTAGATGCATCAAAGAAAATCATATTTTTGAACAACCAATTAAAGAGGTTCTTACTGAACACTCATTCCACTCTGTTGAAGATTTTTCAATGTATACATTTCAGTATGTTCCTAGTAGTAACATTTTCATTTGACATTCTTTATCTAATTTCACTATTCTTGACAACATTTACACAGTGTACGTTTCTAAATGTATAAACGGTTAACAAATGGCTGAAAAATAAATGGATAAAATCAATATCATGGAGACACAATAATGATAAAATATAAATGAAATAATATTGATGATATATAGCTATAGAGAATCATTAGTAGCAGTAGACAAATAGTATCAAATTCTATATTCTGGTATCAAATTCTATATTCTAGTATCAAATTCTTCATTCCAGTATCAAATTCTAGCATGAAAACTATATTCAACAATGATGTAAATAGTATGAACTGTAGTAAGTAATGATGTTTTTTTTTCATTTGTTATACTTATCTACATTATGTAGCTATATTTTGAAAACTTGAAATAAAATTCTGAGTTTAGGTATATTGAAGATTCAAGAAGCCCTCGTGAGACAATGTGAGACAATGCTTCTTGTAGTCTTCAATTGCACACAGATGTTGGTGAAGAAAAATAGCTATTCTTCATTACAGGGATGAGTTATGGAGTTGTGGGAGATGAGGTTGTTCATAGTATCTTCATCGGAAGCCGGACGAAGAGTCATTGTTACCCAATTGATGCTCGAATGAAAAGGTAGGATCGTTTGGACAAGCATCACTCACGACTTAGAGAAGCAACTAACAAGATATTTGAGAGTCAGTTTTTATAAGAATTGAAATTTTATTCATACCAACTACATGTTCAACATTCATGGTTATTCAATACAATGTTCCTGTAGGTCTCATGGTGACTGAAGAGGATGTGATTCAAATATCGGTGAATATGTTGTTTTTCTCATTCAGTTCCCGTTTGGGAAATTTCTTGATAGCTGAATGGGCTGGCTCTCTCCCGAGAGAGGAAAACAATCCAACATTGGTGTTGTAAAGACGAATAAAAAGCATTATTTCCCACAGTTGATACTATTTATATTTTTGTTGAATATAGTTTTGATACCAGAATTTGATACCAGAATATACCGAGACGCGTGTCCGAGTGGTAACACACTGAACCATCATTCGGGAGACTGGGGTTGGATTCCCGCCATGGTCGACCATCCCGACACGGGTTTTTCGTGGTTTTCCTCTGTCGTTCAGGTTGATACTGGAATGGTTCCTTAACAACAGGCCACGACCGACTCCTTCCCACCATCCAAAATACTCAATTATATAAAATTTCATCTCATCATCCCATCATCTCATTCATCATCCACCGACGCCAATAGATCGTAGCCATCAGTATAGTGCGTGGTTAAAACCCAATATGAAAAAATACTAGAATATGGAATTTGTTACTATTCTGCTACTGATACCAATGATACTTCATCACTTTATATCCTAATTATTATTGCGTTGATATTTTATTAGTCTTGTATCTCCATATGTATGTATATGAAGAAGCAAGAATAACATTATTTGAAATTGAAATTGGATTGAGTTGTGGTTTGAATGAGTGGTCTTCATGAGCTGGCTCATCAGTGTGGTTCGAGAGATCTCTCTAAGCGGGTCAACCTAAGAGAACTCAGTTCAACTTACAGATGATTACTGAGTGTAGCGATAATGAACAGATTAACTAGTTATCTCATCTTTGGTTACGTGTGTTATTTTCGTTTCTTCATTGATTAATTACCTCACTGATTCTCATTCATCACTTGGCGAGACTTACTCTCACTTGTCTGATTAACAGCTATTGTGAATATCATACATATGAGTGAAAAGATAATTATTAACGAAACAGAAAGTTTTTTTCATAGAAAATCGATATTTTTTCTTAACCTGATCATTTTTCTCTCGATCATTTTTCATCTTATTATTTTCTCCGGTATAAATCATTGTGTGGTAGAATTCCAAGTCAAGTCAAGTCAAGTAACGTTTTAATTCACCAGTAAATACATTATATAATAACATAATGACTCACTTATGTGTATGGGCTGGGTGCCTCACAAGTATTGAGATACGTTCAGTTTAAAATGAAAAGGAATTCAACCGAATGAATTAATGGTTGAATTAATTCAACTGAAGATACATGAAATAAGATATATTTTTTTCATTAGTCACACACACTGATACAAGAAGAAGAACACAATCACAAAAAAAACATCCACAAAGCCCTTCAAAAAAGGCTTAACTGTGAGTTAAAAAAGTGAATTATAAGTACAATTCAAATTCGGACGTATTTCTCAAACATTAAAACTTAGAAATAATGAGGCAGTAGAAGTAATAATATGATGGTAGGTCCTAATCATATCATTTGAACATATGTTATTATATCAACTGGGTTATCATTTGTTTTTCTTTGTTTGAACATGAAAAGTTCGAATTATAAAACTAATGAGATTGTACATGTGATGATTGATGGGACAATATCCAGCTTTCCCTATGGTTTCTCCTGGATTCGTCTGGATGACGAAAGTTTTCACTTCTTCCTCACAATTTATTTCCATGATATTTGTAGAAATCATAATCGCTCTCATTTTGAGAACTATCTGATGATTTTCATATAATATTAGATTTCTCAATCCAACCAGTATTGCTCGAATCTGAATGACGAAGTTTCGAACATGTCCATGAAATTTCACTCCACTCTTGTTGTTTATTCTATTGTCCGCTTCCTAGATTCCCGCCGTTCGGAAGAGAATGGAAGCAGCCCGCGATGAACGTAATGCAATGGTGTTTTACTCGCTCTTTATCCGCAATTAAACGCTATACGGAATATATTCTCAACTGAAATGACAGTAACTATCACAAAATTGATGTCTTATATAATATTTCCAGTAGAATCAATGACCAGATTATACCATAGTTGTATTGAATGAATATTATCGTTTCAATTATCGACTCCGTTTTTCTTTCATCATTGAATTTTATATCAGAAATTTCATGTCATCTGAGCGTGAATTTTCGTTTGGAATATAATGTGGAGTTAAATAAGTTATTCACTCATTTAGGTATAAATAGTCAGATTTGATTTGTATCCAGCATCAGTTGCTTCAAGTCATCAAAGCAATCACATCTTCTCCCATAATCTGGTAAGTCTGAGATTTTTTATTCGAAGTTGAAAAAAACGGTTGAAATATTCGAATTTTCAAAATAATATTAGGATGTAAAAATGCCAAAATCACGGAATTGTGACGAATGATAATTGTGAATGTATTGAATCAAATGAATCATCACAAAACAGATTTTTGCTGATATTTTCCGAAATGTCTCTTCTTTATAATATAGATTTTGAATTTACGCACATCATTTGTGAATTTCTATCTCGGAATTGTATTTTTTTTTGTCACCTTTCTAACTCCATCTCAATTTTTTCTGTGAATTATCGCCTCATGATAATGCGAATAATATTGAATCATCAGTTTTCCAATATATTTTTTGGAATATCCAAAGTAATTGAGCCTCTGTCTTTGATTTCAGATTCACTCTTGAATAAAACTCAGCACTCAACATGCAGATTGTCACCGTTTCCCTTTTCGTCGCACTTTTCGGTGAGCAATTCCTTAACATAATCACTCTCATATATTAACACTTCTATTCAATGAACCATGTCAATAAACCAATCGCCATGGAAACATGAGGATTTAATTCTATGGAATCATTCTGAATCATCCATATTGTGACTATCAATCTTTGAAGTAGTTCACGCATTTTATTTGTCTCAAATGAAATAATTGATTTTCAGGAATTGCCGTCTGCTCACCAAATGGTCAGATCAGCAACACTCGAGTAAGTGAGGATTTGAAATTATTCTAATATTGTAATTCCGATGAATTTTTGTCCTCGCTCAAAACATGATACCATGATGGAGGAGGCTCGTTCCTAATGAGTATATAATATGATATATAATGATATATTATGATAAAATATCTCATCACATATGGAGAAATTTGCATTTCCATCAAAATGAATCTCATATTCATGTTTTCGATCTTGTTATATCCATTCGTTTTGATTTTGGTTTCAATCACAATTGATAACACATTTTTTCCCATCAACTCATGTCACTTTGACTTCAGGTGAAGCGAGGAATTGTTGGTGGTGGACATGGAGGTGGTTTCGGCGGTGGACATGGAGGAGGAGGTGGTTTCGGGGGTGGACATGGAGGAGGAGGTGGTTACGGGGGTGGACACAGTGCCCCACGCGTGGATCTCCTCTCGATCGCCCAGGGAGCCGCCGGACAAGCCAAGAGCGCTGCAGCCAATCAGAACCAAGCTGGGGCTCAAGCAGCCTATCAGGCCAAGAACAGTCTTGCGCAGAACGCTGCTCAAGCTGCGCAGACCGCGCAGGCTGCCGCTGGAGGTAAATTCATCCAATGATATTGATTGATTGATTAGGATTTGAAAATATGCCATTTCAAAATATTTGATGATATTTAAAAAAATTGACCGGGTAGATTTCTTCTTCATGTAACATGAACTAAATTTAAATATTCATATTATATTCCTCCATTTCAATCCGCTCATTGAAAGTGATGAACAATGTTAAGATGATCATTTTTCCAATATAAATATCATATCTTCACTTTACCAAGTTCCATTCTCACAAATGTATCTATCAAATTAATTTGCCCAATGAAAGTACTTATTTCCCAGAGAATACTTTCAATTCGATGAACTTCAGTGCGAGAAATGTTTCTATCGCTTCTCCAAAAATGTATGAATGGGCTTTCCACTGAATTTTTGAAAACATTTCGTTTATTGACGCCGGATCCTCAAACGAATCATTGTTCTTTTATGTAGGTTCATTGTTTGTGAAATGCATCACAAATGAGCTCTCTTGTCACGCCAGAAATGACATATTAATTGACTCAGAGATTTAGGATAGTAACTTTGAATGAGTGTGATGATATATTGGGAAACAAGAATCGTATCATTTCTGAATTCGAATACCGCAATGAGGAGTGAACCAAACTGAACTTCGACCCTCATTATTATTCGACTTGACCCTTCGAATTTCGATTGATTTTCGTCACTGCAAATAAATCTGTGAGATGATATATCTTTTCTTGTTCTCAGGTAAACAAAATCTAGTCAACTCTCTTCAACAACAGCTTCACGAGGCGCATGCTCAAGTCGAAGCTGAAGCTGCGCAGTTGCAGCAAGCTCAACAAGCTGCACATGCTGCGCAAGCCGCTGCGCAACAGGCTCAGAGTCAGGTATATATTTGAAATTTCTCAATGTATTCTCTCATGGAACAATCATTGAATATCATATCATATTAGGAAACAAAATCTAACAAGAACCTCATACTCCTGATTGTGTCCAGGATAGCTCCTTGCAGAATACTCTTTGCACTACATTCATCACAATTGTAGCATGTGATTATCTGACCTCAAATCCTTGATTGTGCCCAGGATAGCTCCTTGCAGAATACCCTTCGAACCACATGTATCACAATTATAGCATGTGATTATCTAACCTCATACCCCTGATTGTGCCCAGGTGAGCTCCCTGCAGAACGCCCTGCACGCCGCTCAAGCCGGCGCCGACCAAGCTGGCAAAGCTGCGTGGGCCGCCCAAGCCCAAGCTGCGTCCCAAGCCGCCATGTTGTCCCAAGCCAAGAACCGTCTCAACCAGATCTCCAGCCAGCTGGCCACCGCGCAGGCGCACCTCGCAGCTGCGCAACAAGCTGCGCACAAAGCTGCAGCAGCGGCTCAACAAGCACAAGCTAATGCTGGCAAGCATGGAGGAGGTGGCGGACATGGGGGGTGGTCAAAAGGGTGGGGAAAATGAAGTGTGATATCATGAAAGGGAAGGGTTGTTATATCCTGAAACACCCTCTCCTCCTTTATCAACTTGATAGCAACTAGTATCGATATTTTGTTATTTCATGTTTTTTCCTTAATGTTTGTACCCATATTCAATAGAAATTGTTTCATATTATAATATATTCTCGAAAAATAAAACGTATTGAGTAAACTATATACAAAATACCTGATTCATTTGTGCTTTCATACCTCTGGTATACTCTCAACCTGGTAATCCTGATGAGAATGCATGGGACTGTATCTGGCGAAATGAAACTCAATTTCAATGTCAATTTATCAAATTATTTTGTTCTTTACATGGTGTACAGGAAATGTAATGTAAAAGTGTGAATTGCCCAATAAGAGTAAATCGCTTGATTGAAAGTCATGTTTCACGATGTCAAAAGGGAAATACTTCAAAAGTGGTTCATTATTTCATGCACAATACAAGTATTACCTGATGAAAACATATGATTCAATGCAATAATACTAACTTGCATGTCTCTCAACTGCTATCAACACAAAATCTATCGGAAATGCACATCGTCCTGATATAAACATGGTTAAATCTGACTCGAATGAAGGTTTGAGTCGGTCGCTGTTTGGATGCATCACAAAGCTTGGTGCAATGCTTGTGAGAAGGTTCACAGGTGCGGTGTGTTCGCCAATGGTGTGTGATCCAGACCTTGGCGACACCAACCACATCTTAATATAGTATAATAATGTATTACATTGGATAATGTTATGCATAATATCGTATGTCACGTAAAGACAATGTGTGTATAGTAAATCACACCCAAAATATTACACAAAGCGTAACTGATTTTTCTTGAATGTGAATATTAGTATTCATGGAATAAGTATGATTAGAGAGGATTAGCGTGGTAAAATACGCCTTGTTGTAATAGGATGCTGTAGGAAGACACAATAGTGGGTACATGCAGTTCGAGTGAGTAATCATGATGCAAGTATTTATTTCCTCAATTGTTTTATTCACCAACACATCTATTATACAAACCAGGTCTCATTTGGGTACATTTATTTCAAGATCTTTTTGGGCCTAATCATGTGAATGATTTTCTCATTTTTATTCCGTTACATTTGTGAGGAATATTTGCGAACAGAGAAACAGAGCACGATTTTTCAAAATATTTGTCTCATTTTTCACCAATATAAAATAATATACACCACGACCACGTTATCATCTGGCACATTCATTTCAACATATTTTTATTGACATATGTATATAATTTTTACATGATAATCCCGTTTCATTTTTGGTTGATATTCGCGATTAGAGAAAAGAGTGTAGGATTCTGCTTCAATAAAACAAAGAGAACATGGATGACGAGAAATTGAAGATCAATAAGACCATCGAAAATTCATCTCCGAGAACGTCTTATGATTTCTCAATGATTTTTCCCTCACATTTCTGGTATAGCTGCTACTATCTCAATTCCATAATTTCCCCGGAGGAGTTTGTTTTGTGTCCAATATTGTAATAGTGGCCGATACATTATTTTTTGCATTTGTTTTTCTTTTTTTAGGTTTAATCATATATAAGTTATATAGTTTTTGTACCGACTTACTCTTATTATATTTTTATAGGACAGCCCGCACACAAGACTTTGTCTTACGCGGGCTTCTTGTTTTGGTTTATTATATGAAAATGTGAAAGTGTTACAAATTCAGAGGTACAAAACATGAATAAAATGATTTAAAAATTGAATTGAATTGAGTGACTTGATTATAAAAATTGTTAAAAGTTGTGTTAAAAGTGATGATAATGTCTTATCGAGATTTGAATCATGGTATAACGTTACAATGTTTGGAAAGTTGAATTGTCACCAAATTATTTGATTAATACTGACAATTGGAATTGTTTTTCTCCAGATGTTTAAATCGTCTCCGTGGTATTTCACCCTAATGATCCTAACATGGAACCCCTAATTCAAACCGATAATCGATCACATGGTGTTAAATTCTCAATTTCAACACAAATGCACGACCGAATAGTTTCGATATCATGCACATATCAGACATAAATCAACGAATACTTGCATAGATTCATATGTTGATCTGTTACTGTTGATCTGCCAATGTGTTAATCTACCAGATCTGTTAATGTTAATCTTCATCTGTTAACTTCATTCTGTTGATCATGATAACATTTGAGTTCTAGTTTTAGTTCTGGTTTGATATTTGGGTTCAGTGACTTCAGTTTTTATAAGAATGAAATCATCACATTGTCATACCATACTCAAAATATAATCAGATATCACAGTTCAACAACTACACATTTATATACTTTTCATTATTTCATAATCAATTCATGTATAAATTTACTTCATGCCAATTACCCTAGCACAAGATATAGGATTTAACCCCTAATCTCAATGGGGTATAAACAGCAATGTATAACATTCATGTATTTCAACTTGGTTCAATAAATAAACGTTTATAAATAAGATATAACCTCCCTCCAGACTAGAAATATCGTGGTAAACTTCTTCTTCCAACTTCTCGGTGCGGTCAGTATAATCATGACTGTTGTTTTCAATGACTTTGACCTGTAAACAGACCTTGGCATCGAGACTAACAAGTTATGTGATTCTTGTCTTGTGTGTTTTGCCACTTTGACACGAAACGTTGAAACGAAACGTTGTGACAAGCCCGGCGTGAGATGAAGGATAAGTAAGGATATTAAAAGGACATTGCCCATTCTTGTTTTATACATGCTTATTTCATATGCGTCCACACACCCACATGTTATTGGCAATGGTATGAGGAAACTCAGAC